>JAJOZX010007334.1:0-150000 GCA_023014485.1 Bathynomus jamesi | reverse complement strand
AGGCTAAGGATATTTTTACGCTGAAATTCCTTTACAATTACATTATTATAATACCTATTCTTGGCTTTCTTAAGACAGTTATCTAAAAATGAAATAAGATAACATAATTTAGTACCAATATTCATGATATTGCATAACTCGGAATCTAAAAATTCAGGACTGACAACTCTCAATGCTCGAAGAAACATAGCAGAGAAAATAGAGGATTTAATCGAAGGATGATGGTCAGAATAAAAATGCACATAAGAGTTATTATTAGTAGGCTTACGGTAGACTTCATATTTGAACTGATTAGAGCATCTCCAAATTTTTAGATCAAGAAAAGATAGGCTTCCATCATTTTCTTTTTCAACTGTATGTATATATATATATATATATATAGTGTATATATATATATATATATGTGTATATTTATATATATGTGTATATTTATATATATGTATATATATATATGTATATATATATGTATATATATGTTAACCCCTCCGTCTATGGCCCTGGGGTGGTTCGGATCGACGGGGGTTCTAGTTCGGAGGCAGCAACGGATATTTCTTCTATAACATTCTAATTCTTTTCGGTCGCCTCTTGTTAAACTCTTGGCTACAGACTCGCCAGACTGTTATGCCAATATCTTACTTAACTGACTAAATTCCTGAAGAGAACAAGGCTCGAAGGAAAAGATAAAAACTTTTTCTACTGTGGTTTACTTCTCAAAATATACAGGTAGTGCTCTGAATTTACAGGGGTAGAGGTTGGACCTCTTTCGACCATGGCTCAGGCCGGAATCTAAAAATATTAAGAAGGCAAGGGGCCTCTGCCCCCTCCCCGCAGCAAGGCTGCTAACAAAGGAGTCCTAATGAAGTGCTATAATGAAGTGACTTGATGAAGAGACTAATTGAAGTGTCTTAATTTTACAAATACATGTACAATATAAACTTAAATGTTTGGGGGAAGTGAGTCGAAGGTTAAGTTCCCCCTTTTTAAACACATGATCAGATGTTTTGAAAGATTCCAATAAAAATTTAAAAAAATAAAAATAAAAACTAATCGTATATTTTTGCCGAATCTTCATTTCTGAAGACGATATCATTTCGTAATAGTACACATAAGTACAATTTAAGTACATTACTGAGCACATTTTCGTTTTGGTTTATTACAATTATGATTGCGATTATGGATTGTTTCACATTCGCTTATGATGATTGTCCATTACAGTTCTATTAAAGTACATTCTTACATTATAAATTAAATCATTACATTTAATTACAGTTTCATTGAAGTACATTACAAGTTATTATTAATTACAGTTTCATTAAAGTACATTACGTTATATTAAATTAAAGTATTACAGTTAATTACAATTAAACAGTTACTATAACTTTGTTTTGTTTTTACAGTGTTTCATATTAATAGACAATTAAGATGTTTAGAAATATAATACAACGTACATGGCACACATGATATAGATTTATATAAAACATAACGTGTTACATTATATTATAATATGTTATAAATTTGGAATCAGAGCGAACGGAGATATTTTATCTTTGAGGCGTTCGAATCTGTTGTAGTGAGCGGAATTCGACCTTTACTAAGCATTTATGAATATCTTGTGGGGTGAACGCACTTGAAAAAAATAAAAAAAATAAAAATTAAAAAAATAATACGAGAACGTATTTTTGCGTTTTCGAACGAAGGCCCAAAGTTTCGCGCTTCACAAATTGACACGAGTAAAAAATGAATATTTAATAAAATTTATATAGGATAATGATCAAGGGAAATTAATGACGTGAAAACGTGACGTATGGATGAATATGGTTGAATAATAATGTTTATACTACATAACACCACAACATTATTATTAAAGAATTTACCATACATTGCATACGGAAGTGTCCATATACCAAGCGCGTGACTTAGTGTACAAGGTATGGGAAACGTAAAGAGAATAAAGTTATTTTATGACGTCATAGTGTATAAGTCATTATTAGAAAAGATGAATTAGGGAAATACAGTAATGAATAAAGAAATATAAATCGAAATTCTATCCAAAACTCGCATAGACGATTTTGGTTTCTTATTTAAAAATGGACATTCGAACATAAAAACTATACGAACATAAGTACTGCATGAAGACAATGAATCCATATAATGATGGTATAGGAATTGTTCATTGTTCACTTTTTACATATATATGTATATATATGTATATATATATATATGTATATATATATATATATATATATATATATATATGTGTATATATATATATATATATATATATGATATATATATATATATATATGTATATATATGTATATATATATATATATATATATGAAAATGAAAATGAAAATGAAAAGGTTTATTGGCAGACTATGGTCCATATGACAAATATTATTAATACAATGACAGTTCATACACTAAGGATAAAAATATATACAATTGATTAGAAATAATACTGCACTGTCGAAGTTAAGTGGAGCTACAGACAGACGTTTTCGTACCAAGAAGTCCATAGCTTAGAGGATAAATGGCAGGACTCATGGATAGCTTGGATGATCGGGTTGGTTGATTTCTTAATTCTTTGCATTAGACTATGTTCAGCACGTCTTGTTACCTCCAGGAAGCTCGGAACATTGCGGGTAGCAAATATTTGCGAAGCTGAGCATCTAGGGGGTAATTTATGTAAGAGTCTAGAAGACCTGTTGTACAGCAAATTTAGGGTTCTGCCAGAACCTTTTTTATAATTCACCCAGAGTTGCTGACTGTATATATTACCGCAGAAAGTACGAAAGAGTGTGTCTTTAGCTTCACTTGTACAGAAACGAAAGTTCCTTATGGTCATATTCGCTTTAGCACACAGGCTTCGAGATTGTTTTCTTATATCCGAGTCATCACTCAAGGAGCTGGTAATAGTTTGACCCAAATACTTAAACTCTTGTACTTCCTCAATTACTTCACCATTCATTTTAACACTTTCGCTGCGTCCCATTCTGATACGCCCTGTGCGTGCCACGCTAATACCCCAGAACGAAAGCTGTGCGTATAAATGCGCCAGAAAATAAACTTGAATTATTTTTTTGCTTCGTCTTTTGTTTGCCTTTAAAATAGGTTTTCTATCAATAATATTTTCAGTTTTTCATGGGTAACAAAAAAATAAAGGTAAAATAGAGATATCTTTATTTAGTTAACTAAAAGTTAAATGCTGAGTGATAAGTTTTGAAACATGGTTCGGCGCATAACCCTGGGGTATCGGGGCATGTTTCGCATTGAAAACGTACTCGTTTTTCTATCCCATGGGCATAACATACCCTGCATCTCTTTGTTGGTCTTGGGGTACGTTCAGAATTTGATGTAATTTTCTTGGTAAAATGTTTTCCAACTAGTCTTGGAACTACTGATTTCTTCAAGTTAGGTTCATCTGCAGATGTCAGTCCTTTTATAATCTCATGGCAAAAGTCTAGAAGGGGAACTTTTCCCTTTTTTATGAGATTATAAATTCCACAAGCATCTAGTACTCGGACCTGAATCAAATGCATTGCCAGCTTCTTATACCATTTTAGAGACTTTCTTGGGACAGAGTAATAATGCAGTATTTGGTCTGTTCGGTCTACATATCCCATATGTTTGTTGTATTCATGTACGCAAGCTGGAATGGTTTTTTCGACTCGACCTTCCTTTGACCTACGTGTTACTGTCACATCACTGTTCGAATGGTAATTGGAGAGCATGCAAACTCTTCTCTTGTCATGAAACACAAGGGAAAGCAGTTCAGGAGTCTCAAAAGCAAGTTTTTTTCCTTTTGCCACATTCATAGTTTTCATAGCATGGCATAAGCCCTTACGATTACTTCTAACAGTCCCTGCGGCACCAGTTTTATTATCACTAAGGTATTTGTATAGTTTTGGTGATGTATAGAAGTTATCAGTGAAGATGTTGTGACCTTTTCCTAAATATTTTTCCATCATACTTACTACAATACTTTCAGTCTTAGAAAAATCAGCAACAGTCTCCATGGTCCCGGTATATATTTTATATTTCAAAGTAACACAATTTTCATCCACAAGTTTGAAATTTTTTATCCCAAAACGTGATCTTTTTGTTTTTATGTATTGCCGGAAACTGAGTCTGCCCTTCCACAGCAACAAAGATTCATCCAAACTTAGGTTCTGAGAAGTTGAATATTTTGATTCAAGAGCAGATGTCATCAACTCAATAAAGTCATGCAATTTCACCATCTTCCCCCCTCTTTCCTTCAACGTCTCATCTGCATTGTCAGCAAAATGCAAAAAAGAAAGAATGTTGGTAAATCTGTCTCTTTTCATGATTGCTGTAAATACTGGAGTAGCATAAAAACTGTCGGTTGACCAATACATACCTATCTTGGGTTTTTGTATAATACCCATGAGAAGTAACAGCCCTATAAATTGCTTCATTTCTGTAAACGTAGTTGGGCTCCAACCCATGCACTATACCGAGATGTTGATTTCAGATTAGGTGTAGCAGCCAGAAATTGAGTTGCATATTTGTTTGTTTCTGTAACCATTGAAGAGCACTTTATTTTCACCAGTAAACTGCCACCCACCTCTGGTACAGCCTATATTTTCACCAATTTCCTGCCATTCAAAATTCTCGCTAGATTTTGTTGCTTTAGGCAGATCTCTTTCCAAAAGTACCACATTTTCTTCATCATCGTCACTACTTGATGTGTTTTGTAAAATATTCCGTACATTATCTTGCGCTCAGTCATCCTCACTTTCACATTCTATATCACTTTCAGAATACATTGAGAGATATACATTCATATCATTCTCATCTAGAGAGGATTTTTTACGCTTATTACTGCTTGTGGATGCCATGCTGAACTGATTGGGGGAGTCTATTTCACTCCCCCCCTCTGGTGAGCTGAGAGTCAGAAAATAAAAAAGATGCCAAATACGACCATATTGATGTCTAATATTAGTCAGGGAACTAACTACGTTGTTCTAATAGGAACGAGGGGGTTCATAGACTGTTTAATAAACGTGGAAAACAATGTTTACCATGCGTCCTGAGAGAAGATTTTTAATGGTAAACATAGTTTACCATGCGTCCTGAGTCGGGCTTTTTTATGGTAAACATAGTTTACCACACGCACTGAAAGGGTTAAACCTTATATCAGCTGGCTGATTACAGCTTTTAGGATGAAATTGCATAACCTTAGTTTTTGTAACATTAAAAAGAATATCATGTTTCTGCGGATACACTTCGCAGACATTTAGTAGCCGATCCAGACCTTTAACAGTGGGACTTATTAACACAATATCATCGGCATAAACTAAGTTATTTATCCTTGTGTTATCTATACAACATCCTACTGTTGCCGCATTAAGTGAAGCAATTAATCCGTCAATATACACATTAAACAGCATAGGGGAGAGCAAGGAGCCTTGTCTCACCCCGCAAGAGGAGCCAAAACACTCGGATAGTACATTGCCCCACCTAACAGTGAAAGATTGGTGGGAATACCAAAATTTCAATAAATTTAATATGTACATGGGAACCTTCCTGTCTTCTAGTTTTTCAAATAAAATAATGTGGTTCACCCTATCATATGCCTTACTTATATCAAGGAAACAGCTATAAATGGTTGAATTACTGTCAATGTATTTAGATATTGTTTCTTTAAGTACATAGATACACAGGTCAGTTGAGTGGGACCTTTTAAAGCCAAACTGATTAGGAGATGTCCATAGGAAATCATTTAATCGGAGTAACAAGAGTTTTTCTAGTAGTTTCGAGAAGCAGGAAGCGACAGCAATAGGCCTGTAATTATTGCTGGACAGAATGTCTCCATACTTATTTTTGACCAGGGGCAAGATATATACCCTCATGAACTCTGCAGGGTTATAGCTATGAGCAAGCAGGGCTGATAGGAGCAATGATATATGCAGACATACTACGTCATTTGCATATTTTAAGTGCTCATTCGATAAGTCATCTACCCCTGACGCAGAACCAGTCTTTAACTCTTTAATTAACCTCTTTACTTCAGAAAATGATATCAAAATATTTTCCCTTGTCCCTCCCACAATCGTTTCGCTGCAATCTATCTTAAGATTATCCCTACTCACACTATTAAGAATGTTAGAGTAGTGGTTTTTCCACAGCTTTGCAATTTCATCCTCCCCCGACACCCCATCGATTGTCGGAGGGAGGACATTTTTGACACCCGTTTGATTCTTAACAAATTTCCAAAATTTGTTATTATCGTTATTTATGCGAGCTTCACAGGCTTTTGATGCTCGAATAGACTCTTCTTCTTGTTTACATCGCCTTATGGCCGCCTTATACTGACCCCGACTTCTACACATATTTATGTATACTGGTCCTAATCTGGGTCTACCATGAAAGCACCACAAATCGTAGGCGTCTTTCGATTCCCTCTTCAGGGGGGCAATAACATCATTCCATCCAGGAATAACCTTAGTATGATAGGTGTAAGATTTAATCAAGGGGGTTCCTGTTTCTCTTAACAGGGATATTATCTTACTATAATACCTATCTATGAGTTTACAGTGAGAATCATTTGAGCAAGGATTATTACAGCCAAGGTGCATAATTTCTTAATTATTAAAGACGTGACATGTTCTGTCTTTGTATTCTATTCTATATGTATGTATATATATATATGTATATATATATATGTATATATATATATATATGTATATATATATGTATGAAAATTATTTCACGAAAGTAACACGTGAAAAATATTTATGATGAATAAAACCACGAAGGAAAGGAAACACAGAATGGTGCTCAAGCGCTTTCGTCTAATGACATCCTCAGGAACACTGAAGTACATAAAGAGTTACAGCCTATATATAGGTTTCAGAAAAAAAAAAAAATATATATATATATATATATATACAATAAAAGGAGAAACAAAAAGGATTGTGGCAGGGGCACACAAATTTATAAGGAAAAACTATCGATTTTTAGCACAAGATTAAATGAATTGTTTCCAACCAATGTTATAGATAAAAAAAAAATATACCAATTTATACTGGAAATCTGCCCAGGTTTTAGCACTCTGCTCTTTTTGTATATAAAAATTGAAAAATTATCGATTTTTAGCACAAGATTAAATGAATTGTTTCCAACCAATGTTATAGATAAAAAAAAAAATATATACAAATTTATACTGGAAATCTGCCCGGGTTTTAGCACTCTGCCCATTTTGTATATAAAAATTGAAAAATAAAAGTTATTAGGGTGGCATACAAGTTTACCAAAGATTTAGCGTTCTACCTTTCTTATCTAAATCTGTTCTGAAGGAATTCAAAACAACAGAATCGAGTTGAAAAAGACCTTTGCTTATGTTGAAGTTATTTGTAAGTTGGATAATGGCAGACTCAAGAATATTTCTATTAACAGTGTTGCTAGAGTGAAATAAAACTGAAGCATTATTCCAATCAATACAATGGGATAACTCTGACAAATGGACAAAAAGGGCACTAGACAACTGTCCTGTTCTAACGGAATATTGATGCTGTTTTATACGTGTGTGCAAATCCTTTCCCGTCTGACCTATGTAAAAGGAATCACATTGTTTACAACCAATTTTATAGATAATGCCTGAATTATTGATAGGGCTATTTTTTACTATGATATTTTTCACAATATTGTTATATGAAAATACTACATTAATATTCAAAAGTTTAAGTACATTAGCAATGCCTAAAAAGCCCGGGAAAAATGGAAGTACTAAAATATTTTTTGACAAAGTACGAGAGTTATTATTGACAAGATAGAAAGTTCGTTTTGCCTTGTTGAGACAAGATTCCATAAACGCAGATGGATAACACTTTTGGATATTAATGTAGTATTTTCATAGGTGGTTTTCATAGGTCTTGTCACAGGTGGTTCAGTGACAATGCATTTTTGCCAATTAATTAAATCAGTATAATCAGTAGCTTCAAATTGAATAACAGGTACTGTGAAACGCCTCACAACTTTTTCCTTGTTTGTT
The DNA here is from genome assembly GCA_023014485.1 of Bathynomus jamesi. Lineage (NCBI taxonomy): Eukaryota > Metazoa > Arthropoda > Malacostraca > Isopoda > Cirolanidae > Bathynomus > Bathynomus jamesi. The sequence continues at coordinate 141,983 of JAJOZX010007334.1, read as the reverse complement.
TGCCTTGCTTTCTTTATTCGCCTCCACGCTAATTCTCTTATGGCGCTGCGGTCATCATGAATCATTGATGCTAGAATATTTTCTGGATTTGCAAAAAATGCATTTCTTTGTATGACAGGGTTTACAATATCCTTTACTTCGTCATTCAGTGTTCTTGTTAGTTCAATAGTTTTGAAAACATGTTTTGAGCCATTGACAAAAGACGTACTTTGCTTAATAGAAAACCACATTGGGATGTAGACCTTCATTATAAAAGAAGCAATGTTCATGAGGTTCTCAGATGGACTTACAGTTGAAACGTATAGACGAAGCAAACGATTTGCTGTAGTCAGCCATCGTGATTGCGCCATTTTGCCTGGACTACGATGAGCAAGATCTGGAGAGCAATATCCCTTTGTTATGGCCTGATGAATATCAATTAGATAATTAGATATTTTTCGTCGGTGCTAAGATCTTCACAGTCTACAGTTGGTTCCTCAGCATCAATCCTTTCAAACTCGACAATAGGAAGACTCTCACAGTTCTCTAATTCCCTGCCAATAGGACCGGTGAATCCGCGGGGGCCAGATGTTTTTCCATCCAGCTTTGCAACTAAATGGCGTAATGGCAATTCATTGGCATGGAGCTGGCACACTAAATGTTGAACTGGCTTCTTCAGCTTCAATTCTATAAGCCTTATAACGCCTCCCTTTTCTCCAGTGTTGACTGCTGCACCATCGCATCCAATGGCAACAAGGTTTTCCAGGTTCATGTCATTATTTCCAATATACTCAAACATTCCTTTACATATTTCTTCAGCTGATCCAGAATTCACAGAATAATGGCCCAAATAATCTGAACCAGGTTCTCTCACTAAAGTGATATGTTCTTCTGTTACCTTCTTCTGATATACTTTGAACTCTTTTTTTTCTTGGAGAGTGTAGAATCTTTTCGACCATCAAAATAGATTCCTCTGATTGGGACCTGATTTTGATCTTTCATAATTTCTGATCTCTTCTTTTGTCTTTCTCTTCTGATTTTACTCCTATCCACTACTTCAGATGTATTGTCAATAGAAACTTCTCCAATATCTTGCAATACTGCACTAACAATGAATGCTGCAGCTCGATCTGAAACTGCAGTCCTGTCACAAGCAGTAGCCACTGAAGGTAGATTTGTAGTTTTCCTTTTCTTGAATAATTGTTCTTCAGGTTGTTCGAGCTTTCTCTTCGAGCTAACTGGCTCTGGAAATGTATCGTCTGATATTTCGCCAGAATCACTTTCACTATTTGATGTCGATGATGATAATTCAACATTTGTATCCTGCAATTTCTCCTGTGAAGATTCTTTGGTGAGCCTCACAGCTTCTTTTTGCTTTCTTAGCAACGTAGATGCTTTTTTCTTTGAGAGTGTAATATCTACTGTATCAATAAACAGTTTTCTTTCACTCCTTTGATCTAAGAGGAACGTCACTTCTTCCTTTGGAACCGTTTTTTCTTTGGGACACGAACATTGTGTTAGTACTTTGCACTTGCACGCTGCAATGTCAAAAAGTTTCGTGTGTGCTTCTTTTTTGAACATATCAATCTTTGCTTTGTAAGCTTCAGAATTTTTTCTGCTTTGGTATGGCTTCATAATGACACGATACTTTTCGTGGTAGCTTCTGAACATTGTTTCAATTCGCCTGTCTGACAGAATTGGGACGGAAGCACTTTCCCAAATTGTTTTCAATTTATCAACAACTTGTTCTAATATTTGAGATATTGAAGGATCTTTATTAGTATTCTATTTCAAATCGTTTCTTACAAACAAGTAATATTTAAAAACTCCTTCGTATGTAGGAAGATTCCTGTGCCACAAATCTTCCCCCATACCAAACATGGGGCACTCAGTTGAGGCCCTGGTTGATTTTGCACAAACTCGAGACATTTTGAAAGTATACAAATCTGAAAAAGAAAGAGCTAATATCAATTATACGTTAATTTCAGTTAATAGTACATGGCAAACTTAGGGCAACACAATACAGAAATGCAAAATATATAAGAAATATAGTTTAGACTATCTGAGTAACGCCAACAACAGAACACCCACCTGCTACGAGAGCGACAGCTACACTGAACCGAGGTACTCACGTGACAGCTGAGTGAGCTGACTATAGAAAACTGTTTTTAGAGAATAGAAACTTTTTTTAAAGGTTGACTGAGCTATTTTTATACAAGTGTGAATAAATTCTTGTCTATTGTGCATCGTGGACTCTTCTGTAATTATTGGTTAAAATCTGCTTTTTTCAATTTTTTTCAATATTGAAGGTCATTGTGGCACCTGAAGATATTAATATTATGATTTTAAATTTATACCAGCTTATTTCCCCACTACTACACACATTTTCCACACTAGCCAATTTGAAAATTCGAAAAATGAGTTTTTCACTCCGCCCTATTATACATATGTGTCTGTGTATATACATATATATGTGTGTGTGTGTGTGTGCATATATGTGTGTGTGTGTGTGTGTGTACATATGTGTGTGTGTGTGTGTGTATACATATGTATGTGTGTGTGTGTGTATATACATATATATATGTGTGTGTGTATATACATATGTATGTGTGTGTGTGTATATACATATATATGTGTGTGTGTATAAACATATATATGTGTGTGTGTGTGTATATACATATATGTGTGTGTGTGTGTGTATATGTATATATATTTGTTATAATGTTTCAGACCAACAAAGACCCTAGGATCCACTCACGGCTGGTCTACCTAACTGTGTTCGTAATTGTGTATTGTGTATTTCCTCCCTGGTGGCGGAGGGGACCTACAATTTTACGTGGGTTGCGAACCACAAGAACATAAGAAATTTATGTAAGAACTGCCTGTACATTGGGAATGACCAATTTTTACGAAACTAAATAATTATCAATTTAAAACTAATTAATTATCGATTTAAAACTAAAGATAGAATGTATATATATATATATATATATATATAATGTTATAATGTTCTAATGTTACAGACCAATATTTTGAAATCCTCGTATGAAACTTGACATAATATTCACCATAATGTAATATTCACCATATATACCATAATATTCACCATAATGGTAATCATACATTTACATATACATGTGTGACCACAAAAATTGTCCCTGTTTTTAATCGCTTATTACTCAGTCATTATTGCAGCTTCACAAATGAAATAAAAAGCATTCGAAAGAGAACATTTTAAAGTTTTAATTTATTCTACATGTGTTCTAAGTGACGTCCCTGGACATTCTTACATTTCACACAACGGGAAAGGAAGTTATTTATTACATTTTCCAAAACGCTGCATTCAATGGACTGTACACTCTCTACCACCGCTTGCTTTAATTCTTCGATAGAGGATGGCTCTTGCCTGAATACTTTGTCCTTGACAAATCCCCAGAGAAAAAAGTCCAAAGATGATAGATCTGGAGATCTTGCGGGCCAGGGAAACTGCGAGCGATGAGAAATGAATCTTTGTTCAAAAAATCTTGTTAAACATTCCAGTGATTGCCTAGTTGTGTGGGCTGTTGCTCCGTCTTGCTGAAACCACTTGTTACTGCAGTTTTCTTGTTGAAAAACGGTGTTCAGCATTTCTTCATATCTTTCTGAAGTTACTGAAAGCGGTCTCCTTGTCTCTGGGTCCTCAAAAAAGTAAGGACCATAAACCTTGCTGCTACTCAAACCACACCAGACAGTAACTTTTGTTGAATGCAGAGGTTTCTCCAAGTGTATATTTGGCTTGTTTTGTGACCAACACCGGTAATTCTGTCTGTTGATGAACCCATTGAGATAGATGTGGCATTCATCACTGAATATTATGTCACTTAATCTTATCTCGTTTTGTTCAATTATTGCTTCAATGCGTTCACAAAACATCAAACGACGCTGGTAGTCTTGTTCGCTAAGCTGTTGCAAACACATAATTTTGAATGACTTCATTCTCAAATCCAACGTGATTATTTTCCGAATGCTCTCCCGTTTGATTCCTGTCACAGCTGATAGTCGTCTCACAGATTTCTTGTTGTCCGTTTCAAGCTGATTTGCGACTGAATCAATGTTTTCAGCGGTTTGCACACTTTTGCTGCGCCCAGAGTTGCCTTTATGCATGTTCTTGATTGAGCCGTGATGTTTCCATTTTGCGAAAATCCTGCGAATCGTTTTAGGATCTATGGTCCTTTGCTGACCGTATTGTCGTCTGAAAGACCGTTGGGTGGCAACAACCGAGCCATGTTTGATCATCTCTTCTGCGATGAAAACACGTTGCATGTCCGACAAATAACCCATGATTGTGGTGGATAAAACTGTCATTTTTTTATAAGTACTGATTTCGTATCCAGGATATCGAAAAAATTAAATAAAACTTTTAAATATTCTTTTCCGAAAGCTTTTTATTTCATTTGTGAAGCTGCAATAATGACTGAGTAATAAGAGATTAAAAACAGGGACAATTTTTGTGGTCACACGACAAATAACCCATGATTGTGGTGGATAAAACTGTCATTTTTTTATAAGTACTGATTTCGTATCCAGGATATCGAAAAAATTAAATAAAACTTAAAAATGTTCTCTTTCGAATGATTTTTATATCATTTGTGAAGCTGCAATAATGACTGAGTAATAAGCGATTAAAAACAGGGACAATTTTTGTGGTCACACGGTATAATTCGACCATGCTGAATTCGAAAATGACATTGGTTTTCCTCAATCAAGTAAGGTTTTTTCTCTATTGGCCATTTATTATAAGTCCAATTTTATCCCCAAATTTATTGATTTTTTTAGCTTAAACACTGTAGATACGAGTAATATTATAAGAACACTCGTGAAAAATGAAAACATTGTGTGAATAAATACTTTTATTCATACAATGAATATGGAAAAAAGTTTATTGAGGAAGGAATGAAGTTTTTTTGGCTTTCCGTCTGTGTTTTTCTTCGGGCACGTCTCGCTTCAAACACCAGCAATAGTCCACCAGCATATTGATATCCCAGTTTCCCCGGTACCTCTCTTCCATTATTTTGATATCTTGGTGAAATCGTTCACCCTGTTCCTCACTATAATCCCCGCAATTTTCAGGAAAATAGTCCAAGTGGGACCACAAAAAGTGCATTTTTATGGACATGCGCGACCCATGAGCTTTGAAAGCTTCCATCAAGTTTTCGACAACGGACTCGTATTCTGGACTTCTACGCTTGCCAAGAAAATCAGTGACAACTGATTTGAATGCCTGCCAGGCATTCTTCTCAGTTGGAGTCATTGCGTTTTCGAACTGAGTATCCTTGATCAAAGTTCGAATTTGAGGACCATCAAAAACCCCAGCATTTAGTTTAGCATCTGATATATGAGGAAATTTACTCACGAGATATCGGAATGCTGAACCCTCCTTATTCATTGATTTGATGAAATTTTTCATCAAGCCCAGCTTAATATGAAGTGGTGGGAGCAAAATTTTTGTTGGTGGTACAAGGTGCACTGAAACGACATTATGCGACCCAGGTTCAAAATTCTCGCTGGATGCCCATTCACGCTGTGCATAGTGCTTCTCATCCGCTCGGCTATCCCATTTGCAGAGGAAACATGGGTATTTCGTGTATCCCCCTTGCATTCCCAATACAAATGCCACAATCTGAAAAAAAATGAAAATATTTAAAGAATTTAGAGAATTTGTTCTATCAGATAAAAAAATCTATGCATTGGACTGTATCACTTCTGTGGGGAAGTTAAGTGTTCTTATACCCTCTCAAATAACCATTGGAAAAGCAACATAGTCAATAGCAATAGTTTACTTATGATATTAGTATTACCTTCAAATCTCCACAGATCCTCCAGTTATGTTATCGTAGCTCTCAGTAAGTTGTACGGAATGTGCTACAGGGACTGATGCAACCCTATTCCCAATGTTGAGAAGTACTGCTTTCAAACTTCGTTTAGACGAGTCTATAAATATCCTCCATTCTGATGCGTTATATGGCAGGCCCAAGGATTCGATTAGCCCCTCAACATTGCAGCAGTACACTAAGGAAGAGGTATTTTCGTGCACTGCAAAAAACTTGCGGAATTCTTCCTCTCGTTTCCTATACCAGGAGAATGTTGTTCCCGGAGCCAGCAAGTTGTCCTCTCGAAGTCGTGAGCCCAAGATCTCGGCAGCTAAGTTGGAAAGTCCTAAATCCCTGGTAAGATCATTAAGTTTTCTTTACCGTCACGAGCTATGGAGATTTCAAATTCGCGCTTGGACTTTTTTATTACACTTTTCGCTTCACGCCTCAGAGACATGTAGTTGTTTCGTAACAACAAATTGTCTTTATCGCACGTATGTTGCCTATAAGCCCTATCTCTACTCTTTATAATGTCTCCTACTCTAGAAGTAAACCACAAGGGCTTGTTGTTTACTTTCGCACGCTTAATTTTGTACGGTACACATTCCTCATTTATAGTCCTAAATACTGTTGCGAACGATTCCCACATTAGTTTTGCGTTGGAGTTCCCCATCACGTTTTCCCAATTGACGTGTGACAATTTATCTCGAAATTTACAAAAGTCTGCGTGCTGGAAGTTAGGAATTTTAGTCGAGTTAGTTGGTTTCGAGTGACTTACTGAGAGGACAAACTCTACCATATTGTGATCACTATTGCTTAACGGTTCTATTACTTGAAGATCAGTAATTAGCCTATCATCCGTAGTTATTACTAAGTCTAAAATACTGTCAAACCTCGTAGGTTCCCCTACCTTTTGACTAAGAAAGCTATCCTCGAGAAAATTAACTAAACGATTACCTTCCGCGTCTCCCTGCATTGTATCGTAATTCACGTTGGCGCAATTAAAGTCACCCTTAACTAAAGCCTGCTCACTACCGATTATTCTCTTTAGTTCACGATATAACGCTTCGTCCGTATCAGCTGTTTGATTAGGGGCCTATATATAACCGCAACAAGAAGTTTGAAGTCGTTTAATTTAAGTTCTGCTATAGTCGCATCTATCGGTTCTGGAATTGAGTGCTTTACTTCTATAACGTTCGCAAAATTATCTTTGATATACAACATAACACCGCCTCCTCGCCTACCTATTCTGCTTTTAACAAAAAGTCTATAACCTTTAATTTGATACTTCCCTACAAAGTTACGTGTTTCAGTGCTAAGCGACGATTCGTTTATCGCAATTAACTCAGTCTTTACAAGCAATTAAAGAAAAAAATTCATTTATTTTATTTCGTAGGCTACGAGCATTTAAGGATAGAACCTTCAAATTGTTTGTAATTACGACACCTTCGCGAGCGCAGGTGAAATTTGTAGAATTTACGCTGGGACCGTTCGAGTTACGGCAGCCTGAAAAGAAGAGACAGTATTATGAAATAGTCTTCCTAAACGCGCAGCTCCTACGTCATTAAGATGAAGTCCATCTTCGAGGAACAAGTCCCTCCTGCCGTAGAAACTGTTCCAAAAATTCGCATAATGCACTCCTTCCTTTTGGCAAAGAGTCTTTAGGTTATTGTTAATATAGGTCGCATTGCTGTAGAAATCGTTACGTTGGATAATTCGAGGAAGTATACCTGTTAAGACAATCTTATTAGTTTTCTCCTTCAGTCGCTCTATTAAGTCCCTGTACCTAGCCAGCAGTTCTTCCGATCTAGAATATAAAACGTTATTAGTACCGACATGAATAACATACGTTGTGTCCTCGGCGGTACCGTCTGTAAAATGGTCAACACTATTAGTTATATCCTCCACCCTTGCACCAGGGTAGCAGTACCGGCGCCTACGACGAGGGTTTCTCCCACAGAATTCCTCGAGCTGCCCTCGAACAATGGAATCGCCAACGAGTCGTATTTTCGGTTCATCAGCATCTTCGAAACCTAAAACAGAAAACTTATTGCTTGTTATTAATGGTAGACAAGTCTTTGCTTTTCTCAATGGGGCTCCATTTCGCACTCCAACGAAGGGTTGGGAACTAGGGGAAGAGAGAGGGCTATTAATACTATTTATATTATTAATAGAAACTGAGGCAGGAGGGGTCGTAACTGGAGTCTCAAGGGAATCCAATTTTGCCGTCAGAAGCATCACGCTTTCTTGAAGCCTCACCTCTCACGGTCTAATTCGTTCCTCAGGACTTCCATGCTTGAGCACCACCTGCAAAGTAACTGTTCATTATTATTAGCCATTGTAAACGCGTAAGCGGCAAATTCCCCTTCACAGCGACTGCAAGTACTTGACGGGGGTGCCATGCTTTTAATTAGTTAAAAAACAAAAAAAACACAAAACGAGCGTTTGGAAATTAATAAATTACAACGTAGGTCTACCGCGTGCTTCTTGTGCCGTCACCTGCGAAAACCCGAAAAATTGTTCTTGAAACGCAGTAAAAGGTTCTTGTAACACAATTTTATGCTAAATGAATATATATTTAAGCTACCGACGAAAGAAATGTTAAAGAAAAAGTATTAAATGAAACTTATCTGTCCGCTGTTTACCGACTTAATCCCTTTTTTCCCACGGTAGGTGACCCTTTTGGAGGGCAGGTAGTGTGTGAAGGAAAAATGAACCTTAAGAAACCACGATTCTGATAGATTTGAAAAACAACAAAGGCAAACCAAGGGAATTTCAACCTTATGAAACCTCGTGTAGTAATAGATTCGGGAACAAACAAGGCAATAGCCTTGGTTTAGTCAAGTAATATAATAATGAATAAACTCAATAAATGAAATATATTCGTTAATGAATGATTAGTAACACGAAGTAATTTAGTTAAGAATGCACCAAACACTTTTTTTTTTAAAGACACTTGAACGAAAACCACATATTCACTTGGTAACACTGGACACTCAATAAAACACGTCTGTCCACAAGTAAAGACTGATATACATATTATAATATATATATATATATATATATATATATATATCTATATACATATATTTATATATATACATATATATATATATATATATATACATATATACAGGGTGGGCGGAAAGAGCTCCCTAATTTAAATTACATATAAATTATGTATAAATTGTGATTGTATTGTTATATTGTTATGGTGTGTTCTCTAAAGTGGTACAATTGTAACGGTAATCTTTTTTTCTCTAAAGTGTTCTCTTTGTGTTCTCTAAAGTGGTACAATTTTAACGTTCATTTTTTTTTTCATTTCAGATTGAAGGGTAACATGACTGAGCGTTTAACACTGCAGGAGCGTGCCCAGTTGGCGGCACGGTACGAAGTTTGGCAATCTGTCGTTCGAGTTCAAAGATGGTGGCGGGCCATTCACGGACCACGTGCCCAAGTGGACCCGAAAACAATCAAGAACTGCCACTCGAAGCTCATGACCACGGGGTCTGTGGCAGATGTTCGAAGATGTGGTCGCCCTTCGACATCCAGGGCCCAGGAGACGGTGCAGGCAGTTCAGGAAATGTTCGCACGGAGTCCACGAAAGTCAACTCGCCAGGCAGCTCGGGAAAGTGGACTCTCCCGCTACTCAGTGCGAACTGTGCTGAAGAAGGAGCTGAACTGGCGTGCGTGGAAGCCGCATTACTGCCAATCTCTCTCGGACGAGGACTGCGACATTCGCATCGAGTTCGGGGAAATCATGCTGGCTTGGCATGAAGACTGGCCCCATCTCTTCCGCAACATCCTCTGGAGCGACGAGGCGGTGTTCCGTGTTCCATGTCGGAGGCTTTGTCAACCGCCACAATTGCCACTACTGGGCAGGAGAGGTCCCATGATTACCGCTGAAAAACGGCAGAATCGGTTCAGTGTAACGGTGTGGTGTGGTATGACCTCAGATCAGGTTGTGGGCCCGTTCCTTCTGCGCAACACCATGAATGCTGAGCGGTACCTTGCTATGTTGCGAAACGAGGTCTGGCCGGTTGTCAGCACATGGGAGAACATCGACGATCTGATATTTAAGCAAGATGGCGCCCCTCCGCACTTCGCTCTTGTTGTCCGTGAGTGGCTGGATGCCCACTTCCCTGGGCGTTGGATGTGTCGTCGTGGTCCACATCAATGGCCAGCCAGGAGCCCCGACTTGACACCGTGCGACTTCTTTCTTTGGGGGAGGGTAAAGGAAGAAGTCTACCGCACCAAACCGAGGACATTGGAAGAACTGGAGGACAGAATTCGGGAAGTCATGTCCTCCATCCCGCCGGAGTTCCTGCTAAAGTCAGTGGACGCCATTCCTGGGCGGCTCCAGAAGCTGGTGGAAAGAGTTGGAGCCCACATTGAATTTTAGAGAAAACCCACCATGTATGCCTACCTTTTCATATTATTTCTTCTGAAATAAATGGATAATATACGTATTTTTTTACCAATCCAAAATAGGGAGCTCTTTCCGCCCACCCTGTATATATCTATATACATATATATATATATATATATATATATATATATATATATATATATATATATATATATGCACATATATATATACACATACATATATATATACATACATATATATATATATGTATATACATATATATATATATATATACATATGTTATAATGTTATAATGTATATATATATATTTTTATAACATTATTATAACATTATAACATTATAACATATACCGGGTGTCCGAGAATTATCTGTACAATTTTTGGCTGTTATTAAAAGTCAACCATGAAGTGTAGAAATTCCAGTGTTGTCCCATTCTACAGAGAATCTCATTATGTTTTTTCTGATACCACGTTTTGACAAGTTTTTTAGAAATGTACGCGGGTGACAGACATTGATGATTTAAAAGCAAGAATCACAGCTGCTATTGAGCGAATTGATGTGGATATGTGCAGCGTATATGGCAACATTTAGAGTATCGATTGGATGTTTTGCGAATCACTAATGGTGCACATATGGAATGTTTGTAACAACGTTACTTTAATAAAAGAAACTTTTGAAAATACAGAATCTAAATAATGATGTTTAAGAATTTTACGTGTTATCAAGAATTTTATTAAAAGATGAAATTGTACAGATAATGTTCGGACACTGGAATTTCTAAAAAACTTGTCAAAACTTGGTATCAGAAAAAACGTAATGAGATTCTCTGTAAAATGGGACAACACTGGAATTTCTACACTTCAAGGTTGACATTTAATAACAGCCAAAAATTGTACAGATAATTCTCGGACACCCTGTATATATATATATATATATATATATATATATATATATATACACATATATATATATATATATTATATATTATATATATACACATATATACATATATACAAATACAAATATACACATATACATATACACATATATATATACATATACATATATATATATACATATATATATACACACATATATATATATACACATACATATATATATATACATATATATATATATATATAAATACATATATATATATACATACATATATATATATATATACATACATTTATATATATATAATGTTATAATGTTATAATGTTTCAGACCAACAAAGACCCTAGGATCCACTCATGGCTCGTCTACCTAACTGTGTTCGTAATCGTGTATTGTGTATGTCCTCCGTGGTGGTGGAGGGGACCTACAATTTTACGTGGGTTCCAAACCACAAGAACATAAGAAACTTATTTAAAAACTGCCGGTAAATTGGCAGCGACCAATTTTTACGAAACTAAATAATTATCAATTTAAAACTAATTAATTATCGATTTACAACTAAAGATAGAATCTCTGGATCCAGAGGATCAAGGCATAATAGACCACTATCCACAAATGTTACACTCTATATCTATTTATAACGGACATGCAAATATATCAGATCCAAAGAATCCAGTCAATTTCATTACGGTATCCATCAAGTCACGGTCCATATCGATTGCGGACCAAGTCAAAATTTACAATCATATACATTACAATATATACACTTACGAGAAAAAGAGTATATATATATATATATAAATATGTATGTATATATATGTATGGATATGTATGTATCTATATGTATGTATCTATATGTATGTATCTATAAGTATGTATGTACATGCACGTATATATATGTATATATATATATATTATATAATATATATATATGTATATATATATATATATATATATATGTATGTATGTATATATATGTATGTATATATATATCTATATATATGTAAAAAGTGAACAATGAACAATTCCTATACCATCATTATATGGATTCATTGTCTTCATGCAGTACTTAAGTTCGTAAAGTTTTTATGTTCGAATGTCCATTTTTACATAAGAACCAAAATCGCTTAACGCGAGTTTGGATAATAATTTTACTTGTAGCTTCCTATTTTTGTTCGTGTCACAACCCTACGATCTACCATATCTATGGTTTAGTCGTATCCATATTCCATTTGTTATAGAAGTTATTATAATTAATTATGAATTGTCTTGCATCTCACCCTCGACCCTAGATTATGCATACACATTGCATGTAACAGGATTGGACCCCGTAGTTGTACTTCTTAGTCATTACTACCCACTCTTTGTCTCTAATTCGTTCTTGTAAATCTTCCTAATAATGATTTGTACTATACGTAAAAATTCAATAACTATGACGTCACATTTTCCCTTCATCATATATCTAGTATTCAATGTATGAAAATTCTTTAACATCATACTAAGGACGAAACACTCTATAGAAGTCATTATTTATGTTATGTAGTATAAATATAACTATTATTCGACCATATCTCCCGCTCCCATACGCCCATATCTTATCTTCATCATTATCCTATATAAATTTTATTAAATATTCATTTTTTCTCATTCGTTCGAAAACGCAAAAATACGTTCTCGTATTGTTTTTTTATTATTTTTTTTCAAGTCCGTTCACCCCTCAAGATATTCATAAATGCTTACTAAGATCGAATTTCGCTCACGACGTCAGATTCGAACGCCTCAAAGAAAAAATATCTCCGTTCGCTCTGATTTCAAATTTATAACATGTTAAACATAATATAGCATATTATTTCGTAAATAAATTATCTCATATGTGCCATGTACTTTGTATTATATTTCTAACATCTAAATTGTCTATTAATATGAAACACTGTAAAAAAACAAAACAAAGTTATAGTAACTGTTTAATTGTAATTAACTGTAATACTTTAATTTAATATAACGTAATGTACATTAATGAAACTGTAATTAATAATAACTTGTAATGTACTTCAATGAAACTGTAATTAAATGTAATGATTTAATTTATAATGTAAGAATGTACTTTAATAGAACTGTAATGGACAATCATAAGCGAATGTGAAGTAATCCATGATTATAATCGTAATTGTAATGAACCAAAATTAATACGTACTCAGTCGTGTACTTAATTTGTACTTATGTGTACTATTACGAAATGATATCGCCTTCAGAAATGAACATTCGACAAAAATATACGATTAGTTTTTATTTTAATTTTTTTTATTATTTTTAGTTGAAATTTTTCAAACCATCTGATCATGTGTTTAAAAGGGGGGGGAACTTAACCTTCAACTGTCGTCCCCAACATTTAGGGTTATATTATACATGTACCTGTAAAATTACAGACTTCTTCATTAGATTTCTTCATTAGACTTCTTGATTAAGTCACTTCATCATAGCACTTCATTAGGACTCCCTTGTTAGCAGCCTTGCTGCGGGGAGGGGGCAGAGGCCACTTGCCTCCTTAACTTTTTAGATTCCGGCCTGAGCCATGGTCGAAAGAGGTCGAACCTCTACCCCTGTAAATTCAGAGCACTACCTGTAAATTTTTAAGAAGTAAATTACCGTAAGAGAAACTTTTTATTTTTCCCTTCGAGCCGTGCTCTCTTCAGGAACTTAGTCAGTTAAGTCGACAAGTTATAAAAGAAAAGTCGATAATTTTATTATCAGAGAAAGTATCAGAGTATTATGGAAAGAAAAGAATTAACAGAGTGGCGACCCTTTGCCCAAATTAAGAGACAACACAAGCACCATAGAAGATATCGGCATAACAGTCTGGCGAGTCTGTAGCCAAGAGTTTAACAAGAGGCGACCGAAAAGAATTAGAATGTTATGGAAGAAATATCCGTTGCTTGCCTCCTAACCAGAACCGCCGTCGATTCCGAACCGACTCAGGGCCATAGACGGAGGGGTTAACAGTCTGGCGACCCTTTACCAGGATAAGAAAAAGATTTTTAGAAGATTTGTAGAAGATTTGTAGAAGAAGATTTTTAGAAGAAGATTTTAACAAGAAGATTATTTTAAGAAGAAGATTTTAAGAAGAGGCCACTCTTTGGCCAAGATAGAAATTACCCTGCATCAGGATAAAACCAGTTGACCGGCGTGTCACGACTTCTAGTTCGTAACATCCACCCTTGAACCGGTGTGTCACGACTCCAAGTTCTCCACGCCTAGTTTTCTTCCAAGAAGTAGCCAGGAAGACGTCTTCAGGACACGTCTCTGAGGATTTCGCCCGTGGAAAATTTTGTCAAGTACACAGTTTGTTTTTTAAGTAATTTATAAACACTTGAAAAGTCAGTATTATTAACAGTTAATATTTAGTATGGAGCCAGAATTTAACACAAAATAAAGTGAACACTTCAGACACCAGTGATACATTTGTTTTTAGTGAAACAGTAATTTTCATTGAAGTTAAATGTAAGAGAAGTTAAAAGTAAGAGAGTTAATTTCAAAGAGAGTTAATTTCAAAGAGAGTTAATTTCAAAGAGAGTTAATTTCAAAGAGAGTTAATTTCAAAGAGAGTTAATTTCAAAGAGAGTTAATTTCAAGAGAGTTCATTTCAAGAGAGTTCATTTCAAGAGAGTTATTTTCACTGTTATATTCAGTATAGATTAATTTTATTTTATGTACCTTCCCGTACATTAGAATGAAATATTGTTTACATTTTTTTTATTTTTTGTTTGCAAATTTTTTTCAACTACTGAATTGAATTGACTTGCAAATTAAGAAAGAGAGTGTTTATAGAGAGTTTATAGATTTAGAGAGATACCTGAAATAATTTTGAAGTCATTTTTTGAAGTCATTTTTTGAAGTCATTTTTTGAAGTCAGTTTTTGAAGTCAGAAGGTTGCACCAAGAGGGTCAACCAAAACAGAGGTTAATCGTCTCCACTTGAGTAGAGATCAAGTGCAGTCATTTTCCATTTTCAGTTAATTTCAAGTTAGACAGTGTAAGTTATAGAGATACTTGATTGCATTTCAAGTAAGTCGGTTGCACCAAGAGGGTCAACTAAAACAGAGGTTAATCGTCTCCATTTGAATAGAGATCAAGTGCAGTCATTTTCCATTTTCAGTTAATTTCAAGTTAGTTTCAGAATACTTGATAAGAGGTCAAGTCAGAAGGTTGCGCCAAGACGGGCAACCGCCCCAGAGATATATAGAAATACTTGATAGAGTTCAAGTCAGAGAGTTTTATTTGAAGTCAGAGAGTTTTATTTGAAGTTAGACAGTTCAAGTCGAAGTTAGTTTTCAAGTCGAAGTTATTTTTCAAGTCGAAGTTAGTTTTCAAGTCGAAGTTAGTTTTCAAGTCGAAGTTAGTTTTCAAGTCGAAGTTAGTTTTCAAGTCAAAGTTAGTTTTTAAGTCGAAGTTAGTTTTCAAGTCCCAAGTCATTTCAATGCAGTCAATTGAATTCAACTTTTTCTTTGTAGTTTAAGAGAATTTAATTTAAGAAAATGTAATTTAAGAATTTAATTCAACCTTTTTTTTGTGTTGTAAAAGAGAATTTAATTCAACCTGAATTGACCGGGTTGCGTCTTTAGTTAACCTTTCTTTGTTTTGTTGTGAGAAGGAAATTGACCGATTTGTCTTTTCTTTTCATGCCAGTTTTGCGTATATAAATATATAGGTAAAATGACATTTTATTGTTTGTAACCAAAACAGTTTTTACAATTGTTTGTAATGACTTTGATAATCATTGTAATGTATATGTGATAATAATAGTTGTGTAATAATTAATTAATCGATCTTGTCCCAAAGACTCCTTTTAAATTACTATGCTGAGGAACATACCGTCCCTCCGTTTTGTTTCAACTCTTTTAATTTTTGTTCAAAGTAGTGTGACAAGCAATCTTTTTTTAAAGAGCAAAGTGCTCACGAAAGATGTAATTGTCAATTTCAGACTTATCCCCCGCTTAGTCACTCAATTCCCCCGAATGTAGTACTCCAAACTTTTTTTTTATTTTTTTTTATTTTAACACCCCAACCCCAGTTGAACCCAGTGTCAACCGGAGAAATGGTTCAACCATGGTTAATTCCTCTTTAGTACTATGGAACATAACCTCCATTTATGTTAAGTTGTGTTTTTTTATTTTTAAGTATAGTATATGTTTAGTTCATTATAGTTTATAATTGATTTCTATTTTCAACTTTTATATTTTTTATATTTTTTTATTCGATTAATAATGAGTAATTATCGTAGTCGAATTTAATTAATTGTGTGTCAAAATATCAAATAATTCAATTCTATCAACATTCAACGAAAGAGTATAATTTTTCTACTTAACATGCAAAAATTATTAAACCTTTTTAATATTTTTTTTATTATATAAAAATAATTTTTAATGAAAAATTTACCTGTAATTAGATTTTATAATAATTGACCTTGAGCTTAAAGGATTTTGTAATAATAATAATGATAATAATAATATAATAATAATAATAATAACAATCACAATAATTGACTTAAACTTAAAAGATTTTATAACCCTAAACCATCTTAAATTATTATACATTATTTTTAACTTTGTTCATTCAAAAACCTTCCAAATCCCTACACATACACACGCATGTATGCACACTATATATACTATATACATACAAACCTTATGCTAAAATCATTGAATATCACAATAAAACTATTTCATTACGTAAGTGCAAACTATGCTATTTAGTCTTAATCATTTTTGCTTTCTAATATATCTTGCTCATGCATTTATTCAGTTACTTGAACAATCCAATCAGCTAATCTGTCCCTCGAAATTGTAAAATACACACTTTGCACCTAATACACCCAAATACACACTAGACCACAGTTCTATACATCATCGATTACGTAATTCTATTTTTACCTACACTAGTCAATAAAAATTAGCTTATAGATTGTACGATTTACATTTTTCCCTTTTATCTACTCTATTCATTATGTACATAATTTATCCCACAGAAAAAAATAAAATTTGGTAAAAAATTTTAACCATATCATTGTTTGTCTAACTTAATTGTTTGTCTAAAATTAAAGTTCTAATCTTTGAATTTTTTTAATATTTTGTAAGCAAGTGTCATTTTAAAGATTTGATACTCTGCATTGTACTCAACTACCCGAACTCGTTCTGTATAAAACTTGTATTGTAAAAAAGAATGTCGTCATCTAACTTGAATTACTTACGATGTTATTTTCTCATTGTATTGTATTAATGGTACCCTGTTAGGATGTTATTTTCTCATTTGTATTGTATTAATTGTATTATATTATTGTATTAATACCATTTTGGAAGGGGAAACACTGTAAAAAGTGAACAATGAACAATTCCTATACCATCATTATATGGATTCATTGTCTTCATGCAGTACTTATGTTCGTATAGTTTTTATGTTCGAATGTCCATTTTTACATAAGAACCAAAATCGCTTAACGCGAGTTTGGATAATAATTTTACTTGTAGCTTCCTATTTTTGTTCGTGTCACAACCCTACGATCTACCATATCTATGGTTTAGTCGTATCCATTTTCCATTGTTATAGAAGTTATTATAATTAATTATGAATTGTCTTGCATCTCACCCTCGACCCTAGATTATGCATACACATTGCATGTAACAGGATTGGAACCCGTAGTTGTACTTCTTAGTCATTACTACCCACTCTTTGTCTCTAATTCGTTCTTGTAAATCTTCCTAATAATGATTTGTACTATACGTAAAAATTCAATAACTATGACGTCACATTTTCCCGTCATTAATTTCCCTTCATTATATATCTAGTATTCAATGTATGAAAATTCTTTAACATCATAATAAAAACTGTACACTCTATAGAAGTCATTATTTATATGTTATGTAGTATAAACATTATTATTCAACCATATTCATCCATACGTCACGTTTTCCCGTCATTAATTCCCCTTGATCATTATCCTATATAAATTTTATTAAATATTCATTTTTTCTCGTGTCAATTCTATGGAATGCAAAACTTTAGGCAGTCGTTCGAAAACGCAAAAATACGTTCTCGTATATTTTTTCATTTTTATTTTTAAGTGCGTTCACCCCTAAAGATATTCATAAATGCTTAGTAAGTTATTATCAAATTCCGCTCACGACGACAGATTCGAGCGCCTCAAAGATAAAATATCTCCGTTCGCTCTGATTCCAAATTTATAACATATTATAATATAATGTAACACGTTATGTTTTATATAAATCTATATCATGTGTGCCATGTACGTTGTATTATATTTCTAAACATCTTAATTGTCTATTAATATGAAACACTGTAAAAACAAAACAAAGTTATAGTAACTGTTTAATTGTAATTAACTGTAATACTTTAATTTAATATAACGTAATGTACTTTAATGAAACTGTAATTAATAATAACTTGTAATGTACTTCAATGAAACTGTAATTAAATGTAATGATTTAATTTATAATGTAAGAATGTACGTTAATAGAACTGTAATGAACAATCATAAGCGAATGTGAAGTAATCCATAATTGTAATCGTAATTGTAATGAACCAAAATTAATACGTACACAGTCGTGTACTTAATTTGTACTTATGTGTACTATTACGAAATGATATCGCCTTCAGAAATGAAGATTCGGCAAAAATATACGATTAGTTTTTATTTTTATTTTTTTATTATTTTTAGTTGAAATTTTTCAAACCATCTGATCATGTGTTTAAAAGGGGGGGAACTTAACCTTCAACTGTCGTCCCCCAACATTTAGGTTTATATTATACATGTACTTGTAAAATTACAGCACTTCTTCATCAAGTCACTTCATTATAGCACTTCATTAGGACTCCTTGGTTAGCAGCCTTGCTGCGGGGAGGGGGCAGAGGCCCCTTGCCTCCTTAATATTTTTAGATTCCGGCCTGAGCCATGGTCGAAAGAGGTCGAACCTCTACCCTTGTAAATTCAGAGCACTAACTGTAAATTTTTAAGAAGTAAATTACAGCAAGAGAAAGTTTTTATATTTTCCTTCGAGCCTTGCTCTCTTCAGGAACTTAGTCAGTAAATCAGAGAAAGTATCAGAGTATTATAGAAAGAGAAGAATTAAAAATTGGCGACCCTTTGCCCAAATTAAGAGACAACCCAAGCACCATAGAAGATATTGGCATAACAGTCTGGCGAGTCTGTAGCCAAGAGTTTAACAAGAGGCGACCGAAAAGAATTAGAATGTTATAGAAGAAATATCCGTTGCTTGCCTCCTAACTAGAACCCCCGTCGATTCTGAACCGACTCAGGGCCATAGACGGAGGGGTTAACATTGTGGCGACCCTGCCCCAGGATAAGAAGAAGATATGGGGTCTAAAAGTCTGGCGACCCTTTACCAGGATAAGAAAAAGGTTTTTAGAAGAAGATTTGTAGAAGAAGATTTGTAGAAGAAGATTTGTTGAAGAAGATTTTTAGAAGAAGATTTTAACAAGAAGATTATTTTAAGAAGAAGAAGATTTTAAGAAGAGGCCACTCTTTGGCCAAGATAGAAATTACCCTGCATCAGGATAAAACCAGTTGACCGGCGTGTCACGACTTCTTGTTCGTAACATCCACCCTTGAACCGGTGTGTCACGACTCCAAGTTCTCCACGCCTAGTTTTCATCCAAGAAGAAGTAGTCAGGAAGACGTCTTCAGGACACGTCTCAAGGATTTCCCCATATTAAATTTTGTTAAGTACAGTTTGTTTTTTTAAGTAATTTATAAACATTTGAAAAGTCACTATTATTAACAGTTAATAATGAGTATCAAGTCAGAATTCACAAGAAACACAGTGAACATTCCATACACCAGTGATACATTTGTTTTTATTGAAACAGTAATTTTAACAGAGAGTTAATTGTAACAGAGCTAAATGTAACAGAGAGTTAATTGTAACAGGGAGTTAATTTCAAAGAGAGTTAATTTCAAAGAGAGTTAATTTCAAAGAGAGTTAATTTCAAAGAGAGTTAATTTCAAAGAGAGTTAATTTCAAGAGAGTTAATTTCAGAGAGTTAATTTCAGAGTTATTTTCACTGTTATATTCAGTATAGAATAATTTTATTTTATGTACCTTCCCGTACATTAGAGTGAAATGTTGTTTACATTTTATATTTTTGTTTGCAAATTTTTTTCAAATTATTGAATTGAATTGACTTGCAAATTAAGAGAGAGAGAGTTTATAGAGAGTTTATAGATTTAGAGAGATACTTGAAGTCAGTTTTGAAGTCAGTTTTAAAGTCAGAAGGTTGCACCAAGAGGGTCAACCAAAACAGAGGTTAATCGTCTCCACTTGATAGAGATCAAGTGCAGTCATTTTCCATTTTCAGTTAATTTCAAGTTAGACAGTTTAAGTTATAGAGATACTTGATTGCATTTCAAGTAAGTCGGTTGCACCAAGAGGGTCAACCAAAACAGAGGTTAATCGTCTCCACTTGAATAGAGATCAAGTGCAGTCATTTTCCATTTTCAGTTAATTTCAAATCAGTTTTCAGTTTCGGTTGGTTGCATCCAAGAGGGACAACCAAACCCCAGAGATTTATAAGGATACTCGAAGTAGTTTCGAGTCAGTTTTAGTTGCAAATCAGTTTTCAGTTTCAGAAGGTTGCATCCAAGAGGGACAACCGCCCCAGAGATTTCAGAAGTATTCGAAGTCAGTTATATTCGAAGTCAGTTATATTCGAAGTCAGTTATATTCGAAGTCAGTTATATTCGAAGTCAGTTATATTCGAAGTCAGTTTTATTCGAAGACAGTTTTATTCGAAGTCAGTTTTAAGTCCCAAGTCATTTCAATGCAGTCAATTGAATTCAACTTTCTCTTTGTAGTTTAAGAGAATTAATTTAAGAAAATGTAATTTAAGAATTTAATTCAACCTTTTTTTTGTGTTGTAAAAGAGAATTTAATTCAACCTGAATTGACCGGGTTGCGTCTTTAGTTAACCTTTCTTTGTTTTGTTGTGAGAAGGAAATTGACCGATTTGTCTTTTCTTTTCATGCCAGTTTTGCGTATATAATATATAGGTAAAATGACATTGTTTTGTTTGTACCAAAACAGTTTTTACAATTGTTTGTAATGACTTTGATAATCATTGTAATGTATATGTGATAATAATAGTTGTGTAATAATTAATTAATCATCTTGTCCCAATGACTCCTTTTAAATTACTATGCTGAGGAACATACCGTCCCTCCGTTTTGTTTCAACTCTTTTAATTTTTGTTCAAAGTAGTGTGACAAGCAATCTTTTTTTTAAAGAGCAAAGTTCACGAAAGATGTATTGTCAATTTCAGACTTATATCCCCCGCTTAGTCACTCAATTCCCCCGAATGTAGTACTCCAAACTTTGTTTTTTTATTTTATTTTTATTTTAACACCCCCAACCCCAGTTGAACCCAGTGTCAACCGGAGAAATGGTTCAACCATGGTTAATTCCTCTTTAGTACTATGGAACATAACCTCCATTTATGTTAAGTTGTGTTTTTTTTATTTTTAAGTATAGTATATGTTTAGTTCATTATAGTTTATAATTGATTTCTATTTTCAACTTTTATATTTTTTATATTTTTTTATTCGATTAATAATGAGTAATTATCGTAGTCGAATTTAATTAATTGTGTGTCAAAATATCAAATAATTCAAATTCTATCAACATTCAACGAAAGAGTATAATTTTTCTACTTAACATGCAAAAATTATTAAACCTTTTTAATATTTTTTTTTATTATATAAAAATAATTTTTAATGAAAAATTTACCTGTAATTAGATTTTATAATAATTGACCTTGAGCTTAAAGGATTTTGTAATAATAATAATGATAATAATAATAATAATAATAATAATAATAACAATCACAATAATTGACTTAAACTTAAAAGATTTTATAACCCTAAACCCATCTTAAATTATTATACATTATTTTTAAACTTTGTTCATTCAAAAACCTTCCAAATCCCTACACATACACACGCATGTATGCACACTATATATACTATATACAAACCTTATGCTAAAATCATTGAATATCACAATAAAACTATTTCATTACGTAAGTGCAAACTATGCTATTTAGTCTTAATCATTTTTGCTTTCTAATATATCTTGCTCATGCATTTATTCAGTTACTTGAACAATCCAATCAGCTAATCTGTCCCTCGAAATTGTAAAATACACACTTTGCACCTAATACACCCAAACATCGATTACGTAATTCTATTTTTACCTACACTAGTCAATAAAAATTAGCTTATAGATTGTACGATTTACATTTTTCCCTTTTATCTACTCTATTCATTATGTACATAATTTATCCCACAGAAAAAATAAAATTTGGTAAAAAATTTTAACCATATCATTGTTTGTCTAACTTAATTGTTTGTCTAAAATTAAAGTTCTAATCTTTGAATTTTTTTATATTTGTAAGCAAGTGTCATTTTAAAGATTTGATACTCTGCATTGTACTCAACTACCCGAACTCGTTCTGTATAAAACTTGTATTGTAAAAAAGAATGTCGTCATCTAACTTGAATTACTTACGATGTTATTTTCTCATTGTATTGTATTAATGGTACCCTGTTAGGATGTTATTTTCTCATTTGTATTGTATTAATTGTATTATATTATTGTATTAATACCATTTTGGAAGGGGAAACACTGTAAAAAGTGAACAATGAACAATTCCTATACCATCATTATATGGATTCATTGTCTTCATGCAGTACTTATGTTCGTATAGTTTTTATGTTCGAATGTCCATTTTTACATAAGAACCAAATCGCTTAACGCGAGTTTGGATAATAATTTTACTTGTAGCTTCCTATTTTTGTTCGTGTCACAACCCTACGATCTACCATATCTATGGTTTAGTCGTATCCATTTTCCATTGTTATAGAAGTTATTTATAATTAATTATGAATTGTCTTGCATCTCACCCTCGACCCTAGATTATGCATACACATTGCATGTAACAGGATTGGAACCCGTAGTTGTACTTCTTAGTCATTACTACCCACTCTTTGTCTCTAATTCGTTCTTGTAAATCTTCCTAATAATGATTTGTACTATACGTAAAAATTCAATAACTATGACGTCACATTTTCCCGTCATTAATTTCCCTTCATTATATATCTAGTATTCAATGTATGAAAATTCTTTAACATCATAATAAAAACTGTACACTCTATAGAAGTCATTATTTATATGTTATGTAGTATAAACATTATTATTCAACCATATTCATCCATACGTCACGTTTTCCCGTCATTAATTCCCCTTGATCATTATCCTATATAAATTTTATTAAATATTCATTTTTTCTCGTGTCAATTCTATGGAATGCAAAACTTTAGGCAGTCGTTCGAAAACGCAAAAATACGTTTCGTTTATTTTTTCATTTTTATTTTTAAGTGCGTTCACCCCTAAAGATATTCATAAATGCTTAGTAAGTTATTATCAAATTCCGCTCACGACGACAGATTCGAGCGCCTCAAAGATAAAATATCTCCGTTCGCTCTGATTCCAAATTTATAACATATTATAATATAATGTAACACGTTATGTTTTATATAAATCTATATCATGTGTGCCATGTACGTTGTATTATATTTCTAAACATCTTAATTGTCTATTAATATGAAACACTGTAAAAACAAAACAAAGTTATAGTAACTGTTTAATTGTAATTAACTGTAATACTTTAATTTAATATAACGTAATGTACTTTAATGAAACTGTAATTAATAATAACTTGTAATGTACTTCAATGAAACTGTAATTAAATGTAATGATTTAATTTATAATGTAAGAATGTACGTTAATAGAACTGTAATGAACAATCATAAGCGAATGTGAAGTAATCCATAATTGTAATCGTAATTGTAATGAACCAAAATTAATACGTACACAGTCGTGTACTTAATTTGTACTTATGTGTACTATTACGAAATGATATCGCCTTCAGAAATGAAGATTCGGCAAAAATATACGATTAGTTTTTATTTTTATTTTTTTAATTATTTTTAGTTGAAATTTTTCAAACCATCTGATCATGTGTTTAAAAGGGGGGGAACTTAACCTTCAACTGTCGTCCCCCAACATTTAGGTTTATATTATACATGTACTTGTAAAATTACAGCACTTCTTCATCAAGTCACTTCATTATAGCACTTCATTAGGACTCCTTGGTTAGCAGCCTTGCTGCGGGGAGGGGCAGAGGCCCCTTGCCTCCTTAATATTTTTAGATTCCGGCCTGAGCCATGGTCGAAAGAGGTCGAACCTCTACCCTTGTAAATTCAGAGCACTAACTGTAAATTTTTAAGAAGTAAATTACAGCAAGAGAAAGTTTTTATATTTTCCTTCGAGCCTTGCTCTCTTCAGGAACTTAGTCAGTAAATCAGAGAAAGTATCAGAGTATTATAGAAAGAGAAGAATTAAAAATTGGCGACCCTTTGCCCAAATTAAGAGACAACCCAAGCACCATAGAAGATATTGGCATAACAGTCTGGCGAGTCTGTAGCCAAGAGTTTAACAAGAGGCGACCGAAAAGAATTAGAATGTTATAGAAGAAATATCCGTTGCTTGCCTCCTAACTAGAACCCCCGTCGATTCTGAACCGACTCAGGGCCATAGACGGAGGGGTTAACATTGTGGCGACCCTGCCCCAGGATAAGAAGAAGAAGATATGGGGTCTAAAATCTGGCGACCCTTTACCAGGATAAGAAAAAGATTTTTAGAAGAAGATTTGTAGAAGAAGATTTGTAGAAGAGATTTAGAAGATTTTAACAAGAAGATTATTTTAAGAAGAAGAAGATTTTAAGAAGAGGCCACTCTTTGGCCAAGATAGAAATTACCCTGCATCAGGATAAAACCAGTTGACCGGCGTGTCACGACTTCTTGTTCGTAACATCCACCCTTGAACCGGTGTGTCACGACTCCAAGTTCTCCACGCCTAGTTTTCATCCAAGAAGTAGCAGGAAGACGTCTTCAGGACACGTCTCAAGGATTTCCCCATAGAAAATTTTGTTAAGTACAGTTTGTTTTTTTAAGTAATTTATAAACATTTGAAAAGTCACTATTATTAACAGTTAATAATGAGTATCAAGTCAGAATTCACAAGAAACACAGTGAACATTCCATACACCAGTGATACATTTGTTTTTATTGAAACAGTAATTTTAACAGAGAGTTAATTGTAACAGAGCTAAATGTAACAGAGAGTTAATTGTAACAGAGAGTTAATTTCAAAGAGAGTTAATTTCAAAGAGAGTTAATTTCAAAGAGAGTTAATTTCAAAGAGAGTTAATTTCAAGAGAGTTAATTTCAGAGAGTTAATTTCAGAGTTATTTTCACTGTTATATTCAGTATAGAATAATTTTATTTTATGTACCTTCCCGTACATTAGAGTGAAATGTTGTTTACATTTTATATTTTTGTTTGCAAATTTTTTTCAAATTATTGAATTGAATTGACTTGCAAATTAAGAGAGAGAGTTTATAGAGAGTTTATAGATTTAGAGAGATACTTGAAGTCAGTTTTGAAGTCAGTTTTAAAGTCAGAAGGTTGCACCAAGAGGGTCAACCAAAACAGAGGTTAATCGTCTCCTTGATAGAATCAAGTGCAGTCATTTTCCATTTTCAGTTAATTTCAAGTTAGACAGTTTAAGTTATAGAGATACTTGATTGCATTTCAAGTAAGTCGGTTGCACCAAGAGGGTCAACCAAAACAGAGGTTAATCGTCTCCACTTGAATAGAGATCAAGTGCAGTCATTTTCCATTTTCAGTTAATTTCAAATCAGTTTTCAGTTTCGGTTGGTTGCATCCAAGAGGGACAACCAAACCCCAGAGATTTATAAGGATACTCGAAGTAGTTTCGAGTCAGTTTTAGTTGCAAATCAGTTTTCAGTTTCAGAAGGTTGCATCCAAGAGGACAACCGCCCCAGAGATTTCAGAAGTATTCGAAGTCAGTTATATTCGAAGTCAGTTATATTCGAAGTCAGTTATATTCGAAGTCAGTTATATTCGAAGTCAGTTATATTCGAAGTCAGTTTTATTCGAAGACAGTTTTATTCGAAGTCAGTTTTAAGTCCCAAGTCATTTCAATGCAGTCAATTGAATTCAACTTTCTCTTTGTAGTTTAAGAGAATTTAATTTAAGAAAATGTAATTTAAGAATTTAATTCAACCTTTTTTTTGTGTTGTAAAAGAGAATTTAATTCAACCTGAATTGACCGGGTTGCGTCTTTAGTTAACCTTTCTTTGTTTTGTTGTGAGAAGGAAATTGACCGATTTGTCTTTTCTTTTCATGCCAGTTTTGCGTATATAATATATAGGTAAAATGACATTGTATTGTTTGTAACCAAAACAGTTTTTACAATTGTTTGTAATGACTTTGATAATCATTGTAATGTATATGTGATAATAATAGTTGTGTAATAATTAATTAATCAATCTTGTCCCAATGACTCCTTTTAAATTACTATGCTGAGGAACATACCGTCCCTCCGTTTTGTTTCAACTCTTTTAATTTTTGTTCAAAGTAGTGTGACAAGCAATCTTTTTTTTAAAGAGCAAAGTGCTCACGAAAGATGTAATTGTCAATTTCAGACTTATATCCCCCGCTTAGTCACTCAATTCCCCCGAATGTAGTACTCCAAACTTTGTTTTTTTATTTTATTTTTATTTTAACACCCCCAACCCCAGTTGAACCCAGTGTCAACCGGAGAAATGGTTCAACCATGGTTAATTCCTCTTTAGTACTATGGAACATAACCTCCATTTATGTTAAGTTGTGTTTTTTTATTTTTAAGTATAGTATATGTTTAGTTCATTATAGTTTATAATTGATTTCTATTTTCAACTTTTATATTTTTTATATTTTTTTATTCGATTAATAATGAGTAATTATCGTAGTCGAATTTAATTAATTGTGTGTCAAAATATCAAATAATTCAAATTCTATCAACATTCAACGAAAGAGTATAATTTTTCTACTTAACATGCAAAAATTATTAAACCTTTTTAATATTTTTTTTTATTATATAAAAATAATTTTTAATGAAAATTTACCTGTAATTAGATTTTATAATAATTGACCTTGAGCTTAAAGGATTTTGTAATAATAATAATGATAATAATAATAATAATAATAATAATAATAATAACAATCACAATAATTGACTTAAACTTAAAAGATTTTATAACCCTAAACCATCTTAAATTATTATACATTATTTTTAAACTTTGTTCATTCAAAAACCTTCCAAATCCCTACACATACACACGCATGTATGCACACTATATATATACTATATACATACAAACCTTATGCTAAAATCATTGAATATCACAATAAAACTATTTCATTACGTAAGTGCAAACTATGCTATTTAGTCTTAATCATTTTTGCTTTCTAATATATCTTGCTCATGCATTTATTCAGTTACTTGAACAATCCAATCAGCTAATCTGTCCCTCGAAATTGTAAAATACACACTTTGCACCTAATACACCCAAATACACACTAGACCACAGTTCTATACATCATCGATTACGTAATTCTATTTTTACCTACACTAGTCAATAAAAATTAGCTTATAGATTGTACGATTTACATTTTTCCCTTTTATCTACTCTATTCATTATGTACATAATTTATCCCACAGAAAAAATAAAATTTGGTAAAAAATTTTAACCATATCATTGTTTGTCTAACTTAATTGTTTGTCTAAAATTAAAGTTCTAATCTTTGAATTTTTTTAATTTTGTAAGCAAGTGTCATTTTAAAGATTTGATACTCTGCATTGTACTCAACTACCCGAACTCGTTCTGTATAAAACTTGTATTGTAAAAAAGAATGTCGTCATCTAACTTGAATTACTTACGATGTTATTTTCTCATTGTATTGTATTAATGGTACCCTGTTAGATGTTATTTTCTCATTTGTATTGTATTAATTGTATTATATTATTGTATTAATACCATTTTGGAAGGGGAAACACTGTAAAAAGTGAACAATGAACAATTCCTATACCATCATTATATGGATTCATTGTCTTCATGCAGTACTTATGTTCGTATAGTTTTTATGTTCGAATGTCCATTTTTACATAAGAACCAAAATCGCTTAACGCGAGTTTGGATAATAATTTTACTTGTAGCTTCCTATTTTTGTTCGTGTCACAACCCTACGATCTACCATATCTATGGTTTAGTCGTATCCATTTTCCATTGTTATAGAAGTTATTATAATTAATTATGAATTGTCTTGCATCTCACCCTCGACCCTAGATTATGCATACACATTGCATGTAACAGGATTGGAACCCGTAGTTGTACTTCTTAGTCATTACTACCCACTCTTTGTCTCTAATTCGTTCTTGTAAATCTTCCTAATAATGATTTGTACTATACGTAAAAATTCAATAACTATGACGTCACATTTTCCCGTCATTAATTTCCCTTCATTATATATCTAGTATTCAATGTATGAAAATTCTTTAACATCATAATAAAAACTGTACACTCTATAGAAGTCATTATTTATATGTTATGTAGTATAAACATTATTATTCAACCATATTCATCCATACGTCACGTTTTCCCGTCATTAATTCCCCTTGATCATTATCCTATATAAATTTTATTAAATATTCATTTTTTCTCGTGTCAATTCTATGGAATGCAAAACTTTAGGCAGTCGTTCGAAAACGCAAAAATATTTTTTTCATTTTTATTTTTAAGTGCGTTCACCCCTAAAGATATTCATAAATGCTTAGTAAGTTATTATCAAATTCCGCTCACGACGACAGATTCGAGCGCCTCAAAGATAAAATATCTCCGTTCGCTCTGATTCCAAATTTATAACATATTATAATATAATGTAACACGTTATGTTTTATATAAATCTATATCATGTGTGCCATGTACGTTGTATTATATTTCTAAACATCTTAATTGTCTATTAATATGAAACACTGTAAAAACAAAACAAAGTTATAGTAACTGTTTAATTGTAATTAACTGTAATACTTTAATTTAATATAACGTAATGTACTTTAATGAAACTGTAATTAATAATAACTTGTAATGTACTTCAATGAAACTGTAATTAAATGTAATGATTTAATTTATAATGTAAGAATGTACGTTAATAGAACTGTAATGAACAATCATAAGCGAATGTGAAGTAATCCATAATTGTAATCGTAATTGTAATGAACCAAAATTAATACGTACACAGTCGTGTACTTAATTTGTACTTATGTGTACTATTACGAAATGATATCGCCTTCAGAAATGAAGATTCGGCAAAAATATACGATTAGTTTTTATTTTTATTTTTTTAATTATTTTTAGTTGAAATTTTTCAAACCATCTGATCATGTGTTTAAAAGGGGGGGAACTTAACCTTCAACTGTCGTCCCCCAACATTTAGGTTTATATTATACATGTACTTGTAAAATTACAGCACTTCTTCATCAAGTCACTTCATTATAGCACTTCATTAGGACTCCTTGGTTAGCAGCCTTGCTGCGGGGAGGGGGCAGAGGCCCCTTGCCTCCTTAATATTTTTAGATTCCGGCCTGAGCCATGGTCGAAAGAGGTCGAACCTCTACCCTTGTAAATTCAGAGCACTAACTGTAAATTTTTAAGAAGTAAATTACAGCAAGAGAAAGTTTTTATATTTTCCTTCGAGCCTTGCTCTCTTCAGGAACTTAGTCAGTAAATCAGAGAAAGTATCAGAGTATTATAGAAAGAGAAGAATTAAAAATTGGCGACCCTTTGCCCAAATTAAGAGACAACCCAAGCACCATAGAAGATATTGGCATAACAGTCTGGCGAGTCTGTAGCCAAGAGTTTAACAAGAGGCGACCGAAAAGAATTAGAATGTTATAGAAGAAATATCCGTTGCTTGCCTCCTAACTAGAACCCCCGTCGATTCTGAACCGACTCAGGGCCATAGACGGAGGGGTTAACATTGTGGCGACCCTGCCCCAGGATAAGAAGAAAAGATATGGGGTCTAAAAGTCTGGCGACCCTTTACCAGGATAAGAAAAAGATTTTTAGAAGAAGATTTGTAGAAGAAGATTTGTAGAAGAAGATTTTTAGAAGAAGATTTTAACAAGAAGATTATTTTAAGAAGAAGAAGATTTTAAGAAGAGGCCACTCTTTGGCCAAGATAGAAATTACCCTGCATCAGGATAAAACCAGTTGACCGGCGTGTCACGACTTCTTGTTCGTAACATCCACCCTTGAACCGGTGTGTCACGACTCCAAGTTCTCCACGCCTAGTTTTCATCCAAGAAGAAGTAGCCAGGAAGACGTCTTCAGGACACGTCTCAAGGATTTCCCCATAGAAAATTTTGTTAAGTACAGTTTGTTTTTTTAAGTAATTTATAAACATTTGAAAAGTCACTATTATTAACAGTTAATAATGAGTATCAAGTCAGAATTCACAAGAAACACAGTGAACATTCCATACACCAGTGATACATTTGTTTTTATTGAAACAGTAATTTTAACAGAGAGTTAATTGTAACAGAGCTAAATGTAACAGAGTTAATTGTAACAGAGAGTTAATTTCAAAGAGAGTTAATTTCAAAGAGAGTTAATTTCAAAGAGAGTTAATTTCAAAGAGAGTTAATTTCAAAGAGAGTTAATTTCAAGAGAGTTAATTTCAGAGTTAATTTCAGAGTTATTTTCACTGTTATATTCAGTATAGAATAATTTTATTTTATGTACCTTCCCGTACATTAGAGTGAAATGTTGTTACATTTTATATTTTTGTTTGCAAATTTTTTTCAAATTATTGAATTGAATTGACTTGCAAATTAAGAGAGAGAGAGTTTATAGAGAGTTTATAGATTTAGAGAGATACTTGAAGTCAGTTTTGAAGTCAGTTTTAAAGTCAGAAGGTTGCACCAAGAGGGTCAACCAAAACAGAGGTTAATCGTCTCCACTTGATAGAGATCAAGTACAGTCATTTTCCATTTTCAGTTAATTTCAAGTTAGACAGTTTAAGTTATAGAGATACTTGATTGCATTTCAAGTAAGTCGGTTGCACCAAGAGGGTCAACCAAAACAGAGGTTAATCGTCTCCACTTGAATAGAGATCAAGTGCAGTCATTTTCCATTTTCAGTTAATTTCAAATCAGTTTTCAGTTTCGGTTGGTTGCATCCAAGAGGGACAACCAAACCCCAGAGATTTATAAGGATACTCGAAGTAGTTTCGAGTCAGTTTTAGTTGCAAATCAGTTTTCAGTTTCAGAAGGTTGCATCCAAGAGGGACAACCGCCCCAGAGATTTCAGAAGTATTCGAAGTCAGTTATATTCGAAGTCAGTTATATTCGAAGTCAGTTATATTCGAAGTCAGTTATATTCGAAGTCAGTTATATTCGAAGTCAGTTATATTCGAAGTCAGTTATATTCGAAGTCAGTTTTATTCGAAGACAGTTTTATTCGAAGTCAGTTTTAAGTCCCAAGTCATTTCAATGCAGTCAATTGAATTCAACTTTCTCTTTGTAGTTTAAGAGAATTTAATTTAAGAAAATGTAATTTAAGAATTTAATTCAACCTTTTTTTTGTGTTGTAAAAGAGAATTTAATTCAACCTGAATTGACCGGGTTGCGTCTTTAGTTAACCTTTCTTTGTTTTGTTGTGAGAAGGAAATTGACCGATTTGTCTTTTCTTTTCATGCCAGTTTTGCGTATATAAATATATAGGTAAAATGACATTGTATTGTTTGTAACCAAAACAGTTTTTACAATTGTTTGTAATGACTTTGATAATCATTGTAATGTATATGTGATAATAATAGTTGTGTAATAATTAATTAATCAATCTTGTCCCAATGACTCCTTTTAAATTACTATGCTGAGGAACATACCGTCCCTCCGTTTTGTTTCAACTCTTTTAATTTTTGTTCAAAGTAGTGTGACAAGCAATCTTTTTTTTAAAGAGCAAAGTGCTCACGAAAGATGTAATTGTCAATTTCAGACTTATATCCCCCGCTTAGTCACTCAATTCCCCCGAATGTAGTACTCCAAACTTTGTTTTTTTATTTTATTTTTATTTTAACACCCCAACCCCAGTTGAACCCAGTGTCAACCGGAGAAATGGTTCAACCATGGTTAATTCCTCTTTAGTACTATGGAACATAACCTCCATTTATGTTAAGTTGTGTTTTTTTTTTTTAGTATAGTATATGTTTAGTTCATTATAGTTTATAATTGATTTCTATTTTCAACTTTTATATTTTTTATATTTTTTTATTCGATTAATAATGAGTAATTATCGTAGTCGAATTTAATTAATTGTGTGTCAAAATATCAAATAATTCCAATTCTATCAACATTCAACGAAAGAGTATAATTTTTCTACTTAACATGCAAAAATTATTAAACCTTTTTAATATTTTTTTTTTTATAAAAATAATTTTTAATTAAAAATTTACCTGTAATTAGATTTTATAATAATTGACCTTGAGCTTAAAGGATTTTGTAATAATAATAATGATAATAATAATAATAATAATAATAATAATAATAACAATCACAATAATTGACTTAAACTTAAAAGATTTTATAACCCTAAACCCATCTTAAATTATTATACATTATTTTTAAACTTTGTTCATTCAAAAACCTTCCAAATCCCTACACATACACACGCATGTATGCACACTATATATACTATATACATACAAACCTTATGCTAAAATCATTGAATATCACAATAAAACTATTTCATTACGTAAGTGCAAACTATGCTATTTAGTCTTAATCATTTTTGCTTTCTAATATATCTTGCTCATGCATTTATTCAGTTACTTGAACAATCCAATCAGCTAATCTGTCCCTCGAAATTGTAAAATACACACTTTGCACCTAATACACCCAAATACACACTAGACCACAGTTCTATACATCATCGATTACGTAATTCTATTTTTACCTACACTAGTCAATAAAAATTAGCTTATAGATTGTACGATTTACATTTTTCCCTTTTATCTACTCTATTCATTACACTGGGGAACAAATTTCAACTTTTTGTCTATTGAATTAGATTTGACAGTTAGTTCTAGGTAATTTGGGTGCGCTGAGCACGAATGTTCACTCGGTTTTGCTCTATCAGGTCCTGATTTTGCTCAACACCCCTCCTCTTTCGTCGTATTCATAAAAAGGTTTTTTTCTCAATACTCGCTGTCTTTTTGCAGTTACACATTATGCAACTAGGTTTTTATCTAGGTATTTGTACCTATTGTTATGGTATTGTTGTATTATGTATATTTTTATATGTAACACCCTAAAAATATTTTTAATTTTGTAATTTTTAACCATTTTAATATTAGTAAATTAAGCTAAAAATATCATAGAATTCTAAAATTTTCTCGAGCGTTCCTGTTCTCTGTAGAGTATTCTAGAGGGACAACTAAAATATATAAAAGCGACTCGTTTCCAGAGTTAATCAGTCAATTCAATCAGTCAGTCAGTCAGTTGAGTTAGTTAATTAAGTTTGGGCATTAACATAATTTTGAATTGGCATATGATTTAGTGAGTAATTTTGTCATCGTGATTTAATATAGTTGATTTAATTAGACGTAATTTATATTGTACCTACTCATCCGTGTTTCTAGTTTAATTTCATAGATTGTAAGTACCTATTTCATAATAAGTACCTATTTAAACTAATTTTTGTGTTTATATTTCAGATTTTCTTAAATTTATATGAATTAAGGGCTTTAAATACCTTTACAAATTGGCAGAACAATCAAGCAATATGTCATCAAGCACTAGAAAGTTCAAATGCAAAAACAACCCTGATTCCTTCTGTTATATATGTGGAAATTTTACACTTCCACATCAACGAGCAAATATAACTGACTTCGTAAAAAGAGCTTACTTAGCTTATTTTGGCATAAAACTGGGGGACCAAGATAAATCGTAGGCTCCACATAAAGCCTGCACTATATGCATTGAAAGACTGCGACATTGGACGAAGGGTTCGGATTCAAAAATACCTTTTGGAGTTCCGATGGTAAGTTTATGATTTCATAAAACTACGTAATTTAATCACTAGTATACTGTAACTTACCTAAATGTAATTGTAACTTAGGTACATAAACAAAATTTACAGAAAATGTTTATAAGAATCTCAAATATTGCATAAGGTTGAAACACATAGAAATGTTAAATGTTTGGGTGATAACTTTTGATAAAATTCATAAAAACAAGTCTCTCGTCGCTTTTGTTAACGCTTTACAATTTTTTTTCGATATCAGGTGTGGCGAGAGCCTACTAACCACGAGACTGATTGCTACCTTTGCTTTGTCAAGACTTCGGGCTTCACTAAGAAAAATAAACATTGTATCGAGTACCAAATTTCGACACCGCGATACGACCTGTGCTACATTCAAATGAGATCCCCATTCCAAAATTTAAGGGTCTGCCAACTCAAGAATTAGTTGAAGATGTTCCTGAAAATATTGTTATGCACTTTGAGGAGTCAGACACCGATTTTGACCCCAGCGTATTTGAAAGTCAAAACGATCCGCAAAAGTTTAACCAGGCCGAGTTGAATGATCTTGTAAGGGATCTAAATTTGCCAAAAAAGGCTGCGGAAATTTTAGCTTCAAGACTTAAAGAGAAAAACTTGCTTACTTCAAACACATACATTTCATTTTACAGAAAAAGAGAAGAAGAACTTGTTAAATATTTTAGAACAGAGGATAGTTTAGTATATTGCTGCGACATAGTTGGTTTGTTAAAGAAGATGGGGGTTGAGTCTTACGATGCAAATGATTGGCGCTTGTTTTTAGACAGTTCGAAAAGAAGTCTTAAGTGTGTGTTGTTGCATAATGGCAATCTATACGGCTCGATACCGATTGGGCACTCAACAAAATTAAAAGAAAAGTATGAACATATAGAAAAGGTTTTAAATCTTATCAAATATAGGGAGCACGAGTGGATCATATGTGTTGACTTAAAAATGGTTAATTTTCTGCTAGGTCAACAAGGAGGGTATACTAAATATCCCTGCTTCCTTTGCTTATGGGACAGCAGAGCCAAGGAAGAACATTATTTCAAACAAATCTGGCCAGCACGAATATCACTTAATGTCGGAGAAAAAAACGTAATTAATCCACCTTTAGTGAGCAGAGATAAAATCATATTTCCTCCTCTGCATATAAAACTAGGCCTCATTAAACAATATGTAAAAGCTTTAGATACGAACGGCGAGTGTTTCAAATACATAACTTCAAAATTTCCAAGTTTAAGTTATGAAAAAATCAAGGCGGGAATTTTCGACGGTCCACAAATAAGAACAATGATTAAAGACAGCAATTTTCCTAATGTCATGAATGAACGCGAAAAAAATGGCTGGTTCTCATTCGTGGACTTGATAGAAAACTTTTTAGGCAATTATAGGGCAGATAACTACGAAGAAATCGTAAAAAAACTTTTAAGGGACTACAAAGAGTTAGGTTGCAATATGAGCATAAAAATGCATTTTTTGAATAGCCATCTTGACCAATTTCCAAGTAATTTAGGTGATGTAAGTGACGAACAAGGGGAGAGATTCCACCAAGATATCAAAATTATGGAGGAACGGTACCAAGGCCGCTGGGATTCCCACATGATGGCTGATTACTGCTGGTGCTTGAAAAGAGACCTGCCATCAACAAGCAAATACGCTAGAAAGTCTTACAAAAGAAAATCTTTGCCACAGTGAAAGCTTCATATCTGTTTGTTTTTTTATTTTAAGTCATTTCTATCGTTATAATGTAATTTTACTGTAGTTTGAACTGCTTGTATTCATGAAACTTGAAAAAAAAATTTAACACATGACTTAATTTTTTAGTCCTAATTTGAAAAATCTGGAAAATGGCACATAGGCTGTCGACAAGAATCAGGACCTGATAGAGCCAAACCGAGTTGAGATTCGTATTCAGCGCACCCAAATTACTTAGAATCAAGTGTCAGATATCATTCAATAAAATACGTGTTGCCCAGTGTTATGTACATAATTTATCCCACAGAAAAAAATAAAATTTGGTAAAAATTTTAACCATATCATTGTTTGTCTAACTTAATTGTTTGTCTAAAATTAAAGTTCTAATCTTTGAATTTTTTTATATTTTGTAAGCAAGTGTCATTTTAAAGATTTGATACTCTGCATTGTACTCAACTACCCGAACTCGTTCTGTATAAAACTTGTATTGTAAAAAACAATGTCGTCATCTAAGTTGAATTAATTACGATGTTATTTTCTCATTGAATTGTATTAATGGTACCTGTTAGGATGTTATTTTCTCATTTGTATTGTATTAATTGTATTATATTATTGTATTAATACCATTTTGGAAGGGGAAACACTGTAAAAAGTGAACAATGAACAATTCCTATACCATCATTATATGGATTCATTGTCTTCATGCAGTACTTATGTTCGTATAGTTTTTATGTTCGAATGTCCATTTTTACATAAGAACCAAAATCGCTTAACGCGAGTTTGGATAATAATTTTACTTGTAGCTTCCTATTTTTGTTCGTGTCACAACCCTACGATCTACCATATCTATGGTTTAGTCGTATCCATTTTCCATTGTTATAGAAGTTATTATAATTAATTATGAATTGTCTTGCATCTCACCCTCGACCCTAGATTATGCATACACATTGCATGTAACAGGATTGGAACCCGTAGTTGTACTTCTTAGTCATTACTACCCACTCTTTGTCTTTAATTCGTTCTTGTAAATCTTCCTAATAATGATTTGTACTATACGTAAAATTCAATAACTATGACGTCACATTTTCCCGTCATTAATTTCCCTTCATTATATATCTAGTATTCAATGTATGAAAATTCTTTAACATCATAATAAAAACTGTACACTCTATAGAAGTCATTATTTATATGTTATGTAGTATAAACATTATTATTCAACCATATTCATCCATACGTCACGTTTTCCCGTCATTATATTAATTCCCCTTGATCATTATCCTATATAAATTTTATTAAATATTCATTTTTTCTCGTGTCAATTCTATGGAATGCAAAACTTTAGGCAGTCGTTCGAAACGCAAAAATATTTTTTTCATTTTTATTTTTAAGTGCGTTCACCCCTAAAGATATTCATAAATGCTTAGTAAGTTATTATCAAATTCCGCTCACGACGACAGATTCGAGCGCCTCAAAGATAAAATATCTCCGTTCGCTCTGATTCCAAATTTATAACATATTACAATATAATGTAACACGTTATGTTTTATATAAATCTATATCATGTGTGCCATGTACGTTGTATTATATTTCTAAACATCTTAATTGTCTATTAATATGAAACACTGTAAAAACAAAACAAAGTTATAGTAACTGTTTAATTGTAATTAACTGTAATATTTTAATTTAATATAACGTAATGTACTTTAATGAAACTGTAATTAATAATAACTTGTAATGTACTTCAATGAAACTGTAATTAAATGTAATGATTTACCGGTAATTTATAATGTAAGAATGTACGTTAATAGAACTGTAATGAACAATCATAAGCGAATGTGAAGTAATCCATAATTGTAATCCTAATTGTAATGAACCAAAATTAATACGTACACAGTCGTGTACTTAATTTGTACTTATGTGTACTATTACGAAATGATATCGCCTTCAGAAATGAAGATTCGACAAAAATATACGATTAGTTTTTATTTTTATTTTTTTAATTATTTTTAGTTGAAATTTTTCAAACCATCTGATCATGTGTTTAAAAGGGGGGGAACTTAACCTTCAACTGTCGTCCCCCAACATTTATGTTTATATTATACATGTACTTGTAAAATTACAGCACTTCTTCATCAAGTCACTTCATTATAGCACTTCATTAGGACTCCTTGGTTAGCAGCCTTGCTGCGGGGAGGGGGCAGAGGCCCCTTGCCTCCTTAATATTTTTAGATTCCGGCCTGAGCCATGGTCGAAAGAGGTCGAACCTCTACCCTTGTAAATTCAGAGCACTAACTGTAAATTTCTAAGAAGTAAATTACAGCAAGAGAAAGTTTTTATATTTTCCTTCGAGCCTTGCTCTCTTCAGGAACTTAGTCAGTAAATCAGAGAAAGTATCAGAGTATTATAGAAAGAGAAGAATTAAAAATTGGCGACCCTTTGCCCAAATTAAGAGACAACCCAAGCACCATAGAAGATATTGGCATAACAGTCTGGCGAGTCTGTAGCCAAGAGTTTAACAAGAGGCGACCGAAAAGAATTAGAATGTTATAGAAGAAATATCCGTTGCTTGCCTCCTAACTAGAACCCACGTCGATTCTGAACCGACTCAGGGCCATAGACGGAGGGGTTAACATTGTGGCGACCCTGCCCGAGGATAAGAAGAAGAAGATATGGGATCTAAAATTCTGGCGACCTTTACCAGGATAAGAAAAAGATTTTTAGAAGAAGATTTGTAGAAGAAGATTTTTAGAAGAAGATTTTAACAAGAAGATTATTTTAAGAAGAAGAAGATTTTAAGAAGAGGCCACTCTTTGGCCAAGATAGAAATTACCCTGCATCAGGATAAAACCAGTTGACCGGCGTGTCACGACTTCTTGTTCGTAACATCCACCCTTGAACCGGTGTGTCACGACTCCAAGTTCTCCACGCCTAGTTTTCATCCAAGAAGAAGTAGCCAGGAAGACGTCTTCAGGACACGTCTCAAGGATTTCCCCATAGAAAATTTTGTTAAGTACAGTTTGTTTTTTTAAGTAATTTATAAACATTTGAAAAGTCACTATTATTAACAGTTAATAATGAGTATCAAGTCAGAATTCACAAGAAACACAGTGAACATTCCATACAACAGTGATACATTTGTTTTTATCGAAACAGTAATTTTAACAGAGAGTTAATTGTAACAGAGCTAAATGTAACAGAGAGTTAATTGTAACAGAGAGTTAATTTCAAAGAGAGTTAATTTCAAAGAGAGTTAATTTCAAAGAGAGTTAATTTCAAAGAGAGTTAATTTCAAAGAGTTAATTTCAGAGTTATTTTCACTGTTATATTCAGTATAGAATAATTTTATTTTATGTACCTTCCCGTACATTAGAGTGAAATGTTGTTTACATTTTATATTTTTGTTTGCAAATTTTTTTCAAATTATTGAATTGAATTGACTTGCAAATTAAGAGAGAGAGAGTTTATAGAGAGTTTATAGATTTAGAGAGATACTTGAAGTCAGTTTTGAAGTCAGTTTTAAAGTCAGAAGGTTGCACCAAGAGGGTCAACCAAAACAGAGGTTAATCGTCTCCACTTGAATAGAGATCAAGTGCAGTCATTTTCCATTTTCAGTTAATTTCAAATCAGTTTTCAGTTTCGGTTGGTTGCATCCAAGAGGGACAACCAAACCCCAGAGATTTATAAGGATACTCGAAGTAGTTTCGAGTCAGTTTTAGTTGCAAATCAGTTTTCAGTTTCAGAAGGTTGCATCCAAGAGCGACAACCGCCCCAGAGATTTAGAAGTATTCGAAGTCAGTTATATTCGAAGTCAGTTATATTCGAAGTCAGTTATATTCGAAGTCAGTTATATTCGAAGTCAGTTTTATTCGAAGACAGTTTTATTTGATGTCAGTTTTAAGTCCAAGTCATTTCAATGCAGTCAATTGAATTCAACTTTCTCTTTGTAGTTTAAGAGAATTTAATTTAAGAAAATGTAATTTAAGAATTTAATTCAACCTTTTTTTTGTGTTGTAAAAGAGAATTTAATTCAACCTGAATTGACCGGGTTGCGTCTTTAGTTAACCTTTCTTTTTTTGTTGTGAGAAGGAAATGACCGATTTGTCTTTTCTTTTCATGCCAGTTTTGCGTATATAAATATATAGGTAAAATGACATTGTATTGTTTGTAACCAAAACAGTTTTTACAATTGTTTGTAATGACTTTGATAATCATTGTAATGTATATGTGATAATAATAGTTGTGTAATAATTAATTAATCAATCTTGTCCCAATGACTCCTTTTAAATTACTATGCTGAGGAACATACCGTCCCTCCGTTTTGTTTCAACTCTTTTAATTTTTGTTCAAAGTAGTGTGACAAGCAATCTTTTTTTTAAAGAGCAAAGTTCTCACGAAAGATGTAATTGTCAATTTCAGACTTATAGCCCCCGCTTAGTCACTCAATTCCCCCGAATGTAGTACTCCAAACTTTGTTTTTTTATTTTTTTTTATTTTAACACCCCTAACCCCAGTTGAACCCAGTGTCAACCGGAGAAATGGTTCAACCATGGTTAATTCCTCTTTAGTACTATGGAACATAACCTCCATTTATGTTAAGTTGTGTTTTTTTATTTTTAAGTATAGTATATGTTTAGTTCATTATAGTTTATAATTGATTTCTATTTTCAACTTTTATATTTTTTATATTTTTTTATTCGATTAATAATGAGTAATTATCGTAGTCGAATTTAATTAATTGTGTGTCAAAATATCAAATAATTCAAATTCTATCAACATTCAACGAAAGAGTATAATTTTTCTACTTAACATGCAAAAATTATTAAACCTTTTTAATATTTTTTTTTATTATATAAAAATAATTTTTAATTAAAAATTTACCTGTAATTAGATTTTATAATAATTGACCTTGAGCTTAAAGGATTTTGTAATAATAATAATGATAATAATAATAATAATAATAATAATAATAATAACAATCACAATAATTGACTTAAACTTAAAAGATTTTATAACCCTAAACCCATCTTAAATTATTATACATTATTTTTAAACTTTGTTCATTCAAAAACCTTCCAAATCCCTACACATACACACGCATGTATGCACACTATATATACTATATACATACAAACCTTATGCTAAAATCATTGAATATCACAATAAAACTATTTCATTACGTAAGTGCAAACTATGCTATTTAGTCTTAATCATTTTTGCTTTCTAATATATCTTGCTCATGCATTTATTCAGTTACTTGAACAATCCAATCAGCTAATCTGTCCCTCGAAATTGTAAAATACACACTTTGCACCTAATACA
Organism: Bathynomus jamesi; assembly: GCA_023014485.1. Classification (NCBI taxonomy): domain Eukaryota; kingdom Metazoa; phylum Arthropoda; class Malacostraca; order Isopoda; family Cirolanidae; genus Bathynomus; species Bathynomus jamesi. The sequence goes on along the minus strand of JAJOZX010007334.1, from coordinate 100,763 downwards.
CCCAAATACACACTAGACCACAGTTCTATACATCATCGATTACGTAATTCTATTTTTACCTACACTAGTCAATAAAAATTAGCTTATAGATTGTACGATTTACATTTTTCCCTTTTATCTACTCTATTCATTATGTACATAATTTATCCCAAAGAAAAAAATAAAATTTGGTAAAAAATTTTAACCATATCATTGTTTGTCTAACTTAATTGTTTGTCTAAAATTAAAGTTCTAATCTTTGAATTTTTTTATATTTTGTAAGCAAGTGTCATTTTAAAGATTTGATACTCTGCATTGTACTCAACTACCCGAACTCGTTCTGTATAAAACTTGTATTGTAAAAAAGAATGTCGTCATCTAACTTGAATTACTTACGATGTTATTTTCTCATTGTATTGTATTAATGGTACCCTGTTAGGATGTTATTTTCTCATTTGTATTGTATTAATTGTATTATATTATTGTATTAATACCATTTTGGAAGGGGAAACACTGTAAAAAGTGAACAATGAACAATTCCTATACCATCATTATATGGATTCATTGTCTTCATGCAGTACTTATGTTCGTATAGTTTTTATGTTCGAATGTCCATTTTTACATAAGAACCAAAATCGCTTAACGCGAGTTTGGATAATAATTTTACTTGTAGCTTCCTATTTTTGTTCGTGTCACAACCCTACGATCTACCATATCTATGGTTTAGTCGTATCCATTTTCCATTGTTATAGAAGTTATTATAATTAATTATGAATTGTCTTGCATCTCACCCTCGACCCTAGATTATGCATACACATTGCATGTAACAGGATTGGAACCCGTAGTTGTACTTCTTAGTCATTACTACCCACTCTTTGTCTCTAATTCGTTCTTGTAAATCTTCCTAATAATGATTTGTACTATACGTAAAAATTCAATAACTATGACGTCACATTTTCCCGTCATTAATTTCCCTTCATTATATATCTAGTATTCAATGTATGAAAATTCTTTAACATCATAATAAAAACTGTACACTCTATAGAAGTCATTATTTATATGTTATGTAGTATAAACATTATTATTCAACCATATTCATCCATACGTCACGTTTTCCCGTCATTAATTCCCCTTGATCATTATCCTATATAAATTTTATTAAATATTCATTTTTTCTCGTGTCAATTCTATGGAATGCAAAACTTTAGGCAGTCGTTCGAAAACGCAAAAATATTTTTTTCATTTTTATTTTTAAGTGCGTTCACCCCTAAAGATATTCATAAATGCTTAGTAAGTTATTATCAAATTCCGCTCACGACGACAGATTCGAGCGCCTCAAAGATAAAATATCTCCGTTCGCTCTGATTCCAAATTTATAACATATTATAATATAATGTAACACGTTATGTTTTATATAAATCTATATCATGTGTGCCATGTACGTTGTATTATATTTCTAAACATCTTAATTGTCTATTAATATGAAACACTGTAAAAACAAAACAAAGTTATAGTAACTGTTTAATTGTAATTAACTGTAATACTTTAATATTAATATAACGTAATGTACTTTAATGAAACTGTAATTAATAATAACTTGTAATGTACTTCAATGAAACTGTAATTAAATGTAATGATTTAATTTATAATGTAAGAATGTACGTTAATAGAACTGTAATGAACAATCATAAGCGAATGTGAAGTAATCCATAATTGTAATCGTAATTGTAATGAACCAAAATTAATACGTACACAGTCGTGTACTTAATTTGTACTTATGTGTACTATTACGAAATGATATCGCCTTCAGAAATGAAGATTCGGCAAAAATATACGATTAGTTTTTATTTTTATTTTTTTAATTATTTTTAGTTGAAATTTTTCAAACCATCTGATCATGTGTTTAAAGGGGGGGAACTTAACCTTCAACTGTCGTCCCCCAACATTTAGGTTTATATTATACATGTACTTGTAAAATTACAGCACTTCTTCATCAAGTCACTTCATTATAGCACTTCATTAGGACTCCTTGGTTAGCAGCCTTGCTGCGGGGAGGGGGCAGAGGCCCCTTGCCTCCTTAATATTTTTAGATTCCGGCCTGAGCCATGGTCGAAAGAGGTCGAACCTCTACCCTTGTAAATTCAGAGCACTAACTGTAAATTTTTAAGAAGTAAATTACAGCAAGAGAAAGTTTTTATATTTTCCTTCGAGCCTTGCTCTCTTCAGGAACTTAGTCAGTAAATCAGAGAAAGTATCAGAGTATTATAGAAAGAGAAGAATTAAAAATTGGCGACCCTTTGCCCAAATTAAGAGACAACCCAAGCACCATAGAAGATATTGGCATAACAGTCTGGCGAGTCTGTAGCCAAGAGTTTAACAAGAGGCGACCGAAAAGAATTAGAATGTTATAGAAGAAATATCCGTTGCTTGCCTCCTAACTAGAACCCCCGTCGATTCTGAACCGACTCAGGGCCATAGACGGAGGGGTTAACATTGTGGCGACCCTGCCCCAGGATAAGAAGAAGAAGATATGGGGTCTAAAAGTCTGGCGACCCTTTACCAGGATAAGAAAAAGATTTTTAGAAGAAGATTTGTAGAAGAAGATTTGTAGAAGAAGATTTTTAGAAGAAGATTTTAACAAGAAGATTATTTTAAGAAGAAGAAGATTTTAAGAAGAGGCCACTCTTTGGCCAAGATAGAAATTACCCTGCATCAGGATAAAACAGTTGACCGGCGTGTCACGACTTCTTGTTCGTAACATCCACCCTTGAACCGGTGTGTCACGACTCCAAGTTCTCCACGCCTAGTTTTCATCCAAGAAGAAGTAGCCAGGAAGACGTCTTCAGGACACGTCTCAAGGATTTCCCATAGAAAATTTTGTTAAGTACAGTTTGTTTTTTTAAGTAATTTATAAACATTTGAAAAGTCACTATTATTAACAGTTAATAATGAGTATCAAGTCAGAATTCACAAGAAACACAGTGAACATTCCATACACCAGTGATACATTTGTTTTTATTGAAACAGTAATTTTAACAGAGAGTTAATTGTAACAGAGCTAAATGTAACAGAGAGTTAATTGTAACAGAGAGTTAATTTCAAAGAGAGTTAATTTCAAAGAGAGTTAATTTCAAAGAGAGTTAATTTCAAAGAGAGTTAATTTCAAGAGAGTTAATTTCAGAGTTATTTTCACTGTTATATTCAGTATAGAATAATTTTATTTTATGTACCTTCCCGTACATTAGAGTGAAATGTTGTTTACATTTTATATTTTTGTTTGCAAATTTTTTTCAAATTATTGAATTGAATTGACTTGCAAATTAAGAGAGAGAGAGAGTTTATAGAGAGTTTATAGATTTAGAGAGATACTTGAAGTCAGTTTTGAAGTCAGTTTTAAAGTCAGAAGGTTGCACCAAGAGGGTCAACCAAAACAGAGGTTAATCGTCTCCACTTGATAGAGATCAAGTACAGTCATTTTCCATTTTCAGTTAATTTCAAGTTAGACAGTTTAAGTTATAGAGATACTTGATTGCATTTCAAGTAAGTCGGTTGCACCAAGAGGGTCAACCAAAACAGAGGTTAATCGTCTCCACTTGAATAGAGATCAAGTGCAGTCATTTTCCATTTTCAGTTAATTTCAAATCAGTTTTCAGTTTCGGTTGGTTGCATCCAAGAGGGACAACCAAACCCCAGAGATTTATAAGGATACTCGAAGTAGTTTCGAGTCAGTTTTAGTTGCAAATCAGTTTTCAGTTTCAGAAGGTTGCATCCAAGAGGGACAACCGCCCCAGAGATTTCAGAAGTATTCGAAGTCAGTTATATTCGAAGTCAGTTATATTCGAAGTCAGTTATATTCGAAGTCAGTTATATTCGAAGTCAGTTATATTCGAAGTCAGTTTTATTCGAAGACAGTTTTATTCGAAGTCAGTTTTAAGTCCCAAGTCATTTCAATGCAGTCAATTGAATTCAACTTTCTCTTTGTAGTTTAAGAGAATTTAATTTAAGAAAATGTAATTTAAGAATTTAATTCAACCTTTTTTTTGTGTTGTAAAAGAGAATTTAATTCAACCTGAATTGACCGGGTTGCGTCTTTAGTTAACCTTTCTTTGTTTTGTTGTGAGAAGGAAATTGACCGATTTGTCTTTTCTTTTCATGCCAGTTTTGCGTATATAAATATATAGGTAAAATGACATTGTATTGTTTGTAACCAAAACAGTTTTTACAATTGTTTGTAATGACTTTGATAATCATTGTAATGTATATGTGATAATAATAGTTGTGTAATAATTAATTAATCAATCTTGTCCCAATGACTCCTTTTAAATTACTATGCTGAGGAACATACCGTCCCTCCGTTTTGTTTCAACTCTTTTAATTTTTGTTCAAAGTAGTGTGACAAGCAATCTTTTTTTTAAAGAGCAAAGTGCTCACGAAAGATGTAATTGTCAATTTCAGACTTATATCCCCCGCTTAGTCACTCAATTCCCCCGAATGTAGTACTCCAAACTTTGTTTTTTTATTTTATTTTTATTTTAACACCCCAACCCCAGTTGAACCCAGTGTCAACCGGAGAAATGGTTCAACCATGGTTAATTCCTCTTTAGTACTATGGAACATAACCTCCATTTATGTTAAGTTGTGTTTTTTTATTTTTAAGTATAGTATATGTTTAGTTCATTATAGTTTATAATTGATTTCTATTTTCAACTTTTATATTTTTTTATTTTTTTATTCGATTAATAATGAGTAATTATCGTAGTCGAATTTAATTAATTGTGTGTCAAAATATCAAATAATTCAATTCTATCAACATTCAACGAAAGAGTATAATTTTTCTACTTAACATGCAAAAATTATTAAACCTTTTTAATATTTTTTTTTATTATATAAAAATAATTTTTAATTAAAAATTTACCTGTAATTAGATTTTATAATAATTGACCTTGAGCTTAAAGGATTTTGTAATAATAATAATGATAATAATAATAATAATAATAATAATAATAATAACAATCACAATAATTGACTTAAACTTAAAAGATTTTATAACCCTAAACCCATCTTAAATTATTATACATTATTTTTAAACTTTGTTCATTCAAAAACCTTCCAAATCCCTACACATACACACGCATGTATGCACACTATATATACTATATACATACAAACCTTATGCTAAAATCATTGAATATCACAATAAAACTATTTCATTACGTAAGTGCAAACTATGCTATTTAGTCTTAATCATTTTTGCTTTCTAATATATCTTGCTCATGCATTTATTCAGTTACTTGAACAATCCAATCAGCTAATCTGTCCCTCGAAATTGTAAAATACACACTTTGCACCTAATACACCCAAATACACACTAGACCACAGTTCTATACATCATCGATTACGTAATTCTATTTTTACCTACACTAGTCAATAAAAATTAGCTTATAGATTGTACGATTTACATTTTTCCCTTTTATCTACTCTATTCATTATGTACATAATTTATCCCAAAGAAAAAAATAAAATTTGGTAAAAAATTTTAACCATATCATTGTTTGTCTAACTTAATTGTTTGTCTAAAATTAAAGTTCTAATCTTTGAATTTTTTTAATATTTTGTAAGCAAGTGTCATTTTAAAGATTTGATACTCTGCATTGTACTCAACTACCCGAACTCGTTCTGTATAAAACTTGTATTGTAAAAAAAATGTCGTCATCTAACTTGAATTACTTACGATGTTATTTTCTCATTGTATTGTATTAATGGTACCCTGTTAGGATGTTATTTTCTCATTTGTATTGTATTAATTGTATTATATTATTGTATTAATACCATTTTGGAAGGGGAAACACTGTAAAAAGTGAACAATGAACAATTCCTATACCATCATTATATGGATTCATTGTCTTCATGCAGTACTTATGTTCGTATAGTTTTTATGTTCGAATGTCCATTTTTACATAAGAACCAAAATCGCTTAACGCGAGTTTGGATAATAATTTTACTTGTAGCTTCCTATTTTTGTTCGTGTCACAACCCTACGATCTACCATATCTATGGTTTAGTCGTATCCATTTTCCATTGTTATAGAAGTTATTATAATTAATTATGAATTGTCTTGCATCTCACCCTCGACCCTAGATTATGCATACACATTGCATGTAACAGGATTGGAACCCGTAGTTGTACTTCTTAGTCATTACTACCCACTCTTTGTCTCTAATTCGTTCTTGTAAATCTTCCTAATAATGATTTGTACTATACGTAAAAATTCAATAACTATGACGTCACATTTTCCCGTCATTAATTTCCCTTCATTATATATCTAGTATTCAATGTATGAAAATTCTTTAACATCATAATAAAAACTGTACACTCTATAGAAGTCATTATTTATATGTTATGTAGTATAAACATTATTATTCAACCATATTCATCCATACGTCACGTTTTCCCGTCATTAATTCCCCTTGATCATTATCCTATATAAATTTTATTAAATATTCATTTTTTCTCGTGTCAATTCTATGGAATGCAAAACTTTAGGCAGTCGTTCGAAAACGCAAAAATATTTTTTTCATTTTTATTTTTAAGTGCGTTCACCCCTAAAGATATTCATAAATGCTTAGTAAGTTATTATCAAATTCCGCTCACGACGACAGATTCGAGCGCCTCAAAGATAAAATATCTCCGTTCGCTCTGATTCCAAATTTATAACATATTATAATATAATGTAACACGTTATGTTTTATATAAATCTATATCATGTGTGCCATGTACGTTGTATTATATTTCTAAACATCTTAATTGTCTATTAATATGAAACACTGTAAAAACAAAACAAAGTTATAGTAACTGTTTAATTGTAATTAACTGTAATACTTTAATTTAATATAACGTAATGTACTTTAATGAAACTGTAATTAATAATAACTTGTAATGTACTTCAATGAAACTGTAATTAAATGTAATGATTTAATTTATAATGTAAGAATGTACGTTAATAGAACTGTAATGAACAATCATAAGCGAATGTGAAGTAATCCATAATTGTAATCGTAATTGTAATGAACCAAAATTAATACGTACACAGTCGTGTACTTAATTTGTACTTATGTGTACTATTACGAAATGATATCGCCTTCAGAAATGAAGATTCGGCAAAAATATACGATTAGTTTTTATTTTTATTTTTTTATTATTTTTAGTTGAAATTTTTCAAACCATCTGATCATGTGTTTAAAAGGGGGGGAACTTAACCTTCAACTGTCGTCCCCCAACATTTAGGTTTATATTATACATGTACTTGTAAAATTACAGCACTTCTTCATCAAGTCACTTCATTATAGCACTTCATTAGGACTCCTTGGTTAGCAGCCTTGCTGCGGGGAGGGGGCAGAGGCCCCTTGCCTCCTTAATATTTTTAGATTCCGGCCTGAGCCATGGTCGAAAGAGGTCGAACCTCTACCCTTGTAAATTCAGAGCACTAACTGTAAATTTTTAAGAAGTAAATTACAGCAAGAGAAAGTTTTTATATTTTCCTTCGAGCCTTGCTCTCTTCAGGAACTTAGTCAGTAAATCAGAGAAAGTATCAGAGTATTATAGAAAGAGAAGAATTAAAAATTGGCGACCCTTTGCCCAAATTAAGAGACAACCCAAGCACCATAGAAGATATTGGCATAACAGTCTGGCGAGTCTGTAGCCAAGAGTTTAACAAGAGGCGACCGAAAAGAATTAGAATGTTATAGAAGAAATATCCGTTGCTTGCCTCCTAACTAGAACCCCCGTCGATTCTGAACCGACTCAGGGCCATAGACGGAGGGGTTAACATTGTGGCGACCCTGCCCCAGGATAAGAAGAAGAAGATATGGGGTCTAAAATCTGGCGACCCTTTACCAGGATAAGAAAAAGATTTTTAGAAGAAGATTTGTAGAAGAAGATTTTTAGAAGAAGATTTTAACAAGAAGATTATTTTAAGAAGAAGAAGATTTTAAGAAGAGGCCACTCTTTGGCCAAGATAGAAATTACCCTGCATCAGGATAAAACCAGTTGACCGGCGTGTCACGACTTCTTGTTCGTAACATCCACCCTTGAACCGGTGTGTCACGACTCCAAGTTCTCCACGCCTAGTTTTCATCCAAGAAGAAGTAGCCAGGAAGACGTCTTCAGGACACGTCTCAAGGATTTCCCCATAGAAAATTTTGTTAAGTACAGTTTGTTTTTTTAAGTAATTTATAAACATTTGAAAAGTCACTATTATTAACAGTTAATAATGAGTATCAAGTCAGAATTCACAAGAAACACAGTGAACATTCCATACACCAGTGATACATTTGTTTTTATTGAAACAGTAATTTTAACAGAGAGTTAATTGTAACAGAGCTAAATGTAACAGAGAGTTAATTGTAACAGAGAGTTAATTTCAAAGAGAGTTAATTTCAAAGAGAGTTAATTTCAAAGAGAGTTAATTTCAAAGAGAGTTAATTTCAAAGAGTTAATTTCAGAGTTATTTTCACTGTTATATTCAGTATAGAATAATTTTATTTTATGTACCTTCCCGTACATTAGAGTGAAATGTTGTTTACATTTTATATTTTTGTTTGCAAATTTTTTTCAAATTATTGAATTGAATTGACTTGCAAATTAAGAGAGAGAGAGTTTATAGAGAGTTTATAGATTTAGAGAGATACTTGAAGTCAGTTTTGAAGTCAGTTTTAAAGTCAGAAGGTGCACCAAGAGGGTCAACCAAAACAGAGGTTAATCGTCTCCACTTGAATAGAGATCAAGTGCAGTCATTTTCCATTTTCAGTTTATTTCAAATCAGTTTTCAGTTTCGGTTGGTTGCATCCAAGAGGGACAACAACAAACCCCAGAGATTTATAAGGATACTCGAAGTAGTTTCGAGTCAGTTTTTAGTTGCAAATCAGTTTTCAGTTTCAGAAGGTTGCATCCAAGAGCGACAACAACCGCCCAGAGATTTTAGAAGTATTCGAAGTCAGTTATATTCGAAGTCAGTTTATTCGAAGTCAGTTATATTCGAAGTCAGTTATATTCGAAGTCAGTTTATTTCGAAGACAGTTTTATTTGATGTCAGTTTTAAGTCCCAAGTCATTTCAATGCAGTAATTGAATTCAACTTTCTCTTTGTAGTTTAAGAGAATTTAATTTAAGAAAATGTAATTTAAGAATTTAATTCAACCTTTTTTTTGTGTTGTAAAAGAGAATTTAATTCAACCTGAATTGACCGGGTTGCGTCTTTAGTTAACCTTTCTTTCTTTTGTTGTGAGAAGGAAATTGACCGATTTGTCTTTTCTTTTCATGCCAGTTTTGCGTATATAAATATATAGGTAAAATGACATTGTATTGTTTGTAACCAAAACAGTTTTTACAATTGTTTGTAATGACTTTGATAATCATTGTAATGTATATGTGATAATAATAGTTGTGTAATAATTAATTAATCAATCTTGTCCCAATGACTCCTTTTAAATTAGTATGCTGAGGAACATACCGTCCCTCCGTTTTGTTTCAACTCTTTTAATTTTTGTTCAAAGTAGTGTGACAAGCAATCTTTTTTTTAAAGAGCAAAGTTCTCACGAAAGATGTAATTGTCAATTTCAGACTTATATCCCCCGCTTAGTCACTCAATTCCCCCGAATGTAGTACTCCAAACTTTGTTTTTTTATTTTATTTTATTTTAACACCCCTAAACCCCAGTTGAACCCAGTGTCAACCGGAGAAATGGTTCAACCATGGTTAATTCCTCTTTAGTACTATGGAACATAACCTCCATTTATATGAGAATAAAAAACCCACTCTAATAGACAGAGTTTATTTCACGACAGTTTCGACGCCCACTGGCATCCTCCTCGGGAACCTTCAGTTAACCAAAAACAATATGTGAGTTTGCCTTACATTGCCGGCTTAGAAAGAGTAAAACGTTGACGAAAGAATTTAAGTTTGCTTTGGCGTTCAAATATTCGTCTACCGTGAAAAGTAAATTGGTTAGGAATAACGTTGCAAAAGGGAACAAGCCTGTGTCTACAGCATTCCCTGTAAAGTTGTGATTTAGTATACGTGGGAGAAACTGGAAGAAATATTGAAACCCGTATCAAAGAACACAAATATGCCTTCAGAAGTTGTAATACTAATAATGCCATTTTTTATCACGCTAGCCAAAATAATCATGCTATAGATTGGGAATCAAGTAAGGTACTTTATAAATGTAATAATTATGTCAAAGAAAAATAATAGAATCTGTGTGTATAGAAAAAGTAGATAATTTTAATTTGTGCGAAGGTACTTATAAGTTAGACCCTTTAATGAGATTCTTGGTCAATAAATCCCTTACGGAGTCGTGGGAACGTGTTCGAACCTAAGTGTGAATTTCTTAAATGTCTCTGGATTGGAATGTTTCCTTACTCGCTTTTAGTAAATGTAATAATGGAAGTAATTAATGTGGAAATAAATATATGCAGTAATTATGTAAAAACATTAGGATCTGTATGTATAGAACAAGAAATATTTTTAATTTGTGGAAATGTAGTTATAAGCTGACCCTGTAATAAAATGCCCTTCTGGTTTCGGGAGAACGATATCTACCTAGGTGCGAATTTCTCAATGGTCTCTGGATTATTTCCTTATCGCCTTTTTTCATTCGTTTTTTCGGTTATAATTTCTGTATAATAAACAACAATGTAATAACCAATGTAATAATAAATTTATAATTTCTGTAATTAATAATTATGCAATATTAAATGTAATAAATTTAATTATAAATGTAATAATTATGTAAAAAAAAAAATAATAGAATCTGTATGTTTAGAACAGGAAGATAGTTTTAAAAAATTTGTACTTAATCAAAATGCCCCTCCTGTCTCGAGAGAATGAATCCAACCTAGGTGCGAATTTCTTAACGGTCGATCCCTGAACTGTTTTTCCCTCTTGTTTTGTTTCATTTGTTTTTTGTATCCCCACCCCAGGAACCAGTGTCAACCGGGAAATAATTGTCAAGAGTGGTTTTTATTCCTCATTTTACCTACGTATGAAGTTCACCTCCTCCATTTATGTTAAGTTGTGTTTTTTTATTTTAAGTATAGTATATGTTTAGTTCATTATAGTTTATAATTGATTTCTATTTTCAACTTTTATATTTTTTTATTTTTTTATTCGATTAATAATGAGTAATTATCGTAGTCGAATTTAATTAATTGTGTGTCAAAATATCAAATAATTCAAATTCTATCAACATTCAAAAAGAGTATATATTTTTCTACTTAACATGCAAAAATTATTAAACCTTTTTAATATTTTTTTTTATTATATAAAAATAATTTTTAATGAAAAATTTACCTGTAATTAGATTTTATAATATATTGACCTTGAGCTTAAAGGAGTTTGTGATAATAATAATGATAATAAAGAATAATAATAATAATAATAATAACAATCACAATAATTGACTTAAACTTAAAAGATTTTATAACCCTAAACCCATCTTAAATTATTATACATTATTTTTAAACTTTGTTCATTCAAAAACCTTCCAAATCCCTACACATACACACGCATGTATGCACACTATATATACTATATACATACAAACCTTATGCTAAAATCATTGAATATCACAATAAAACTATTTCATTACGTAAGTGCAAACTATGCTATTTAGTCTTAATCATTTTTGCTTTCTAATATATCTTGCTCATGCATTTATTCAGTTACTTGAACAATCCAATCAGCTAATCTGTCCCTCGAAATTGTAAAATACACACTTTGCACCTAATACACCCAAAATCGATTACGTAATTCTATTTTTACCTACACTAGTCAATAAAAATTAGCTTATAGATTGTACGATTTACATTTTTCCCTTTTATCTACTCTATTCATTATGTACATAATTTATCCCACAGAAAAAAATAAAATTTGGTAAAAAATTTTAACCATATCATTGTTTGTCTAACTTAATTGTTTGTCTAAAATTAAAGTTCTAATCTTTGAATTTTTTTATATTTTGTAAGCAAGTGTCATTTTAAAGATTTGATACTCTGCATTGTACTCAACTACCCGAACTCGTTCTGTATAAAACTTGTATTGTAAAAAAGAATGTCGTCATCTAACTTGAATTACTTACGATGTTATTTTCTCATTGTATTGTATTAATGGTACCCTGTTAGGATGTTATTTTCTCATTTGTATTGTATTAATTGTATTATATTATTGTATTAATACCATTTTGGAAGGGGAAACACTAAAAAGTGAACAATGAACAATTCCTATACCATCATTATATGGATTCATTGTCTTCATGCAGTACTTATGTTCGTATAGTTTTTATGTTCGAATGTCCATTTTTACATAAGAACCAAAATCGCTTAACGCGAGTTTGGATAATAATTTTACTTGTAGCTTCCTATTTTTGTTCGTGTCACAACCCACGATCTACCATATCTATGGTTTAGTCGTATCCATTTTCCATTGTTATAGAAGTTATTATAATTAATTATGAATTGTCTTGCATCTCACCCTCGACCCTAGATTATGCATACACATTGCATGTAACAGGATTGGAACCCGTAGTTGTACTCTTAGTCATTACTACCCACTCTTTGTCTCTAATTCGTTCTTGTAAATCTTCCTAATAATGATTTGTACTATACGTAAAAATTCAATAACTATGACGTCACATTTTCCCGTCATTAATTTCCCTTCATTATATATCTAGTATTCAATGTATGAAAATTCTTTAACATCATAATAAAAACTGTACACTCTATAGAAGTCATTATATGTTATGTAGTATAAACATTATTATTCAACCATATTCATCCATACGTCACGTTTTCCCGTCATTAATTCCCCTTGATCATTATCCTATATAAATTTTATTAAATATTCATTTTTTCTCGTGTCAATTCTATGGAATGCAAAACTTTAGGCAGTCGTTCGAAAACGCAAAATACGTTCTCGTATTATTTTTTCATTTTTATTTTTAAGTGCGTTCACCCCTAAAGATATTCATAAATGCTTAGTAAGTTATTATCAAATTCCGCTCACGACGACAGATTCGAGCGCCTCAAAGATAAAATATCTCCGTTCGCTCTGATTCCAAATTTATAACATATTATAATATAATGTAACACGTTATGTTTTATATAAATCTATATCATGTGTGCCATGTACGTTGTATTATATTTCTAAACATCTTAATTGTCTATTAATATGAAACACTGTAAAAACAAAACAAAGTTATAGTAACTGTTTAATTGTAATTAACTGTAATACTTTAATTTAATATAACGTAATGTACTTTAATGAAACTGTAATTAATAATAACTTGTAATGTACTTCAATGAAACTGTAATTAAATGTAATGATTTAATTTATAATGTAAGAATGTACGTTAATAGAACTGTAATGAACAATCATAAGCGAATGTGAAGTAATCCATAATTGTAATCGTAATTGTAATGAACCAAAATTAATACGTACACAGTCGTGTACTTAATTTGTACTTATGTGTACTATTACGAAATGATATCGCCTTCAGAAATGAAGATTCGGCAAAAATATACGATTAGTTTTTATTTTTATTTTTTAATTATTTTTAGTTGAAATTTTTCAAACCATCTGATCATGTGTTTAAAAGGGGGGAACTTAACCTTCAACTGTCGTCCCCCAACATTTAGGTTTATATTATACATGTACTTGTAAAATTACAGCACTTCTTCATCAAGTCACTTCATTATAGCACTTCATTAGGACTCCTTGGTTAGCAGCCTTGCTGCGGGGAGGGGGCAGAGGCCCCTTGCCTCCTTAATATTTTTAGATTCCGGCCTGAGCCATGGTCGAAAGAGGTCGAACCTCTACCCTTGTAAATTCAGAGCACTAACTGTAAATTTTTAAGAAGTAAATTACAGCAAGAGAAAGTTTTTATATTTTCCTTCGAGCCTTGCTCTCTTCAGGAACTTAGTCAGTAAATCAGAGAAAGTATCAGAGTATTATAGAAAGAGAAGAATTAAAAATTGGCGACCCTTTGCCCAAATTAAGAGACAACCCAAGCACCATAGAAGATATTGGCATAACAGTCTGGCGAGTCTGTAGCCAAGAGTTTAACAAGAGGCGACCGAAAAGAATTAGAATGTTATAGAAGAAATATCCGTTGCTTGCCTCCTAACTAGAACCCCCGTCGATTCTGAGCCGACTCAGGGCCATAGACGGAGGGGTTAACATTGTGGCGACCCTGCCCCAGGATAAGAAGAAGAAGATATGGGGTCTAAAATTCTGGCGACTATTTACCAGGATAAGAAAAAGGTTTTTAGAAGAAGATTTGTAGAAGAAGATTTGTAGAAGAAGAATTTAGAAGATTTTAACAAGAAGATTATTTTAAGAAGAAGATTTTAAGAAGAGGCCACTCTTTGGCCAAGATAGAAATTACCCTGCATCATGATAAAACCAGTTGACCGGCGAGTCACGACTTCTTGTTCGTAACATCTACCCTTGAACCAGTGTGTCACGACTCCAAGTTCTCCACGCCTAGTTTTCATCCAAGAAGTAGTCAGGAAGACGTCTTCAGGACACGTCTCAAGGATTTCCCCATAGAAAATTTTGTTAAGTACAGTTTGTTTTTTTAAGTAATTTATAAACATTTGAAAAGTCACTATTATTAACAGTTAATAATGAGTATCAAGTCAGAATTCACAAGAAACACAGTGAACATTCCATACAACAGTGATACATTTGTTTTTATCGAAACAGTAATTTTAACAGAGAGTTAATTGTAACAGAGCTAAATGTAACAGAGAGTTAATTGTAACAGAGAGTTAATTTCAAAGAGAGTTAATTTCAAAGAGAGTTAATTTCAAAGAGAGTTAATTTCAAAGAGAGTTAATTTCAAGAGTTAATTTCAGAGAGTTAATTTCAGAGTTATTTTCACTGTTATATTCAGTATAGAATAATTTTATTTTATGTACCTTCCCGTACATTAGAGTGAAATGTTGTTTACATTTTATATTTTTGTTTGCAAATTTTTTTCAAATTATTGAATTGAATTGACTTGCAAATTAAGAGAGTGAGAGTTTATAGAGAGTTTATAGATTTAGAGAGATACTTGAAGTCAGTTTTGAAGTCAGTTTTAAAGTCAGAAGGTTGCACCAAGAGGGTCAACCAAAACAGAGGTTAATCGTTCCTCTTGATAGAAATCAAGTGCAGACATTTTCCATTTTCAGTTAATTTCAAGTTAGACAGTTTAAGTTATAGAGATACTTGATTGCATTTCAAGTAAGTCGGTTGCACCAAGAGGGTCAACCAAAACAGAGGTTAATCGTCTCCACTTGAATAGAGATCAAGTGCAGTCATTTTCCATTTTCAGTTAATTTCAAATCAGTTTTCAGTTTCGGTTGGTTGCATCCAAGAGGGACAACCAAACCCCAGAGATTTATAAGGATACTCGAAGTAGTTTCGAGTCAGTTTTAGTTGCAAATCAGTTTTCAGTTTCAGAAGGTTGCATCCAAGAGGGACAACCGCCCCAGAGATTTCAGAAGTATTCGAAGTCAGTTATATTCGAAGTCAGTTATATTCGAAGTCAGTTATATTCGAAGTCAGTTATATTCGAAGTCAGTTATATTCGAAGTCAGTTTTATTCGAAGACAGTTTTATTCGAAGTCAGTTTTAAGTCCCAAGTCATTTCAATGCAGTCAATTGAATTCAACTTTCTCTTTGTAGTTTAAGAGAATTTAATTTAAGAAAATGTAATTTAAGAATTTAATTCAACCTTTTTTTTGTGTTGTAAAAGAGAATTTAATTCAACCTGAATTGACCGGGTTGCGTCTTTAGTTAACCTTTCTTTGTTTTGTTGTGAGAAGGAAATTGACCGATTTGTCTTTTCTTTTCATGCCAGTTTTGCGTATATAAATATATAGGTAAAATGACATTGTATTGTTTGTAACCAAAACAGTTTTTACAATTGTTTGTAATGACTTTGATAATCATTGTAATGTATATGTGATAATAATAGTTGTGTAATAATTAATTAATCAATCTTGTCCCAATGACTCCTTTTAAATTACTATGCTGAGGAACATACCGTCCCTCCGTTTTGTTTCAACTCTTTTAATTTTTGTTCAAAGTAGTGTGACAAGCAATCTTTTTTTTAAAGAGCAAAGTGCTCACGAAAGATGTAATTGTCAATTTCAGACTTATATCCCCCGCTTAGTCACTCAATTCCCCCGAATGTAGTACTCCAAACTTTGTTTTTTTATTTTATTTTTATTTTAACACCCCCAACCCCAGTTGAACCCAGTGTCAACCGGAGAAATGGTTCAACCATGGTTAATTCCTCTTTAGTACTATGGAACATAACCTCCATTTATGTTAAGTTGTGTTTTTTTATTTTTAAGTATAGTATATGTTTAGTTCATTATAGTTTATAATTGATTTCTATTTTCAACTTTTATATTTTTTATATTTTTTTATTCGATTAATAATGAGTAATTATCGTAGTCGAATTTAATTAATTGTGTGTCAAAATATCAAATAATTCAAATTCTATCAACATTCAACGAAAGAGTATAATTTTTCTACTTAACATGCAAAAATTATTAAACCTTTTTAATATTTTTTTTTATTATATAAAAATAATTTTTAATGAAAAATTTACCTGTAATTAGATTTTATAATAATTGACCTTGAGCTTAAAGGATTTTGTAATAATAATAATGATAATAATAATAATAATAATAATAATAATAACAATCACAATAATTGACTTAAACTTAAAAGATTTTATAACCCTAAACCCATCTTAAATTATTATACATTATTTTTAACTTTGTTCATTCAAAAACCTTCCAAATCCTACACATACACACGCATGTATGCACACTATATATACTATACATACAAACCTTATGCTAAAATCATTGAATATCACAATAAAACTATTTCATTACGTAAGTGCAAACTATGCTATTTAGTCTTAATCATTTTTGCTTTCTAATATATCTTGCTCATGCATTTATTCAGTTACTTGAACAATCCAATCAGCTAATCTGTCCCTCGAAATTGTAAAATACACACTTTGCACCTAATACACCCAAATACACACTAGACCACAGTTCTATACATCATCGATTACGTAATTCTATTTTTACCTACACTAGTCAATAAAAATTAGCTTATAGATTGTACGATTTACATTTTTCCCTTTTATCTACTCTATTCATTATGTACATAATTTATCCCACAGAAAAAAATAAAATTTGGTAAAAAATTTTAACCATATCATTGTTTGTCTAACTTAATTGTTTGTCTAAAATTAAAGTTCTAATCTTTGAATTTTTTTATATTTTGTAAGCAAGTGTCATTTTAAAGATTTGATACTCTGCATTGTACTCAACTACCCGAACTCGTTCTGTATAAAACTTGTATTGTAAAAAAGAATGTCGTCATCTAACTTGAATTACTTACGATGTTATTTCTCATTGTATTGTATTAATGGTACCCTGTTAGGATGTTATTTTCTCATTTGTATTGTATTAATTGTATTATATTATTGTATTAATACCATTTTGGAAGGGGAAACACTGTAAAAAGTGAACAATGAACAATTCCTATACCATCATTATATGGATTCATTGTCTTCATGCAGTACTTATGTTCGTATAGTTTTTATGTTCGAATGTCCATTTTTACATAAGAACCAAAATCGCTTAACGCGAGTTTGGATAATAATTTTACTTGTAGCTTCCTATTTTTGTTCGTGTCACAACCCTACGATCTACCATATCTATGGTTTAGTCGTATCCATTTTCCATTGTTATAGAAGTTATTATAATTAATTATGAATTGTCTTGCATCTCACCCTCGACCCTAGATTATGCATACACATTGCATGTAACAGGATTGGAACCCGTAGTTGTACTTCTTAGTCATTACTACCCACTCTTTGTCTCTAATTCGTTCTTGTAAATCTTCCTAATAATGATTTGTACTATACGTAAAAATTCAATAACTATGACGTCACATTTTCCCGTCATTAATTTCCCTTCATTATATATCTAGTATTCAATGTATGAAAATTCTTTAACATCATAATAAAAACTGTACACTCTATAGAAGTCATTATTTATATGTTATGTAGTATAAACATTATTATTCAACCATATTCATCCATACGTCACGTTTTCCCGTCATTAATTCCCCTTGATCATTATCCTATATAAATTTTATTAAATATTCATTTTTTCTCGTGTCAATTCTATGGAATGCAAAACTTTAGGCAGTCGTTCGAAAACGCAAAAATATTTTTTCATTTTTATTTTTAAGTGCGTTCACCCCTAAAGATATTCATAAATGCTTAGTAAGTTATTATCAAATTCCGCTCACGACGACAGATTCGAGCGCCTCAAAGATAAAATATCTCCGTTCGCTCTGATTCCAAATTTATAACATATTATAATATAATGTAACACGTTATGTTTTATATAAATCTATATCATGTGTGCCATGTACGTTGTATTATATTTCTAAACATCTTAATTGTCTATTAATATGAAACACTGTAAAAACAAAACAAAGTTATAGTAACTGTTTAATTGTAATTAACTGTAATACTTTAATTTAATATAACGTAATGTACTTTAATGAAACTGTAATTAATAATAACTTGTAATGTACTTCAATGAAACTGTAATTAAATGTAATGATTTAATTTATAATGTAAGAATGTACGTTAATAGAACTGTAATGAACAATCATAAGCGAATGTGAAGTAATCCATAATTGTAATCGTAATTGTAATGAACCAAAATTAATACGTACACAGTCGTGTACTTAATTTGTACTTATGTGTACTATTACGAAATGATATCGCCTTCAGAAATGAAGATTCGGCAAAAATATACGATTAGTTTTTATTTTTTTTTTAATTATTTTTAGTTGAAATTTTTCAAACCATCTGATCATGTGTTTAAAAGGGGGGGAACTTAACCTTCAACTGTCGTCCCCCAACATTTAGGTTTATATTATACATGTACTTGTAAAATTACAGCACTTCTTCATCAAGTCACTTCATTATAGCACTTCATTAGGACTCCTTGGTTAGCAGCCTTGCTGCGGGGAGGGGGCAGAGGCCCCTTGCCTCCTTAATATTTTTAGATTCCGGCCTGAGCCATGGTCGAAAGAGGTCGAACCTCTACCCTTGTAAATTCAGAGCACTAACTGTAAATTTTTAAGAAGTAAATTACAGCAAGAGAAAGTTTTTATATTTTCCTTCGAGCCTTGCTCTCTTCAGGAACTTAGTCAGTAAATCAGAGAAAGTATCAGAGTATTATAGAAAGAGAAGAATTAAAAATTGGCGACCCTTTGCCCAAATTAAGAGACAACCCAAGCACCATAGAAGATATTGGCATAACAGTCTGGCGAGTCTGTAGCCAAGAGTTTAACAAGAGGCGACCGAAAAGAATTAGAATGTTATAGAAGAAATATCCGTTGCTTGCCTCCTAACTAGAACCCCCGTCGATTCTGAACCGACTCAGGGCCATAGACGGAGGGGTTAACATTGTGGCGACCCTGCCCCAGGATAAGAAGAAGAAGATATGGGGTCTAAAAGTCTGGCGACCCTTTACCAGGATAAGAAAAAGATTTTTAGAAGAAGATTTGTAGAAGAAGATTTGTAGAAGAAGATTTTTAGAAGAAGATTTTAACAAGAAGATTATTTTAAGAAGAAGAAGATTTTAAGAAGAGGCCACTCTTTGGCCAAGATAGAAATTACCCTGCATCAGGATAAAACCAGTTGACCGGCGTGTCACGACTTCTTGTTCGTAACATCCACCCTTGAACCGGTGTGTCACGACTCCAAGTTCTCCACGCCTAGTTTTCATCCAAGAAGAAGTAGCCAGGAAGACGTCTTCAGGACACGTCTCAAGGATTTCCCCATAGAAAATTTTGTTAAGTACAGTTTGTTTTTTTAAGTAATTTATAAACATTTGAAAAGTCACTATTATTAACAGTTAATAATGAGTATCAAGTCAGAATTCACAAGAAACACAGTGAACATTCCATACACCAGTGATACATTTGTTTTTATTGAAACAGTAATTTTAACAGAGAGTTAATTGTAACAGAGCTAAATGTAACAGAGTTAATTGTAACAGAGAGTTAATTTCAAAGAGAGTTAATTTCAAAGAGAGTTAATTTCAAAGAGAGTTAATTTCAAAGAGAGTTAATTTCAAAGAGAGTTAATTTCAAGAGAGTTAATTTCAGAGTTAATTTCAGTTATTTTCACTGTTATATTCAGTATAAAATAATTTTATTTTATGTACCTTCCCGTACATTAGAGTGAAATGTTGATTACATTTTATATTTTTGTTTGCAAATTTTTTTCAAATTATTGAATTAAATTGACTTGCAAATTAAGAGAGAGAGAGAGTTTATAGAGAGTTTATAGATTTAGAGAGATACTTGAAGTCAGTTTTGAAGTCAGTTTTAAAGTCAGAAGGTTGCACCAAGAGGGTCAACCAAAAACAGAGGTTATTCGTCTCCACTTGATAGAGATCAAGTACAGTCATTTTCCATTTTCAGTTAATTTCAAGTTAGACAGTTTAAGTTATAGAGATACTTGATTGCATTTCAAGTAAGTCGGTTGCACCAAGAGGGTCAACCAAAACAGAGGTTAATCGTCTCCACTTGAATAGAGATCAAGTGCAGTCATTTTCCATTTTCAGTTAATTTCAAATCAGTTTTCAGTTTCGGTTGGTTGCATCCAAGAGGGACAACCAAACCCCAGAGATTTATAAGGATACTCGAAGTAGTTTCGAGTCAGTTTTAGTTGCAAATCAGTTTTCAGTTTCAGAAGGTTGCATCCAAGAGGACAACCGCCCCAGAGATTTCAGAAGTATTCGAAGTCAGTTATATTCGAAGTCAGTTATATTCGAAGTCAGTTATATTCGAAGTCAGTTATATTCGAAGTCAGTTATATTCGAAGTCAGTTATATTCGAAGTCAGTTATATTCGAAGTCAGTTTTATTCGAAGACAGTTTTATTCGAAGTCAGTTTTAAGTCCCAAGTCATTTCAATGCAGTCAATTGAATTCAACTTTCTCTTTGTAGTTTAAGAGAATTTAATTTAAGAAAATGTAATTTAAGAATTTAATTCAACCTTTTTTTTGTGTTGTAAAAGAGAATTTAATTCAACCTGAATTGACCGGGTTGCGTCTTTAGTTAACCTTTCTTTGTTTTGTTGTGAGAAGGAAATTGACCGATTTGTCTTTTCTTTTCATGCCAGTTTTGCGTATATAAATATATAGGTAAAATGACATTGTATTGTTTGTAACCAAAACAGTTTTTACAATTGTTTGTAATGACTTTAATCATTGTAATGTATATGTGATAATAATAGTTGTGTAATAATTAATTAATCAATCTTGTCCCAATGACTCCTTTTAAATTACTATGCTGAGGAACATACCGTCCCTCCGTTTTGTTTCAACTCTTTTAATTTTTGTTCAAAGTAGTGTGACAAGCAATCTTTTTTTTAAAGAGCAAAGTGCTCACGAAAGATGTAATTGTCAATTTCAGACTTATATCCCCCGCTTAGTCACTCAATTCCCCCGAATGTAGTACTCCAAACTTTGTTTTTTTATTTTATTTTTATTTTAACACCCCCAACCCCAGTTGAACCCAGTGTCAACCGGAGAAATGGTTCAACCATGGTTAATTCCTCTTTAGTACTATGGAACATAACCTCCATTTATGTTAAGTTGTGTTTTTTTATTTTTAAGTATAGTATATGTTTAGTTCATTATAGTTTATAATTGATTTCTATTTTCAACTTTTATATTTTTTATATTTTTTTATTCGATTAATAATGAGTAATTATCGTAGTCGAATTTAATTAATTGTGTGTCAAAATATCAAATAATTCAAATTCTATCAACATTCAACGAAAGAGTATAATTTTTCTACTTAACATGCAAAAATTATTAAACCTTTTTAATATTTTTTTTTATTATATAAAAATAATTTTTAATAAAAATTTACCTGTAATTAGATTTTATAATAATTGACCTTGAGCTTAAAGGATTTTGTAATAATAATAATGATAATAATAATAATAATAATAATAATAATAACAATCACAATAATTGACTTAAACTTAAAAGATTTTATAACCCTAAACCCATCTTAAATTATTATACATTATTTTTAAACTTTGTTCATTCAAAAACCTTCCAAATCCCTACACATACACACGCATGTATGCACACTATATATACTATATACATACAAACCTTATGCTAAAATCATTGAATATCACAATAAAACTATTTCATTACGTAAGTGCAAACTATGCTATTTAGTCTTAATCATTTTTGCTTTCTAATATATCTTGCTCATGCATTTATTCAGTTACTTGAACAATCCAATCAGCTAATCTGTCCCTCGAAATTGTAAAATACACACTTTGCACCTAATACACCCAAATACACACTAGACCACAGTTCTATACATCATCGATTACGTAATTCTATTTTTACCTACACTAGTCAATAAAAATTAGCTTATAGATTGTACGATTTACATTTTTCCCTTTTATCTACTCTATTCATTACACTGGGGAACAAATTTCAACTTTTTGTCTATTGAATTAGATTTGACAGTTAGTTCTAGGTAATTTGGGTGCGCTGAGCACGAATGTTCACTCGGTTTTGCTCTATCAGGTCCTGATTTTGCTCAACACCCCTCCTCTTTCGTCGTATTCATAAAAAGGTTTTTTTCTCAATACTCGCTGTCTTTTTGCAGTTACACATTATGCAACTAGGTTTTTATCTAGGTATTTGTACCTATTGTTATGGTATTGTTGTATTATGTATATTTTTATATGTAACACCCTAAAAATATTTTTAATTTTGTAATTTTAACCCATTTTAATATTAGTAAATTAAGCTAAAAATATCATAGAATTCTAAAATTTTCTCGAGCGTTCCTGTTCTCTGTAGAGTATTCTAGAGGGACAACTAAAATATATAAAAGCGACTCGTTTCCAGAGTTAATCAGTCAATTCAATCAGTCAGTCAGTCAGTTGAGTTAGTTAATTAAGTTTGGGCATTAACATAATTTTGAATTGGCATATGATTTAGTGAGTAATTTTGTCATCGTGATTTAATATAGTTGATTTAATTAGACGTAATTTATATTGTACCTACTCATCCGTGTTTCTAGTTTAATTTCATAGATTGTAAGTACCTATTTCATAATAAGTACCTATTTAAACTAATTTTTGTGTTTATATTTCAGATTTTCTTAAATTTATATGAATTAAGGGCTTTAAATACCTTTACAAATTGGCAGAACAATCAAGCAATATGTCATCAAGCACTAGAAAGTTCAAATGCAAAAACAACCCTGATTCCTTCTGTTATATATGTGGAAATTTTACACTTCCACATCAACGAGCAAATATAACTGACTTCGTAAAAAGAGCTTACTTAGCTTATTTTGGCATAAAACTGGGGGACCAAGATAAATCGTAGGCTCCACATAAAGCCTGCACTATATGCATTGAAAGACTGCGACATTGGACGAAGGGTTCGGATTCAAAAATACCTTTTGGAGTTCCGATGGTAAGTTTATGATTTCATAAAACTACGTAATTTAATCACTAGTATACTGTAACTTACCTAAATGTAATTGTAACTTAGGTACATAAACAAAAATTTACAGAAAATGTTTATAAGAATCTCAAATATTGCATAAGGTTGAAACACATAGAAATGTTAAATGTTTGGGTGATAACTTTTGATAAAATTCATAAAAACAAGTCTCTCGTCGCTTTTGTTAACGCTTTACAATTTTTTTTCGATATCAGGTGTGGCGAGAGCCTACTAACCACGAGACTGATTGCTACCTTTGCTTTGTCAAGACTTCGGGCTTCACTAAGAAAAATAAACATTGTATCGAGTACCAAATTTCGACACCGCGATACGACCTGTGCTACATTCAAATGAGATCCCCATTCCAAAATTTAAGGGTCTGCCAACTCAAGAATTAGTTGAAGATGTTCCTGAAAATATTGTTATGCACTTTGAGGAGTCAGACACCGATTTTGACCCCAGCGTATTTGAAAGTCAAAACGATCCGCAAAAGTTTAACCAGGCCGAGTTGAATGATCTTGTAAGGGATCTAAATTTGCCAAAAAAGGCTGCGGAAATTTTAGCTTCAAGACTTAAAGAGAAAAACTTGCTTACTTCAAACACATACATTTCATTTTACAGAAAAAGAGAAGAAGAACTTGTTAAATATTTTAGAACAGAGGATAGTTTAGTATATTGCTGCGACATAGTTGGTTTGTTAAAGAAGATGGGGGTTGAGTCTTACGATGCAAATGATTGGCGCTTGTTTTTAGACAGTTCGAAAAGAAGTCTTAAGTGTGTGTTGTTGCATAATGGCAATCTATACGGCTCGATACCGATTGGGCACTCAACAAAATTAAAAGAAAAGTATGAACATATAGAAAAGGTTTTAAATCTTATCAAATATAGGGAGCACGAGTGGATCATATGTGTTGACTTAAAAATGGTTAATTTTCTGCTAGGTCAACAAGGAGGGTATACTAAATATCCCTGCTTCCTTTGCTTATGGGACAGCAGAGCCAAGGAAGAACATTATTTCAAACAAATCTGGCCAGCACGAATATCACTTAATGTCGGAGAAAAAAACGTAATTAATCCACCTTTAGTGAGCAGAGATAAAATCATATTTCCTCCTCTGCATATAAAACTAGGCCTCATTAAACAATATGTAAAAGCTTTAGATACGAACGGCGAGTGTTTCAAATACATAACTTCAAAATTTCCAAGTTTAAGTTATGAAAAAATCAAGGCGGGAATTTTCGACGGTCCACAAATAAGAACAATGATTAAAGACAGCAATTTTCCTAATGTCATGAATGAACGCGAAAAAAATGGCTGGTTCTCATTCGTGGACTTGATAGAAAACTTTTTAGGCAATTATAGGGCAGATAACTACGAAGAAATCGTAAAAAAACTTTTAAGGGACTACAAAGAGTTAGGTTGCAATATGAGCATAAAAATGCATTTTTTGAATAGCCATCTTGACCAATTTCCAAGTAATTTAGGTGATGTAAGTGACGAACAAGGGGAGAGATTCCACCAAGATATCAAAATTATGGAGGAACGGTACCAAGGCCGCTGGGATTCCCACATGATGGCTGATTACTGCTGGTGCTTGAAAAGAGACCTGCCATCAACAAGCAAATACGCTAGAAAGTCTTACAAAAGAAAATCTTTGCCACAGTGAAAGCTTCATATCTGTTTGTTTTTTATTTTAAGTCATTTCTATCGTTATAATGTAATTTTACTGTAGTTTGAACTGCTTGTATTCATGAAACTTGAAAAAAAAATTTAACACATGACTTAATTTTTTAGTCCTAATTTGAAAAATCTGGAAAATGGCACATAGGCTGTCGACAAGAATCAGGACCTGATAGAGCCAAACCGAGTTGAGATTCGTATTCAGCGCACCCAAATTACTTAGAATCAAGTGTCAGATATCATTCAATAAAATACGTGTTGCCCAGTGTTATGTACATAATTTATCCCACAGAAAAAAATAAAATTTGGTAAAAAATTTTAACCATATCATTGTTTGTCTAACTTAATTGTTTGTCTAAAATTAAAGTTCTAATCTTTGAATTTTTTTTATATTTTGTAAGCAAGTGTCATTTTAAAGATTTGATACTCTGCATTGTACTCAACTACCCGAACTCGTTCTGTATAAAACTTGTATTGTAAAAAACAATGTCGTCATCTAAGTTGAATTAATTACGATGTTATTTTCTCATTGAATTGTATTAATGGTACCTGTTAGGATGTTATTTTCTCATTTGTATTGTATTAATTGTATTATATTATTGTATTAATACCATTTTGGAAGGGGAAACACTGTAAAAAGTGAACAATGAACAATTCCTATACCATCATTATATGGATTCATTGTCTTCATGCAGTACTTATGTTCGTATAGTTTTTATGTTCGAATGTCCATTTTTACATAAGAACCAAAATCGCTTAACGCGAGTTTGGATAATAATTTTACTTGTAGCTTCCTATTTTTGTTCGTGTCACAACCCTACGATCTACCATATCTATGGTTTAGTCGTATCCATTTTCCATTGTTATAGAAGTTATTATAATTAATTATGAATTGTCTTGCATCTCACCCTCGACCCTAGATTATGCATACACATTGCATGTAACAGGATTGGAACCCGTAGTTGTACTTCTTAGTCATTACTACCCACTCTTTGTCTTTAATTCGTTCTTGTAAATCTTCCTAATAATGATTTGTACTATACGTAAAAATTCAATAACTATGACGTCACATTTTCCCGTCATTAATTTCCCTTCATTATATATCTAGTATTCAATGTATGAAAATTCTTTAACATCATAATAAAAACTGTACACTCTATAGAAGTCATTATTTATATGTTATGTAGTATAAACATTATTATTCAACCATATTCATCCATACGTCACGTTTTTCCCGTCATTATATTAATTCCCCTTGATCATTATCCTATATAAATTTTATTAAATATTCATTTTTTCTCGTGTCAATTCTATGGAATGCAAAACTTTAGGCAGTCGTTCGAAAACGCAAAAATATTTTTTTCATTTTTATTTTTAAGTGCGTTCACCCCTAAAGATATTCATAAATGCTTAGTAAGTTATTATCAAATTCCGCTCACGACGACAGATTCGAGCGCCTCAAAGATAAAATATCTCCGTTCGCTCTGATTCCAAATTTATAACATATTACAATATAATGTAACACGTTATGTTTTATATAAATCTATATCATGTGTGCCATGTACGTTGTATTATATTTCTAAACATCTTAATTGTCTATTAATATGAAACACTGTAAAAACAAAACAAAGTTATAGTAACTGTTTAATTGTAATTAACTGTAATATTTTAATTTAATATAACGTAATGTACTTTAATGAAACTGTAATTAATAATAACTTGTAATGTACTTCAATGAAACTGTAATTAAATGTAATGATTTACCGGTAATTTATAATGTAAGAATGTACGTTAATAGAACTGTAATGAACAATCATAAGCGAATGTGAAGTAATCCATAATTGTAATCCTAATTGTAATGAACCAAAATTAATACGTACACAGTCGTGTACTTAATTTGTACTTATGTGTACTATTACGAAATGATATCGCCTTCAGAAATGAAGATTCGACAAAAATATACGATTAGTTTTTATTTTTATTTTTTTAATTATTTTTAGTTGAAATTTTTCAAACCATCTGATCATGTGTTTAAAAGGGGGGGAACTTAACCTTCAACTGTCGTCCCCCAACATTTATGTTTATATTATACATGTACTTGTAAAATTACAGCACTTCTTCATCAAGTCACTTCATTATAGCACTTCATTAGGACTCCTTGGTTAGCAGCCTTGCTGCGGGGAGGGGGCAGAGGCCCCTTGCCTCCTTAATATTTTTAGATTCCGGCCTGAGCCATGGTCGAAAGAGGTCGAACCTCTACCCTTGTAAATTCAGAGCACTAACTGTAAATTTCTAAGAAGTAAATTACAGCAAGAGAAAGTTTTTATATTTTCCTTCGAGCCTTGCTCTCTTCAGGAACTTAGTCAGTAAATCAGAGAAAGTATCAGAGTATTATAGAAAGAGAAGAATTAAAAATTGGCGACCCTTTGCCCAAATTAAGAGACAACCCAAGCACCATAGAAGATATTGGCATAACAGTCTGGCGAGTCTGTAGCCAAGAGTTTAACAAGAGGCGACCGAAAAGAATTAGAATGTTATAGAAGAAATATCCGTTGCTTGCCTCCTAACTAGAACCCACGTCGATTCTGAACCGACTCAGGGCCATAGACGGAGGGGTTAACATTGTGGCGACCCTGCCCGAGGATAAGAAGAAGAAGATATGGGATCTAAAATTCTGGCGACCTTTACCAGGATAAGAAAAAGATTTTTAGAAGAAGATTTGTAGAAGAAGATTTTTAGAAGAAGATTTTAACAAGAAGATTATTTTAAGAAGAAGAAGATTTTAAGAAGAGGCCACTCTTTGGCCAAGATAGAAATTACCCTGCATCAGGATAAAACCAGTTGACCGGCGTGTCACGACTTCTTGTTCGTAACATCCACCCTTGAACCGGTGTGTCACGACTCCAAGTTCTCCACGCCTAGTTTTCATCCAAGAAGAGTAGCCAGGAAGACGTCTTCAGGACACGTCTCAAGGATTTCCCCATAGAAAATTTTGTTAAGTACAGTTTGTTTTTTTAAGTAATTTATAAACATTTGAAAAGTCACTATTATTAACAGTTAATAATGAGTATCAAGTCAGAATTCACAAGAAACACAGTGAACATTCCATACAACAGTGATACATTTGTTTTTATCGAAACAGTAATTTTAACAGAGAGTTAATTGTAACAGAGCTAAATGTAACAGAGAGTTAATTGTAACAGAGAGTTAATTTCAAAGAGAGTTAATTTCAAAGAGAGTTAATTTCAAAGAGAGTTAATTTCAAAGAGAGTTAATTTCAAAGAGTTAATTTCAGAGTTATTTTCACTGTTATATTCAGTATAGAATAATTTTATTTTATGTACCTTCCCGTACATTAGAGTGAAATGTTGTTTACATTTTATATTTTTGTTTGCAAATTTTTTTCAAATTATTGAATTGAATTGACTTGCAAATTAAGAGAGAGAGAGTTTATAGAGAGTTTATAGATTTAGAGAGATACTTGAAGTCAGTTTTGAAGTCAGTTTTAAAGTCAGAAGGTTGCACCAAGAGGGTCAACCAAAACAGAGGTTAATCGTCTCCACTTGAATAGAGATCAAGTGCAGTCATTTTCCATTTTCAGTTAATTTCAAATCAGTTTTCAGTTTCGGTTGGTTGCATCCAAGAGGGACAACCAAACCCCAGAGATTTATAAGGATACTCGAAGTAGTTTCGAGTCAGTTTTAGTTGCAAATCAGTTTTCAGTTTCAGAAGGTTGCATCCAAGAGCGACAACCGCCCCAGAGATTTTAGAAGTATTCGAAGTCAGTTATATTCGAAGTCAGTTATATTCGAAGTCAGTTATATTCGAAGTCAGTTATATTCGAAGTCAGTT
The DNA here is from genome assembly GCA_023014485.1 of Bathynomus jamesi. Lineage (NCBI taxonomy): Eukaryota > Metazoa > Arthropoda > Malacostraca > Isopoda > Cirolanidae > Bathynomus > Bathynomus jamesi. The sequence continues at coordinate 71,600 of JAJOZX010007334.1, read as the reverse complement.
TATTCGAAGACAGTTTTATTTGATGTCAGTTTTAAGTCCAAGTCATTTCAATGCAGTCAATTGAATTCAACTTTCTCTTTGTAGTTTAAGAGAATTTAATTTAAGAAAATGTAATTTAAGAATTTAATTCAACCTTTTTTTTGTGTTGTAAAAGAGAATTTAATTCAACCTGAATTGACCGGGTTGCGTCTTTAGTTAACCTTTCTTTCTTTTGTTGTGAGAAGGAAATTGACCGATTTGTCTTTTCTTTTCATGCCAGTTTTGCGTATATAAATATATAGGTAAAATGACATTGTATTGTTTGTAACCAAAACAGTTTTTACAATTGTTTGTAATGACTTTGATAATCATTGTAATGTATATGTGATAATAATAGTTGTGTAATAATTAATTAATCAATCTTGTCCCAATGACTCCTTTTAAATTACTATGCTGAGGAACATACCGTCCCTCCGTTTTGTTTCAACTCTTTTAATTTTTGTTCAAAGTAGTGTGACAAGCAATCTTTTTTTTAAAGAGCAAAGTTCTCACGAAAGATGTAATTGTCAATTTCAGACTTATAGCCCCCGCTTAGTCACTCAATTCCCCCGAATGTAGTACTCCAAACTTTGTTTTTTATTTTTTTTTATTTTAACACCCCTAACCCCAGTTGAACCCAGTGTCAACCGGAGAAATGGTTCAACCATGGTTAATTCCTCTTTAGTACTATGGAACATAACCTCCATTTATGTTAAGTTGTGTTTTTTTATTTTTAAGTATAGTATATGTTTAGTTCATTATAGTTTATAATTGATTTCTATTTTCAACTTTTATATTTTTTATATTTTTTTATTCGATTAATAATGAGTAATTATCGTAGTCGAATTTAATTAATTGTGTGTCAAAATATCAAATAATTCAAATTCTATCAACATTCAACGAAAGAGTATAATTTTTCTACTTAACATGCAAAAATTATTAAACCTTTTTAATATTTTTTTTATTATATAAAAATAATTTTTAATGAAAAATTTACCTGTAATTAGATTTTATAATAATTGACCTTGAGCTTAAAGGATTTTGTAATAATAATAATGATAATAATAATAATAATAATATAATAATAATAACAATCACAATAATTGACTTAAACTTAAAAGATTTTATAACCCTAAACCCATCTTAAATTATTATACATTATTTTTAAACTTTGTTCATTCAAAAACCTTCCAAATCCCTACACATACACACGCATGTATGCACACTATATATACTATATACATACAAACCTTATGCTAAAATCATTGAATATCACAATAAAACTATTTCATTACGTAAGTGCAAACTATGCTATTTAGTCTTAATCATTTTTGCTTTCTAATATATCTTGCTCATGCATTTATTCAGTTACTTGAACAATCCAATCAGCTAATCTGTCCCTCGAAATTGTAAAATACACACTTTGCACCTAATACACCCAAATACACACTAGACCACAGTTCTATACATCATCGATTACGTAATTCTATTTTTACCTACACTAGTCAATAAAAATTAGCTTATAGATTGTACGATTTACATTTTTCCCTTTTATCTACTCTATTCATTATGTACATAATTTATCCCAAAGAAAAAAATAAAATTTGGTAAAAAATTTTAACCATATCATTGTTTGTCTAACTTAATTGTTTGTCTAAAATTAAAGTTCTAATCTTTGAATTTTTTTTATATTTTGTAAGCAAGTGTCATTTTAAAGATTTGATACTCTGCATTGTACTCAACTACCCGAACTCGTTCTGTATAAAACTTGTATTGTAAAAAAGAATGTCGTCATCTAACTTGAATTACTTACGATGTTATTTTCTCATTGTATTGTATTAATGGTACCCTGTTAGGATGTTATTTTCTCATTTGTATTGTATTAATTGTATTATATTATTGTATTAATACCATTTTGGAAGGGGAAACACTGTAAAAAGTGAACAATGAACAATTCCTATACCATCATTATATGGATTCATTGTCTTCATGCAGTACTTATGTTCGTATAGTTTTTATGTTCGAATGTCCATTTTTACATAAGAACCAAAATCGCTTAACGCGAGTTTGGATAATAATTTTACTTGTAGCTTCCTATTTTTGTTCGTGTCACAACCCTACGATCTACCATATCTATGGTTTAGTCGTATCCATTTTCCATTGTTATAGAAGTTATTATAATTAATTATGAATTGTCTTGCATCTCACCCTCGACCCTAGATTATGCATACACATTGCATGTAACAGGATTGGAACCCGTAGTTGTACTTCTTAGTCATTACTACCCACTCTTTGTCTCTAATTCGTTCTTGTAAATCTTCCTAATAATGATTTGTACTATACGTAAAAATTCAATAACTATGACGTCACATTTTCCCGTCATTAATTTCCCTTCATTATATATCTAGTATTCAATGTATGAAAATTCTTTAACATCATAATAAAAACTGTACACTCTATAGAAGTCATTATTTATATGTTATGTAGTATAAACATTATTATTCAACCATATTCATCCATACGTCACGTTTTCCCGTCATTAATTCCCCTTGATCATTATCCTATATAAATTTTATTAAATATTCATTTTTTCTCGTGTCAATTCATGGAATGCAAAACTTTAGGCAGTCGTTCGAAAACGCAAAAATATTTTTTTCATTTTTATTTTAAGTGCGTTCACCCCTAAAGATATTCATAAATGCTTAGTAAGTTATTATCAAATTCCGCTCACGACGACAGATTCGAGCGCCTCAAAGATAAAATATCTCCGTTCGCTCTGATTCCAAATTTATAACATATTACAATATAATGTAACACGTTTGTTTTATATAAATCTATATCATGTGTGCCATGTACGTTGTATTATATTTCTAAACATCTTAATTGTCTATTAATATGAAACACTGTAAAAACAAAACAAAGTTATAGTAACTGTTTAATTGTAATTAACTGTAATATTTTAATTTAATATAACGTAATGTACTTTAATGAAACTGTAATTAATAATAACTTGTAATGTACTTCAATGAAACTGTAATTAAATGTAATGATTTAATTTATAATGTAAGAATGTACGTTAATAGAACTGTAATGAACAATCATAAGCGAATGTGAAGTAATCCATAATTGTAATCGTAATTGTAATGAACCAAAATTAATACGTACACAGTCGTGTACTTAATTTGTACTTATGTGTACTATTACGAAATGATATCGCCTTCAGAAATGAAGATTCGGCAAAAATATACGATTAGTTTTTATTTTTATTTTTTTAATTATTTTTAGTTGAAATTTTTCAAACCATCTGATCATGTGTTTAAAAGGGGGGGAACTTAACCTTCAACTGTCGTCCCCCAACATTTAGGTTTATATTATACATGTACTTGTAAAATTACAGCACTTCTTCATCAAGTCACTTCATTATAGCACTTCATTATGACTCCTTGGTTAGCAGCCTTGCTGCGGGGAGGGGGCAGAGGCCCCTTGCCTCCTTAATATTTTTAGATTCCGGCCTGAGCCATGGTCGAAAGAGGTCGAACCTCTACCCTTGTAAATTCAGAGCACTAACTGTAAATTTTTAAGAAGTAAATTACAGCAAGAGAAAGTTTTTATATTTTCCTTCGAGCCTTGCTCTCTTCAGGAACTTAGTCAGTAAATCAGAGAAAGTATCACAGTATTATAGAAAGAGAAGAATTAAAAATTGGCGACCCTTTGCCCAAATTAAGAGACAACCCAAGCACCATAGAAGATATTGGCATAACAGTCTGGCGAGTCTGTAGCCAAAAGTTTAACAAGAGGCGACCGAAAAGAATTAGAATGTTATAGAAGAAATATCCGTTGCTTGCCTCCTAACTAGAACCCCCGTCGATTCTGAACCGACTCAGGGCCATAGACGGAGGGGTTAACATTGTGGCGACCCTGCCCCAGGATAAGAAGAAGAAGATATGGGGTCTAAAAGTCTGGCGACCCTTTACCAGGATAAGAAAAAGATTTTTAGAAGAAGATTTGTAGAAGAAGATTTGTAGAAGAAGATTTTTAGAAGAAGATTTTAACAAGAAGATTATTTTAAGAAGAAGAAGATTTTAAGAAGAGGCCACTCTTTGGCCAAGATAGAAATTACCCTGCATCATGATAAAACCAGTTGACCGGCGTGTCACGACTTCTTGTTCGTAACATCCACCCTTGAACCGGTGTGTCACGACTCCAAGTTCTCCACGCCTAGTTTTCATCCAAGAAGAAGTAGCCAGGAAGGCGTCTTCAGGACACGTCTCAAGGATTTCCCCATAGAAAATTTTGTTAAGTACAGTTTGTTTTTTTAAGTAATTTATAAACATTTGAAAAGTCACTATTATTAACAGTTAATAATGAGTATCAAGTCAGAATTCACAAGAAACACAGTGAACATTCCATACACCAGTGATACATTTGTTTTTATTGAAACAGTAATTTTAACAGAGAGTTAATTGTAACAGAGCTAAATGTAACAGAGAGTTAATTGTAACAGAGAGTTAATTTCAAAGAGAGTTAATTTCAAAGAGAGTTAATTTCAAAGAGAGTTAATTTCAAGAGAGTTAATTTCAGAGAGTTAATTTCAGAGTTATTTTCACTGTTATATTCAGTATAGAATAATTTTATTTTATGTACCTTCCCGTACATTAGAGTGAAATGTTGTTTACATTTTATATTTTTGTTTGCAAATTTTTTTCAAATTATTGAATTGAATTGACTTGCAAATTAAGAGAGAGAGAGAGTTTATAGAGAGTTTATAGATTTAGAGAGATACTTGAAGTCAGTTTTGAAGTCAGTTTTAAAGTCAGAAGGTTGCACCAAGAGGGTCAACCAAAAACAGAGGTTATTCGTCTCCACTTGATAGAGATCAAGTACAGTCATTTTCCATTTTCAGTTAATTTCAAGTTAGACAGTTTAAGTTATAGAGATACTTGATTGCATTTCAAGTAAGTCGGTTGCACCAAGAGGGTCAACCAAAACAGAGGTTAATCGTCTCCACTTGAATAGAGATCAAGTGCAGTCATTTTCCATTTTCAGTTAATTTCAAATCAGTTTTCAGTTTCGGTTGGTTGCATCCAAGAGGGACAACCAAACCCCAGAGATTTATAAGGATACTCGAAGTAGTTTCGAGTCAGTTTTAGTTGCAAATCAGTTTTCAGTTTCAGAAGGTTGCATCCAAGAGGGACAACCGCCCCAGAGATTTCAGAAGTATTCGAAGTCATTTATATTCGAAGTCAGTTATATTCGAAGTCAGTTATATTCGAAGTCAGTTATATTCGAAGTCAGTTATATTCGAAGTCAGTTTTATTCGAAGACAGTTTTATTCGAAGTCAGTTTTAAGTCCCAAGTCATTTCAATGCAGTCAATTGAATTCAACTTTCTCTTTGTAGTTTAAGAGAATTTAATTTAAGAAAATGTAATTTAAGAATTTAATTCAACTTTTTTTTTGTGTTGTAAAAGAGAATTTAATTCAACCTGAATTGACCGGGTTGCGTCTTTAGTTAACCTTTCTTTGTTTTGTTGTGAGAAGGAAATTGACCGATTTGTCTTTTCTTTTCATGCCAGTTTTGCGTATATAAATATATAGGTAAAATGACATTGTATTGTTTGTAACCAAAACAGTTTTTACAATTGTTTGTAATGACTTTCATAATCATTGTAATGTATATGTGATAATAATAGTTGTGTAATAATTAATTAATCAATCTTGTCCCAATGACTCCTTTTAAATTACTATGCTGAGGAACATACCGTCCCTCCGTTTTGTTTCAACTCTTTTAATTTTTGTTCAAAGTAGTGTGACAAGCAATCTTTTTTTTAAAGAGCAAAGTGCTCACAAAAGATGTAATTGTTAATTTCAGACTTATATCCCCCGCTTAGTCACTCAATTCCCCCGAATGTAGTACTCCAAACTTTGTTTTTTATTTTATTTTTATTTTAACACCCCAACCCCAGTTGAACCCAGTGTCAACCGGAGAAATGGTTCAACCATGGTTAATTCCTCTTTAGTACTATGGAACATAACCTCCATTTATGTTAAGTTGTGTTTTTTTATTTTTAAGTATAGTATATGTTTAGTTCATTATAGTTTATAATTGATTTCTATTTTCAACTTTTATATTTTTTATATTTTTTTATTCGATTAATAATGAGTAATTATCGTAGTCGAATTTAATTAATTGTGTGTCAAAATATCAAATAATTCAAATTCTATCAACATTCAACGAAAGAGTATAATTTTTCTACTTAACATGCAAAAATTATTAAACCTTTTTAATATTTTTTTTTATTATATAAAAATAATTTTTAATTAAAAATTTACCTGTAATTAGATTTTATAATAATTGACCTTGAGCTTAAAGGATTTTGTAATAATAATATGATAATAATAATAATATAATAATAATAATAATAACAATCACAATAATTGACTTAAACTTAAAAGATTTTATAACCCTAAACCCATCTTAAATTATTACATTATTTTTAAACTTTGTTCATTCAAAAACCTTCCAAATCCCTACACATACACACGCATGTATGCACACTATATATACTATATACATACAAACCTTATGCTAAAATCATTGAATATCACAATAAAACTATTTCATTACGTAAGTGCAAACTATGCTATTTAGTCTTAATCATTTTTGCTTTCTAATATATCTTGCTCATGCATTTATTCAGTTACTTGAACAATCCAATCAGCTAATCTGTCCCTCGAAATTGTAAAATACACACTTTGCACCTAATACACCCAATACACACTAGACCACAGTTCTATACATCATCGATTACGTAATTCTATTTTTACCTACACTAGTCAATAAAAATTAGCTTATAGATTGTACGATTTACATTTTTCCCTTTTATCTACTCTATTCATTATGTACATAATTTATCCCAAAGAAAAAAATAAAATTTGGTAAAAATTTTAACCATATCATTGTTTGTCTAACTTAATTGTTTGTCTAAAATTAAAGTTCTAATCTTTGAATTTTTTTATATTTTGTAAGCAAGTGTCATTTTAAAGATTTGATACTCTGCATTGTACTCAAATACCCGAACTCGTTCTGTATAAAACTTGTATTGTAAAAAGAATGTCGTCATCTAACTTGAATTACTTACGATGTTATTTTCTCATTGTATTGTATTAATGGTACCCTGTTAGGATGTTATTTTCTCATTTGTATTGTATTAATTGTATTATATTATTGTATTAATACCATTTTGGAAGGGGAAACACTGTAAAAGTGAACAATGAACAATTCCTATACCATCATATATGGATTCATTGTCTTCATGCAGTACTTATGTTCGTATAGTTTTTATGTTCGAATGTCCATTTTTACATAAGAACCAAAATCGCTTAACGCGAGTTTGGATAATAATTTTACTTGTAGCTTCCTATTTTTGTTCGTGTCACAACTCTACGATCTACCATATCTATGGTTTAGTCGTATCCATTTTCCATTGTTATAGAAGTTATTATAATTAATTATGAATTGTCTTGCATCTCACCCTCGACCCTAGATTATGCATACACATTGCATGTAACAGGATTGGAACCCGTAGTTGTACTTCTTAGTCATTACTACCCACTCTTTGTCTTTAATTCGTTCTTGTAAATCTTCCTAATAATGATTTGTACTATACGTAAAAATTCAATAACTATGACGTCACATTTTCCCGTCATTAATTTCGCTTCATTATATCTAGTATTCAATGTATGAAAATTCTTTAACATCATAATAAAAACTGTACACTCTATAGAAGTCATTATTTATATGTTATGTAGTATAAACATTATTATTCAACCATATTCATCCATACGTCACGTTTTCCCGTCATTAATTCCCCTTGATCATTATCCTATATAAATTTTATTAAATATTCATTTTTTCTCGTGTCAATTCTATGGAATGCAAAACTTTAGGCAGTCGTTCGAAAACGCAAAAATATTTTTTTCATTTTATTTTTTAGTGCGTTCACCCCTAAAGATATTCATAAATGCTTAGTAATTATTATCAAATTCCGCTCACGACGACAGATTCGAGCGCTTCAAAGATAAAATATCTCCGTTCGCTCTGATTCAAAATTTATAACATATTACAATATAATGTAACACGTTATGTTTTATATAAATCTATATCATGTGTGCCATGTACGTTGTATTATATTTCTAAACATCTTAATTGTCTATTAATATGAAACACTGTAAAAACAAAACAAAGTTTAGTAACTGTTTAATTGTAATTAACTGTAATATTTTAATTTAATATAACGTAATGTACTTTAATGAAACTGTAATTAATAATAACTTTAATATACTTCAATGAAACTGTAATTAAATGTAATGATTTACCGTAATTTATAATGTAAGAATGTACGTTAATAGAACTGTAATGAACAATCATAGCGAATGTGAAGTAATCCATAATTGTAATCCTAATTGTAATGAACCAAAATTAATACGTACAGTCGTGTACTTAATTTGTACTTATGTGTACTATTACGAAATGATATCGCCTTCAGAAATGAAGATTCGACAAAATATACGATTAGTTTTTATTTTTATTTTTTTAATTATTTTTAGTTGAAATTTTTCAACCATCTGATCATGTGTTTAAAAGGGGGGGAACTTAACCTTCAACTGTCGTCCCCCAACATTTATGTTTATATTATACATGTACTTGTAAAATTACAGCACTTCTTCATCAAGTCACTTCATTATAGCACTTCATTAGGACTCCTTGGTTAGCAGCCTTGCTGCGGGGAGGGGGCAGAGGCCCCTTGCCTCCTTAATATTTTTAGATTCCGGCCTGAGCCATGGTCGAAAGAGGTCGAACCTCTACCCTTGTAAATTCAGAGCACTAACTGTAAATTTTTAAGAAGTAAATTACAGCAAGAGAAAGTTTTTATATTTTCCTTCGAGCCTTGCTCTCTTCAGGAACTTAGTCAGTAAATCAGAGAAAGTATCAGAGTATTATAGAAAGAGAAGAATTAAAAATTGGCGACCCTTTGCCCAAATTAAGAGACAACCCAAGCACCATAGAAGATATTGGCATAACAGTCTGGCGAGTCTGTAGCCAAGAGTTTAACAGAGGCGACCGAAAAGAATTAGAATGTTATAGAAGAAATATCCGTTGCTTGCCTCCTAACTAGAACCCACGTCGATTCTGAACCGACTCAGGGCCATAGACGGAGGGTTAACATTGTGGCGACCTGCCCGAGGATAAGAAGAAGAAGATATGGGATCTAAAATTCTGGCGACCCTTTACCAGGATAAGAAAAAGATTTTTAGAAGAAGATTTGTAGAAGAAGATTTTTAGAAGAAGATTTTAACAAGAAGATTATTTAGAAGAAGAAGATTTTAAGAAAGGCCACTCTTGGCCAGATAGAAAATTACCCTGCATCAGGATAAAACCAGTTGACCGGCGTGTCACGACTTCTTGTTCGTAACATCCACCCTTGAACCGGTGTGTCACGACTCCAAGTTCTCCACGCCTAGTTTTCATCCAAGAAGAAGTAGCCAGGGAAGACGTCTTCAGGACACGTCTCAAGGATTTCCCCATAGAAAATTTTGTTAAGTACAGTTTGTTTTTTTAAGTAATTTATAAACATTTGAAAAGTCACTATTATTAACAGTTAATAATGAGTATCAAGTCAGAATTCACAAGAAACACAGTGAACATTCCATACACCAGTGATACATTTGTTTTTATTGAAACAGTAATTTTAACAGAGAGTTAATTGTAACAGAGCTAAATGTAACAGAGAGTTAATTGTAACAGAGAGTTAATTTCAAAGAGAGTTAATTTCAAAGAGAGTTAATTTCAAAGAGAGTTAATTCAAAGAGAGTTAATTTCAAAGAGTTAATTTCAAAGAGTTATTTTATTTTCACTGTTATATTCAGTATAGAATAATTTTATTTTATGTACCTTCCCGTACATTAGAGTGAAATGTTGTTTACATTTTATATTTTTGTTTGCAAATTTTTTTCAAATTATTGAATTGAATTGACTTGCAAATTAAGAGAGAGAGAGTTTATAGAGAGTTTATAGATTTAGAGAGATACTTGAAGTCAGTTTTGAAGTCAGTTTTAAAGTCAGAAGGCTGCACCAAGAGGGTCAACCAAAACAGAGGTTAATCGTCTCCACTTGAATAGAGATCAAGTGCAGTCATTTTCCATTTTCAGTTTATTTCAAATCAGTTTTCAGTTTCGGTTGGTTGCATCCAAGAGGGACAACCAAACCCCAGAGATTTATAAGGATACTCGAAGTAGTTTCGAGTCAGTTTTAGTTGCAAATCAGTTTTCAGTTTCAGAAGGTTGCATCCAAGAGCGACAACCGCCCCAGAGATTTTAGAAGTATTCGAAGTCAGTTATATTCGAAGTCAGTTATATTCGAAGTCAGTTATATTCGAAGTCAGTTATATTCGAAGTCAGTTTTATTCGAAGACAGTTTTATTTGATGTCAGTTTTAAGTCCCAAGTCATTTCAATGCAGTAAATTGAATTCAACTTTCTCTTTGTAGTTTAAGAGAATTTAATTTAAGAAAATGTAATTTAAGAATTTAATTCAACCTTTTTTTTGTGTTGTAAAAGAGAATTTAATTCAACCTGAATTGACCGGGTTGCGTCTTTAGTTAACCTTTCTTTCTTTGTTGTGAGAAGGAAATTGACCGATTTGTCTTTTCTTTTCATGCCAGTTTTGCGTATATAATATATAGGTAAAATGACATTGTATTGTTTGTAACCAAAACAGTTTTTACAATTGTTTGTAATGACTTTGATAATCATTGTAATGTATATGTGATAATAATAGTTGTGTAATAATTAATTAATCAATCTTGTCCCAATGACTCCTTTTAAATTAGTATGCTGAGGAACATACCGTCCCTCCGTTTTGTTTCAACTCTTTTAATTTTTGTTCAAAGTAGTGTGACAAGCAATCTTTTTTTTAAAGAGCAAAGTTCTCACGAAAGATGTAATTGTCAATTTCAGACTTATAGCCCCCGCTTAGTCACTCAATTCCCCCGAATGTAGTACTCCAAACTTTGTTTTTTATTTTATTTTTATTTTAACACCCCTAACCCCAGTTGAACCCAGTGTCAACCGGAGAAATGGTTCAACCATGGTTAATTCCTCTTTAGTACTATGGAACATAACCTCCATTTATATGAGAATAAAAACCCACTCTAATAGACAGAGTTTATTTCCACGACAGTTTCGACGCCCACTGGCATCCTCCTCGGGAACCTTCAGTTAACCAAAAACAATATGTGAGTTTGCCTTACATTGCCGGCTTAGAAAGAGTAAAACCGTTGACGAAAGAATTTAAGTTTGCTTTGGCGTTCAAATATTCGTCTACCGTGAAAAGTAAATTGGTTAGGAATAACGTTGCAAAAGAGGAACAAGCCTGTGTCTACAGCATTCCCTGTAAAAGTTGTGATTTAGTATACGTGGGAGAAACTGGAAGAAATATTGAAACCCGTATCAAAGAACACAAATATGCCTTCAGAAGTTGTAATACTAATAATGCCATTTTTTATCACGCTAGCCAAAATAATCATGCTATAGATTGGGAATCAAGTAAGGTACTTTATAAATGTAATAATTATGTCAAAAGAAAAATAATAGAATCTGTGTGTATAGAAAAAGTAGATAATTTTAATTTGTGCGAAGGTACTTATAAGTTAGACCCTTTAATGAGATTCTTGGTCAATAAATCCCTTACGGAGTCGTGGGAACGTGTTCGAACCTAAGTGTGAATTTCTTAAATGTCTCTGGATTGGAATGTTTCCTTACTCGCTTTTAGTAAATGTAATAATGGAAGTAATTAATGTGGAAATAAATATATGCAGTAATTATGTAAAAACATTAGGATCTGTATGTATAGAACAAGAAGATATTTTTAATTTGTGGAAATGTAGTTATAAGCTGACCCTGTAATAAAATGCCCTTCTGGTTTCGGGAGAACGATATCTAACCTAGGTGCGAATTTCTCAATGGTCTCTGGATTATTTCCTATCGCCTTTTTTCATTCGTTTTTCGGTTTATAATTTCTGTATAATAAACAACAATGTAATAACCAATGTAATAATAAATTTATAATTTCTGTAATTAATAATTATGCAATATTAAATGTAATAAATTTAATTATAAATGTAATAATTATGTAAAAAAAAAATAATAGAATCTGTATGTTTAGAACAGGAAGATAGTTTTAAAAAATTTGTACTTAATCAAAATGCCCCTCCTGTCTCGAGAGAATGGAATCCAACCTAGGTGCGAATTTCTTAACGGTCGATCCCTGAACTGTTTTTCCCTCTTGTTTTGTTTCATTTGTGTTTCTGTATCCACCCGAGGAGGATGCCAGTGGGCGTCGAAACTGTCGTGGAAATAAACTCTGTCTATTAGAGTGGGTTTTTATTCTCATATTTTGACCTTCACGTAAAAAAGTGAAGTTTTTTGCACCTCCATTTATGTTAAGTTGTGTTTTTTTATTTTTAAGTATAGTATATGTTTAGTTCATTATAGTTTATAATTGATTTCTATTTTCAACTTTTATATTTTTTATATTTTTTTATTCGATTAATAATGAGTAATTATCTTAGTCGAATTTAATTAATTGTGTGTCAAAATATCAAATAATTCCAATTCTATCAACATTCAACGAGAGTATAATTTTTCTACTTAACATGCAAAAATTATTAAACCTTTTTAATATTTTTTTTTATTATATAAAAATAATTTTTAATTAAAAATTTACCTGTAATTAGATTTTATAATAATTGACCTTGAGCTTAAAGGATTTTGTAATAATAATAATGATAATAATAATAATAATAATAATAATAATAACAATCACAATAATTGACTTAAACTTAAAAGATTTTATAACCCTAAACCCATCTTAAATTATTATACATTATTTTTAAACTTTGTTCATTCAAAAACCTTCCAAATCCCTACACATACACACGCATGTATGCACACTATATATACTATATACATACAAACCTTATGCTAAAATCATTGAATATCACAATAAAACTATTTCATTACGTAAGTGCAAACTATGCTATTTAGTCTTAATCATTTTTGCTTTCTAATATATCTTGCTCATGCATTTATTCAGTTACTTGAACAATCCAATCAGCTAATCTGTCCCTCGAAATTGTAAAATACACACTTTCACCTAATACACCCAAAATCGATTACGTAATTCTATTTTTACCTACACTAGTCAATAAAAATTAGCTTATAGATTGTACGATTTACATTTTTCCCTTTTATCTACTCTATTCATTATGTACATAATTTATCCCACAGAAAAAAATAAAATTTGGTAAAAAATTTTAACCATATCATTGTTTGTCTAACTTAATTGTTTGTCTAAAATTAAAGTTCTAATCTTTGAATTTTTTTAATATTTTGTAAGCAAGTGTCATTTTAAAGATTTGATACTCTGCATTGTACTCAACTACCCGAACTCGTTCTGTGTAAAACTTGTATTGTAAAAAAGAATGTCGTCATCTAACTTGAATTACTTACGATGTTATTTTCTCATTGTATTGTATTAATGGTACCCTGTTAGGATGTTTTTTCTCATTTGTATTGTATTAATTGTATTATATTATTGTATTAATACCATTTTGGAAGGGGAAACACTAAAAAGTGAACAATGAACAATTCCTATACCATCATTATATGGATTCATTGTCTTCATGCAGTACTTATGTTCGTATAGTTTTTATGTTCGAATGTCCATTTTTACATAAGAACCAAAATCGCTTAACGCGAGTTTGGATAATAATTTTACTTGTAGCTTCCTATTTTTGTTCGTGTCACAACCCCACGATCTACCATATCTATGGTTTAGTCGTATCCATTTTCCATTGTTATAGAAGTTATTATAATTAATTATGAATTGTCTTGCATCTCACCCTCGACCCTAGATTATGCATACACATTGCATGTAACAGGATTGGAACCCGTAGTTGTACCTCTTAGTCATTACTACCCACTCTTTGTCTCTAATTCGTTCTTGTAAATCTTCCTAATAATGATTTGTACTATACGTAAAAATTCAATAACTATGACGTCACATTTTCCCGTCATTAATTTCCCTTCATTATATATCTAGTATTCAATGTATGAAAATTCTTTAACATCATAATAAAAACTGTACACTCTATAGAAGTCATTATTTATATGTTATGTAGTATAAACATTATTATTCAACCATATTCATCCATACGTCACGTTTTCCCGTCATTAATTCCCCTTGATCATTATCCTATATAAATTTTATTAAATATTCATTTTTTCTCGTGTCAATTCTATGGAATGCAAAACTTTAGGCAGTCGTTCGAAAACGCAAAAATACGTTCTCGTATTATTTTTTCATTTTTATTTTTAAGTGCGTTCACCCCTAAAGATATTCATAAATGCTTAGTAAGTTATTATCAAATTCCGCTCACGACGACAGATTCGAGCGCCTCAAAGATAAAATATCTCCGTTCGCTCTGATTCCAAATTTATAACATATTATAATATAATGTAACACGTTATGTTTTATATAAATCTATATCATGTGTGCCATGTACGTTGTATTATATTTCTAAACATCTTAATTGTCTATTAATATGAAACACTGTAAAAACAAAACAAAGTTATAGTAACTGTTTAATTGTAATTAACTGTAATACTTTAATTTAATATAACGTAATGTACTTTAATGAAACTGTAATTAATAATAACTTGTAATGTACTTCAATGAAACTGTAATTAAATGTAATGATTTAATTTATAATGTAAGAATGTACGTTAATAGAACTGTAATGAACAATCATAAGCGAATGTGAAGTAATCCATAATTGTAATCGTAATTGTAATGAACCAAAATTAATACGTACACAGTCGTGTACTTAATTTGTACTTATGTGTACTATTACGAAATGATATCGCCTTCAGAAATGAAGATTCGGCAAAAATATACGATTAGTTTTTATTTTTATTTTTTTATTATTTTTAGTTGAAATTTTTCAAACCATCTGATCATGTGTTTAAAAGGGGGGGAACTTAACCTTCAACTGTCGTCCCCCAACATTTATGTTTATATTATACATGTACTTGTAAAATTACAGCACTTCTTCATCAAGTCACTTCATTATAGCACTTCATTAGGACTCCTTGGTTAGCAGCCTTGCTGCGGGGAGGGGGCAGAGGCCCCTTGCCTCCTTAATATTTTTAGATTCCGGCCTGAGCCATGGTCGAAAGAGGTCGAACCTCTACCCTTGTAAATTCAGAGCACTAACTGTAAATTTTTAAGAAGTAAATTACAGCAAGAGAAAGTTTTTATATTTTCCTTCGAGCCTTGCTCTCTTCAGGAACTTAGTCAGTAAATCAGAGAAAGTATCAGAGTATTATAGAAAGAGAAGAATTAAAAATTGGCGACCCTTTGCCCAAATTAAGAGACAACCCAAGCACCATAGAAGATATTGGCATAACAGTCTGGCGAATCTGTAGCCAAGAGTTTAACAAGAGGCGACCGAAAAGAATTAGAATGTTATAGAAGAAATATCCGTTGCTTG
This sequence comes from Bathynomus jamesi, assembly GCA_023014485.1. Classification (NCBI taxonomy): domain Eukaryota; kingdom Metazoa; phylum Arthropoda; class Malacostraca; order Isopoda; family Cirolanidae; genus Bathynomus; species Bathynomus jamesi. The sequence continues at coordinate 55,971 of JAJOZX010007334.1, read as the reverse complement.
CCTCCTAACTAGAACCCCCGTCGATTCTGAGCCGACTCAGGGCCATAGACGGAGGGGTTAACATTGTGGCGACCCTGCCCCAGGATAAGAAGAAGAAGATATGGGGTCTAAAATTCTGGCGACTATTTACCAGGATAAGAAAAAGGTTTTTAGAAGAAGATTTGTAGAAGAAGATTTGTAGAAGAAGATTTTTAAAAGATTTTAACAAGAAGATTATTTTAAGAAGAAGATTTTAAGAAGAGGCCACTCTTTGGCCAAGATAGAAATTACCCTGCATCAGGATAAAACCAGTTGACCGGCGAGTCACGACTTCTTGTTCGTAACATCCACCCTTGAACCGGTGTGTCACGACTCCAAGTTCTCCACGCCTAGTTTTCATCCAAGAAGTAGTCAGGAAGACGTCTTCAGGACACGTCTCAAGGATTTCCCCATAGAAAATTTTGTTAAGTACAGTTTGTTTTTTTAAGTAATTTATAAACATTTGAAAAGTCACTATTATTAACAGTTAATAATGAGTATCAAGTCAGAATTCACAAGAAACACAGTGAACATTCCATACAACAGTGATACATTTGTTTTTATCGAAACAGTAATTTTAACAGAGAGTTAATTGTAACAGAGCTAAATGTAACAGAGAGTTAATTGTAACAGAGAGTTAATTTCAAAGAGAGTTAATTTCAAAGAGAGTTAATTTCAAAGAGAGTTAATTTCAAAGAGAGTTAATTTCAAAGAGTTAATTTCAGAGTTATTTTCACTGTTATATTCAGTATAGAATAATTTTATTTTATGTACCTTCCCGTACATTAGAGTGAAATGTTGTTTACATTTTATATTTTTGTTTGCAAATTTTTTTCAAATTATTGAATTGAATTGACTTGCAAATTAAGAGAGTGAGAGTTTATAGAGAGTTTATAGATTTAGAGAGATACTTGAAGTCAGTTTTGAAGTCAGTTTTAAAGTCAGAAGGTTGCACCAAGAGGGTCAACCAAAACAGAGGTTAATCGTCTCCTCTTGATAGAAATCAAGTGCAGACATTTTCCATTTTCAGTTAATTTCAAGTTAGACAGTTTAAGTTATAGAGATACTTGATTGCATTTCAAGTAAGTCGGTTGCACCAAGAGGGTCAACCAAAACAGAGGTTAATCGTCTCCACTTGAATAGAGATCAAGTGCAGTCATTTTCCATTTTCAGTTAATTTCAAATCAGTTTTCAGTTTCGGTTGGTTGCATCCAAGAGGGACAACCAAACCCCAGAGATTTATAAGGATACTCGAAGTAGTTTCGAGTCAGTTTTAGTTGCAAATCAGTTTTCAGTTTCAGAAGGTTGCATCCAAGAGGGACAACCGCCCCAGAGATTTCAGAAGTATTCGAAGTCAGTTATATTCGAAGTCAGTTATATTCGAAGTCAGTTATATTCGAAGTCAGTTATATTCGAAGTCAGTTATATTCGAAGTCAGTTTTATTCGAAGACAGTTTTATTCGAAGTCAGTTTTAAGTCCCAAGTCATTTCAATGCAGTCAATTGAATTCAACTTTCTCTTTGTAGTTTAAGAGAATTTAATTTAAGAAAATGTAATTTAAGAATTTAATTCAACCTTTTTTTTGTGTTGTAAAAGAGAATTTAATTCAACCTGAATTGACCGGGTTGCGTCTTTAGTTAACCTTTCTTTCTTTTGTTGTGAGAAGGAAATTGACCGATTTGTCTTTTCTTTTCATGCCAGTTTTGCGTATATAAATATATAGGTAAAATGACATTGTATTGTTTGTAACCAAAACAGTTTTTACAATTGTTTGTAATGACTTTGATAATCATTGTAATGTATATGTGATAATAATAGTTGTGTAATAATTAATTAATCAATCTTGTCCCAATGACTCCTTTTAAATTACTATGCTGAGGAACATACCGTCCCTCCGTTTTGTTTCAACTCTTTTAATTTTTGTTCAAAGTAGTGTGACAAGCAATCTTTTTTTTAAAGAGAAAAGTGCTCACGAAAGATGTAATTGTCAATTTCAGACTTATATCCCCCGCTTAGTCACTCAATTCCCCCGAATGTAGTACTCCAAACTTTGTTTTTTTATTATATTTTTATTTTAACACCCCCAACCCCAGTTGAACCCAGTGTCAACCGGAGAAATGGTTCAACCATGGTTAATTCCTCTTTAGTACTATGGAACATAACCTCCATTTATGTTAAGTTGTGTTTTTTTATTTTTAAGTATAGTATATGTTTAGTTCATTATAGTTTATAATTGATTTCTATTTTCAACTTTTATATTTTTTATATTTTTTTATTCGATTAATAATGAGTAATTATCGTAGTCGAATTTAATTAATTGTGTCAAAATATCAAATAATTCAAATTCTATCAACATTCAACGAAAGAGTATAATTTTTCTACTTAACATGCAAAAATTATTAAACCTTTTTAATATTTTTTTTTTTATATAAAAATAATTTTTAATGAAAAATTTACCTGTAATTAGATTTTATAATAATTGACCTTGAGCTTAAAGGATTTTGTAATAATAATAATGATAATAATAATAATAATAATAATAATAACAATCAAAATAATTAACTTAAACTTAAAAGATTTTATAACCCTAAACCCATCTTAAATTATTATACATTATTTTTAAACTTTGTTCATTCAAAAACCTTCCAAATCCCTACACATACACACGCATGTATGCACACTATATATACTATATACATAGAAACCTTATGCTAAAATCATTGAATATCACAATAAAACTATTTCATTACGTAAGTGCAAACTATGCTATTTCGTCTTAATCATTTTTGCTTTCTAATATATCTTGCTCATGCATTTATTCAGTTACTTGAACAATCCAATCAGCTAATCTGTCCCTCGAAATTGTAAAATACACACTTTGCACCTAATACACCCAAATACACACTAGACCACAGTTCTATACATCATCGATTACGTAATTCTATTTTTACCTACACTAGTCAATAAAAATTAGCTAGATTGTACGATTTACATTTTTCCCTTTTATCTACTCTATTCATTATGTACATAATTTATCCCAAAGAAAAAAATAAAATTTGGTAAAAAATTTTAACCATATCATTGTTTGTCTAACTTAATTGTTTGTCTAAAATTAAAGTTCTAATCTTTGAATTTTTTTAATATTTTGTAAGCAAGTGTCATTTTAAAGATTTGATACTCTGCATTGTACTCAACTACCCGAACTCGTTCTGTATAAAACTTGTATTGTAAAAAAGAATGTCGTCATCTAACTTGAATTACTTACGATGTTATTTTCTCATTGTATTGTATTAATGGTACCCTGTTAGGATGTTATTTTCTCATTTGTATTGTATTAATTGTATTATATTATTGTATTAATACCATTTGGAAGGGGAAACACTAAAAAGTGAACAATGAACAATTCCTATACCATCATTATATGGATTCATTTTCTTCATGCAGTACTTATGTTCGTATAGTTTTTATGTTCGAATGTCCATTTTTACATAAGAACCAAAATCGCTTAACGCGAGTTTGGATAATAATTTTACTTGTAGCTTCCTATTTTTGTTCGTGTCACAACCCCACGATCTACCATATCTATGGTTTAGTCGTATCCATTTTCCATTGTTATAGAAGTTATTATAATTAATTATGAATTGTCTTGCATCTCACCCTCGACCCTAGATTATGCATACACATTGCATGTAACAGGATTGGAACCCGTAGTTGTACTTCTTAGTCATTACTACCCACTCTTTGTCTCTAATTCGTTCTTGTAAATCTTCCTAATAATGATTTGTACTATACGTAAAAATTCAATAACTATGACGTCACATTTTCCCGTCATTAATTTCCCTTCATTATATATCTAGCAGTGGCGACTGGCGTATAGGAGCGATGGAGCGATCGCTCCTCCTTGCTTGAAACTATAAATATTAATTTAACAGATAAAAAATATATTAATTTTAAGATATTCAACAATTTTTTTAATATTTTATTAAAATATTTTTTTAATACAAATTTATGGCTTCTTTTGACATATAAGTACCGTACGGAAGCACCATTGTTTATGTACTAGAATTCTTAAAATTATAAATTTTATGAAATCGCACCCACATACATTTATACCACGAGTCGCCACTGATATCTAGTATTCAATGTATGAAAATTCTTTAACATCATAATAAAAACTGTACACTCTATAGAAGTCATTATTTATATGTTATGTAGTATAAACATTATTATTCAACCATATTCATCCATACGTCACGTTTTCCCGTCATTAATTCCCCTTGATCATTATCCTATATAAATTTTATTAAATATTCATTTTTTCTCGTGTCAATTCTATGGAATGCAAAACTTTAGGCAGTCGTTCGAAAACGCAAAAATACGTTCTCGTATTATTTTTTCATTTTTATTTTTAAGTGCGTTCACCTCTAAAGATATTCATAAATGCTTAGTAAGTTATTATCAAATTCCGCTCAAGACGACAGATTCGAGCGCCTCAAAGATAAAATATCTCCGTTCGCTCTGATTCCAAATTTATAACATTATAATATAATGTAACACGTTATGTTTTATATAAATCTATATCATGTGTGCCATGTACGTTGTATTATATTTCTAAACATCTTAATTGTCTATTAATATGAAACACTGTAAAAACAAAACAAAGTTATAGTAACTGTTTAATTGTAATTAACTGTAATACTTTAATTTAATATAACGTAATGTACTTTAATGAAACTGTAATTAATAATAACTTGTAATGTACTTCAATGAAACTGTAATTAAATGTAATGATTTAATTTATAATGTAAGAATGTACGTTAATAGAACTGTAATGAACAATCATAAGCGAATGTGAAGTAATCCATAATTGTAATCGTAATTGTAATGAACCAAAATTAATACGTACACAGTCGTGTACTTAATTTGTACTTATGTGTACTATTACGAAATGATATCGCCTTCAGAAATGAAGATTCGGCAAAAATATACGATTAGTTTTTATTTTTATTTTTTTAATTATTTTTAGTTGAAATTTTCAAACCATCTGATCATGTGTTTAAAAGGGGGGGAGCTTAACCTTCAACTGTCGTCCCCCAACATTTAGGTTTATATTATACATGTACTTGTAAAATTACAGCACTTCTTCATCAAGTCACTTCATTATAGCACTTCATTAGGACTCCTTGGTTAGCAGCCTTGCTGCGGGGAGGGGCAGAGGCCCCTTGCCTCCTTAATATTTTTAGATTCCGGCCTGAGCCATGGTCGAAAGAGGTCGAACCTCTACCCTTGTAAATTCAGAGCACTAACTGTAAATTTTTAAGAAGTAAATTACAGCAAGAGAAAGTTATTATATTTTCCTTCGAGCCTTGCTCTCTTCAGGAACTTAGTCAGTAAATCAGAGAAAGAATCAGAGTATTATAGAAAGAGAAGAATTAAAAATTGGCGACCCTTTGCCCAAATTAAGAGACAACCCAAGCACCATAGAAGATATTGGCATAACAGTCTGGCGAGTCTGTAGCCAAGAGTTTAACAAGAGGCGACCGAAAAGAATTAGAATGTTATAGAAGAAATATCCGTTGCTTGCCTCCTAACTAGAACCCCCGTCGATTCTGAACCGACTCAGGGCCATAGACGGAGGGGTTAACATTGTGGCGACCCTGCCCCAGGATAAGAAGAAGAAGATATGGGGTCTAAAAGTCTGTCGACCCTTTACCAGGATAAGAAAAAGGTTTTTAGAAGAAGATTTGTAGAAGAAGATTTGTAGAAGATTTTTAGAAGAAGATTTTAACCAGAAGATTATTTTAAGAAGAAGATTTTAAGAAGAGGCCACTCTTTGGCCAAGATAGAAATTACCCTGCATCAGGATAAAACCAGTTGACCGGCGAGTCACGACTTCTTGTTCGTAACATCCACCCTTGAACCGGTGTGTCACGACTCCAAGTTCTCAACGCCTAGTTTTCATCCAAGAAGTAGTCAGGAAGACGTCTTCAGGACACGTCTCAAGGATTTCCCCATAGAAAATTTTGTTAAGTACAGTTTGTTTTTTTAAGTAATTTATAAACATTTGAAAAGTCACTATTATTAACAGTTAATAATGAGTATCAAGTCAGAATTCACAAGAAACACAGTGAACATTCCATACACCAGTGATACATTTGTTTTTATTGAAACAGTAATTTTAACAGAGAGTTAATTGTAACAGAGTTAAATGTAACAGAGAGTTAATTGTAACAGAGAGTTAATTTCAAAGAGAGTTAATTTCAAAGAGAGTTAATTTCAAAGAGAGTTAATTTCAAAGAGAGTTAATTTCAAAGAGAGTTAATTTCAAAGAGAGTTAATTTCAAAGAGAGTTAATTTCAAAGAGAGTTAATTTCAAAGAGAGTTAATTTCAAAGAGAGTTAATTTCAAAGAGAGTTAATTTCAAAGAGAGTTAATTTCAAAGAGAGTTAATTTCAAAGAGAGTTAATTTCAAAGAGAGTTAATTTCAAAGAGAGTTAATTTCAAAGAGAGTTAATTTCAAGAGTTAATTTCAGAGTTAATTTCAGAGTTATTTTCACTCTTATATTCAGTATAGAATAATTTTATTTTATGTACCTTCCCGTACATTAGAGTGAAATGTTGTTTACATTTTATATTTTTGTTTGCAAATTTTTTTCAAATTATTGAATTGAATTGACTTGCAAATTAAGAGAGAGAGAGTTTATAGAGAGTTTATAGATTTAGAGAGATACTTGAAGTCAGTTTTGAAGTCAGTTTTAAAGTCAGAAGGTTGCACCAAGAGGGTCAACCAAAACAGTGGTTAATCGTCTCCACTTGATAGAAATCAAGTGCAGACATTTTCCATTTTCAGTTAATTTCAAGTTAGACAGTTTAAGTTATAGAGATACTTGATTGCATTTCAAGTAAGTCAGTTGCACCAAGAGGGTCAACCAAAACAGAGGTTAATCGTCTCCACTTGAATAGAGATCAAGTGCAGTCATTTTCCATTTTCAGTTAATTTCAAATCAGTTTTCAGTTTCGGTTGGTTGCATCCAAGAGGGACAACCAAACCCCAGAGATTTATAAGGATACTCGAAGTAGTTTCGAGTCAGTTTTAGTTGCAAATCAGTTTTCAGTTTCAGAAGGTTGCATCCAAGAGGGACAACCGCCCCAGAGATTTCAGAAGTATTCGAAGTCAGTTATATTCGAAGTTAGTTATATTCGAAGTCAGTTATATTCGAAGTCAGTTATATTCGAAGTCAGTTATATTCGAAGTCAGTTATATTCGAAGTCAGTTTTATTCGAAGACAGTTTTATTCGAAGTCAGTTTTAAGTCCCAAGTCATTTCAATGCAGTCAATTGAATTCAACTTTCTCTTTGTCGTTTAAGAGAATTTAATTTAAGAAAATGTAATTTAAGAATTTAATTCAACCTTTTTTTTGTGTTGTAAAAGAGAATTTAATTCAACCTGAATTGACCGGGTTGCGTCTTTAGTTAACCTTTCTTTCTTTTGTTGTGAGAAGGAAATTGACCGATTTGTCTTTTCTTTTCATGCCAGTTTTGCGTATATAAATATATAGGTAAAATGACATTGTATTGTTTGTAACCAAAACAGTTTTTACAATTGTTTGTAATGACTTTGATAATCATTGTAATGTATATGTGATAATAATAGTTGTGTAATAATTAATTAATCAATCTTGTCCCAATGACTCCTTTTAAATTACTATGCTGAGGAACATACCGTCCCTCCGTTTTGTTTCAACTCTTTTAATTTTTGTTCAAAGAAGTGTGACAAGCAATCTTTTTTTTAAAGAGCAAAGTGCTCACGAAAGATGTAATTCTCAATTTCAGACTTATCTCCCCCGCTTAGTCACTCAATTCCCCCGAATGTAGTACTCCAAACTTTGTTTTTTATTTTATTTTTATTTTAACACCCCCAACCCCAGTTGAACCCAGTGTCAACCGGAGAAATGGTTCAACCATGGTTAATTCCTCTTTAGTACTATGGAACATAACCTCCATTTATGTTAAGTTGTGTTTTTTTATTTTTAAGTATAGTATATGTTTAGTTCATTATAGTTTATAATTGATTTCTATTTTCAACTTTTATATTTTTTATATTTTTTTATTCGATTAATAATGAGTAATTATCGTAGTCGAATTTATTAATTTGTGTCAAAATATCAAATAATTCAAATTCTATCAACATTCAACGAAAGAGTATAATTTTTCTACTTAACATGCAAAAATTATTAAACCTTTTTAATATTTTTTTTTTTATATAAAAATAATTTTTAATGAAAAATTTACCTGTAATTAGATTTTATAATAATTGACCTTGAGCTTAAAGGATTTTGTAATAATAATAATGATAATAATAATAATAATAATAATAATAATAACAATCACAATAATTGACTTAAACTTAAAAGATTTTATAACCCTAAACCCATCTTAAATTATTATACATTATTTTTAAACTTTGTTCATTCAAAAACCTTCCAAATCCCTACACATACACACGCATGTATGCACACTATATATACTATATACATACAAACCTTATGCTAAAATCATTGAATATCACAATAAAACTATTTCATTACGTAAGTGCAAACTATGCTATTTCGTCTTAATCATTTTTGCTTTCTAATATATCTTGCTCATGCATTTATTCAGTTACTTGAACAATCCAATCAGCTAATCTGTCCCTCGAAATTGTAAAATACACACTTTGCACCTAATACACCCAAATACACACTAGACCACAGTTCTATACATCATCGATTACGTAATTCTATTTTTACCTACACTAGTCAATAAAAATTAGCTTATAGATTGTACGATTTACATTTTTCCCTTTTATCTACTCTATTCATTATGTACATAATTTATCCCACAGAAAAAAATAAAATTTGGTAAAAAATTTTAACCATATCATTGTTTGTCTAACTTAATTGTTTGTCTAAAATTAAAGTTCTAATCTTTGAATTTTTTTAATATTTTGTAAGCAAGTGTCATTTTAAAGATTTGATACTCTGCATTGTACTCAACTACCCGAACTCGTTCTGTATAAAACTTGTATTGTAAAAAAGAATGTCGTCATCTAACTTGAATTACTTACGATGTTATTTTCTCATTGTATTGTATTAATGGTACCCTGTTAGGATGTTATTTTCTCATTTGTATTGTATTAATTGTATTATATTATTGTATTAATACCATTTTGGAAGGGGAAACACTGTAAAAAGTGAACAATGAACAATTCCTATACCATCATTATATGGATTCATTGTCTTCATGCAGTACTTATGTTCGTATAGTTTTTATGTTCGAATGTCCATTTTTACATAAGAACCAAAATCGCTTAACGCGAGTTTGAATAATAATTTTACTTGTAGCTTCCTATTTTTGTTCGTGTCACAACCCTACGATCTACCATATCTATGGTTTAGTCGTATCCATTTTCCATTGTTATAGAAGTTATTATAATTAATTATGAATTGTCTTACATCTCACCCTCGACCCTAGATTATGCATACACATTGCATGTAACAGGATTGGAACCCGTAGTTGTACTTCTTAGTCATTACTACCCACTCTTTGTCTCTAATTCGTTCTTGTAAATCTTCCTAATAATGATTTGTACTATACGTAAAAATTCAATAACTATGACGTCACATTTTCCCGTCATTAATTTCCCTTCATTATATATCTAGTATTCAATGTATGAAAATTCTTTAACATCATAATAAAAACTGTACACTCTATAGAAGTCATTATTTATATGTTATGTAGTATAAACATTATTATTCAACCATATTCATCCATACGTCACGTTTTCCCGTCATTATATTAATTCCCCTTGATCATTATCCTATATAAATTTTATTAAATATTCATTTTTTCTCGTGTCAATTCTATGGAATGCAAAACTTTAGGCAGTCGTTCGAAAACGCAAAAATATTTTTTTCATTTTTATTTTTAAGTGCGTTCACCCCTAAAGATATTCATAAATGCTTAGTAAGTTATTATCAAATTCCGCTCACGACGACAGATTCGAGCGCCTCAAAGATAAAATATCTCCGTTCGCTCTGATTCCAAATTTATAACATATTACAATATAATGTAACACGTTATGTTTTATATAAATCTATATCATGTGTGCCATGTACGTTGTATTATATTTCTAAACATCTTAATTGTCTATTAATATGAAACACTGTAAAAACAAAACAAAGTTATAGTAACTGTTTAATTGTAATTAACTGTAATATTTTAATTTAATATAACGTAATGTACTTTAATGAAACTGTAATTAATAATAACTTGTAATGTACTTCAATGAAACTGTAATTAAATGTAATGATTTAATTTATAATGTAAGAATGTACGTTAATAGAACTGTAATGAACAATCATAAGCGAATGTGAAGTAATCCATAATTGTAATCGTAATTGTAATGAACCAAAATTAATACGTACACAGTCGTGTACTTAATTTGTACTTATGTGTACTATTACGAAATGATATCGCCTTCAGAAATGAAGATTCGGCAAAAATATACGATTAGTTTTTATTTTTATTTTTTTAATTATTTTTAGTTGAAATTTTTCAAACCATCTGATCATGTGTTTAAAAGGGGGGGAACTTAACCTTCAACTGTCGTCCCCCAACATTTAGGTTTATATTATACATGTACTTGTAAAATTACAGCACTTCTTCATCAAGTCACTTCATTATAGCACTTCATTAGGACTCCTTGGTTAGCAGCCTTGCTGCGGGGAGGGGGCAGAGGCCCCTTGCCTCCTTAATATTTTTAGATTCCGGCCTGAGCCATGGTCGAAAGAGGTCGAACCTCTACCCTTGTAAATTCAGAGCACTAACTGTAAATTTTTAAGAAGTAAATTACAGCAAGAGAAAGTTTTTATATTTTCCTTCGAGCCTTGCTCTCTTCAGGAACTTAGTCAGTAAATCAGAGAAAGTATCAGAGTATTATAGAAAGAGAAGAATTAAAAATTGGCGACCCTTTGCCCAAATTAAGAGACAACCCAAGCACCATAGAAGATATTGGCATAACAGTCTGGCGAGTCTGTAGCCAAGAGTTTAACAAGAGGCGACCGAAAAGAATTAGAATGTTATAGAAGAAATATCCGTTGCTTGCCTCCTAACTAGAACCCCGTCGATTCTGAACCGACTCAGGGCCATAGACGGAGGGGTTAACATTGTGGCGACCCTGCCCGAGGATAAGAAGAAGAAGATATGGGATCTAAAATTCTGGCGACCCTTTACCAGGATAAGAAAAAGATTTTTAGAAGAAGATTTGTAGAAGAAGATTTGTAGAAGAAGATTTTAGAAGAAGATTTTAACAAGAAGATTATTTTGAAGAAGAAGATTTTAAGAAGAGGCCACTCTTTGGCCAAGATAGAAATTACCCTGCATCAGGATAAAACCAGTTGACCGGCGTGTCACGACTTCTTGTTCGTAACATCCACCCTTGAACCGGTGTGTCACGACTCCAAGTTCTCCACGCCTAGTTTTCATCCAAGAAGGTAGCCAGGAAGACGTCTTCAGGACACGTCTCAAGGATTTCCCCATAGAAAATTTTGTTAAGTACAGTTTGTTTTTTTAAGTAATTTATAAACATTTGAAAAGTCACTATTATTAACAGTTAATAATGAGTATCAAGTCAGAATTCACAAGAAACACAGTGAACATTCCATACACCAGTGATACATTTGTTTTTATTGAAACAGTAATTTTAACAGAGAGTTAATTGTAACAGAGCTAAATGTAACAGAGAGTTAATTGTAACAGAGAGTTAATTTCAAAGAGAGTTAATTTCAAAGAGAGTTAATTTCAAAGAGAGTTAATTTCAAAGAGAGTTAATTTCAAAGAGTTAATTTCAGAGTTATTTTCACTGTTATATTCAGTATAGAATAATTTTATTTTATGTACCTTCCCGTACATTAGAGTGAAATGTTGTTTACATTTTATATTTTTGTTTGCAAATTTTTTTCAAATTATTGAATTGAATTGACTTGCAAATTAAGAGAGAGAGAGTTTATAGAGAGTTTATAGATTTCGAGAGATACTTGAAGTCAGTTTTGAAGTCAGTTTTAAAGTCAGAAGGTTGCACCAAGAGGGTCAACCAAAACAGAGGTTAATCGTCTCCACTTGAATAGAGATCAAGTGCAGTCATTTTCCATTTTCAGTTAATTTCAAATCAGTTTTCAGTTTCGGTTGGTTGCATCCAAGAGGGACAACCAAACCCCAGAGATTTATAAGGATACTCGAAGTAGTTTCGAGTCAGTTTTAGTTGCAAATCAGTTTTCAGTTTCAGAAGGTTGCATCCAAGAGGGACAACCGCCCCAGAGATTTCAGAAGTATTCGAAGTCAGTTATATTCGAAGTCAGTTATATTCGAAGTCAGTTTTATTCGAAGACAGTTTTATTTGATGTCAGTTTTAAGTCCCAAGTCATTTCAATGCAGTCAATTGAATTCAACTTTCTCTTTGTAGTTTAAGAGAATTTAATTTAAGAAAATGTAATTTAAGAATTTAATTCAACCTTTTTTTTGTGTTGTAAAAGAGAATTTAATTCAACCTGAATTGACCGGGTTGCGTCTTTAGTTAACCTTTCTTTCTTTTGTTGTGAGAAGGAAATTGACCGATTTGTCTTTTCTTTTCATGCCAGTTTTGCGTATATAAATATATAGGTAAAATGACATTGTATTGTTTGTAACCAAAACAGTTTTTACAATTGTTTGTAATGACTTTGATAATCATTGTAATGTATATGTGATAATAATAGTTGTGTAATAATTAATTAATCAATCTTGTCCCAATGACTCCTTTTAAATTAGTATGCTGAGGAACATACCGTCCCTCCGTTTTGTTTCAACTCTTTTAATTTTTGTTCAAAGTAGTGTGACAAGCAATCTTTTTTTTAAAGAGCAAAGTTCTCACGAAAGATGTAATTGTCAATTTCAGACTTATAGCCCCCGCTTAGTCACTCAATTCCCCCGAATGTAGTACTCCAAACTTTGTTTTTTATTTTATTTTTATTTTAACACCCCTAACCCAGTTGAACCCAGTGTCAACCGGAGAAATGGTTCAACCATGGTTAATTCCTCTTTAGTACTATGGAACATAACCTCCATTTATGTTAAGTTGTGTTTTTTTATTTTTAAGTATAGTATATGTTTAGTTCATTATAGTTTATAATTGATTTCTATTTTCAACTTTTATATTTTTTATATTTTTTTATTCGATTAATAATGAGTAATTATCGTAGTCGAATTTAATTAATTGTGTGTCAAAATATCAAATAATTCCAATTCTATCAACATTCAACGAAAGAGTATAATTTTTCTACTTAACATGCAAAAATTATTAAACCTTTTTAATATTTTTTTTTATTATATAAAAATAATTTTTAATTAAAAATTTACCTGTAATTAGATTTTATAATAATTGACCTTGAGCTTAAAGGATTTTGTAATAATAATAATGATAATAATAATAATAATAATAATAATAATAATAATCAACAATAATTGACTTAAACTTAAAAGATTTTATAACCCTAAACCCATCTTAAATTATTATACATTATTTTTAAACTTTGTTCATTCAAAAACCTTCCAAATCCCTACACATACACACGCATGTATGCACACTATATATACTATATACATACAAACCTTATGCTAAAATCATTGAATATCACAATAAAACTATTTCATTACGTAAGTGCAAACTATGCTATTTAGTCTTAATCATTTTTGCTTTCTAATATATCTTGCTCATGCATTTATTCAGTTACTTGAACAATCCAATCAGCTAATCTGTCCCTCGAAATTGTAAAATACACACTTTGCACCTAATACACCCAAATACACACTAGACCACAGTTCTATACATCATCGATTACGTAATTCTATTTTTACCTACACTAGTCAATAAAAATTAGCTTATAGATTGTACGATTTACATTTTTCCCTTTTATCTACTCTATTCATTATGTACATAATTTATCCCAAAGAAAAAAATAAAATTTGGTAAAAAATTTTAACCATCATTGTTTGTCTAACTTAATTGTTTGTCTAAAATTAAAGTTCTAATCTTTGAATTTTTTTTATATTTTGTAAGCAAGTGTCATTTTAAAGATTTGATACTCTGCATTGTACTCAACTACCCGAACTCGTTCTGTATAAAACTTGTATTGTAAAAAAGAATGTCGTCATCTAACTTGAATTACTTACGATGTTATTTTCTCATTGTATTGTATTAATGGTACCCTGTTAGGATTTATTTTCTCATTTGTATTGTATTAATTGTATTATATTATTGTATTAATACCATTTTGGAAGGGGAAACACTGTAAAAAGTGAACAATGAACAATTCCTATACCATCATTATATGGATTCATTGTCTTCATGCAGTACTTATGTTCGTATAGTTTTTTGTTCGAATGTCCATTTTTACATAAGAACCAAAATCGCTTAACGCGAGTTTGGATAATAATTTTACTTGTAGCTTCCTATTTTTGTTCGTGTCACAACCCTACGATCTACCATATCTATGGTTTAGTCGTATCCATTTTCCATTGTTATAGAAGTTATTATAATTAATTATGAATTGTCTTCATCTCACCCTCGACCCTAGATTATGCATACACATTGCATGTAACAGGATTGGAACCCGTAGTTGTACTTCTTAGTCATTACTACCCACTCTTTGTCTCTAATTCGTTCTTGTAAATCTTCCTAATAATGATTTGTACTATACGTAAAAATTCAATAACTATGACGTCACATTTTCCCGTCATTAATTTCCCTTCATTATATATCTAGTATTCAATGTATGAAAATTCTTTAACATCATAATAAAAACTGTACACTCTATAGAAGTCATTATTTATATGTTATGTAGTATAAACATTATTATTCAACCATATTCATCCATACGTCACGTTTTCCCGTCATTAATTCCCCTTGATCATTATCCTATATAAATTTTATTAAATATTCATTTTTTCTCGTGTCAATTCTATGGAATGCAAAACTTTAGGCAGTCGTTCGAAAACGCAAAAATATTTTTTTCATTTTTATTTTTAAGTGCGTTCACCCCTAAAGATATTCATAAATGCTTAGTAAGTTATTATCAAATTCCGCTCACGACGACAGATTCGAGCGCCTCAAAGATAAAATATCTCCGTTCGCTCTGATTCCAAATTTATAACATATTATAATATAATGTAACACGTTATGTCTTATATAAATCTATATCATGTGTGCCATGTACGTTGTATTATATTTCTAAACATCTTAATTGTCTATTAATATGAAACACTGCAAAAACAAAAAGTTATAGTAACTGTTTAATTGTAATTAACTGTAATACTTTAATTTAATATAACGTAATGTACTTTAATGAAACTGTAATTAATAATAACTTGTAATGTACTTCAATGAAACTGTAATTAAATGTAATGATTTAATTTATAATGTAAGAATGTACGTTAATAGAACTGTAATGAACAATCATAAGCGAATGTGAAGTAATCCATAATTGTAATCGTAATTGTAATGAACCAAAATTAATACGTACACAGTCGTGTACTTAATTTGTACTTATGTGTACTATTACGAAATGATATCGCCTTCAGAAATGAAGATTCGGCAAAAATATACGATTAGTTTTTATTTTTATTTTTTTAATTATTTTTAGTTGAAATTTTTCAAACCATCTGATCATGTGTTTAAAGGGGCGGGAACTTAACCTTCAACTCTCGTCCCCCAACATTTAGGTTTATATTATATATGTACTTGTAAAATTACAGCACTTCTTCATCAAGTCACTTCATTATAGCACTTCATTAGGACTCCTTGGTTAGCAGCCTTGCTGCGGGGAGGGGGCAGAGGCCCCTTGCCTCCTTAATATTTTTAGATTCCGGCCTGAGCCATGGTCGAAAGAGGTCGAACCTCTACCCTTGTAAATTCAGAGCACTAACTGTAAATTTTTAAGAAGTAAATTACAGCAAGAGAAAGTTTTTATATTTTCCTTCGAGCCTTGCTCTCTTCAGGAACTTAGTCAGTAAATCAGAGAAAGTATCAGAGTATTATAGAAAGAGAAGAATTAAAAATTGGCGACCCTTTGCCCAAATTAAGAGACAACCCAAACACCATAGAAGATATTGGCATAACAGTCTATCGAGTCTGTAGCCAAGAGTTTAACAAGAGGCGACCGAAAAGAATTAGAATGTTATAGAAGAAATATCCGTTG
This sequence comes from Bathynomus jamesi, assembly GCA_023014485.1. NCBI lineage: Eukaryota > Metazoa > Arthropoda > Malacostraca > Isopoda > Cirolanidae > Bathynomus > Bathynomus jamesi. The sequence goes on along the minus strand of JAJOZX010007334.1, from coordinate 39,682 downwards.
CTTGCCTCCTAACTAGAACCCCCGTCGATTCTGAACCGACTCAGGGCCATAGACGGAGGGGTTAACATTGTGGCGACCCTGCCCCAGGATAAGAAGAAGAAGATATGGGGTCTAAAAGTCTGGCGACCCTTTACCAGGATAAGAAAAAGATTTTTAGAAGAAGATTTGTAGAAGAAGATTTTTAGAAGAAGATTTTAACAAGAAGATTATTTTAAGAAGAAGAAGATTTTAAGAAGAGGCCACTCTTTGGCCAAGATAGAAATTACCCTGCATCAGGATAAAAGTTGACCGGCGTGTCACGACTTCTTGTTCGTAACATCCACCCTTGAACCGGTGTGTCACGACTCCAAGTTCTCCACGCCTAGTTTTCATCCAAGAAGAAGTAGCCAGGAAGACGTCTTCAGGACACGTCTCAAGGATTTCCCATAGAAATTTTGTTAAGTACAGTTTGTTTTTTTAAGTAATTTATAAACATTTGAAAAGTCACTATTATTAACAGTTAATAATGAGTATCAAGTCAGAATTCACAAGAAACACAGTGAACATTCCATACACCAGTGATACATTTGTTTTTATTGAAACAGTAATTTTAACAGAGAGTTAATTGTAACAGAGCTAAATGTAACAGAGTTAATTGTAACAGAGAGTTAATTTCAAAGAGAGTTAATTTCAAAGAGAGTTAATTTCAAAGAGTTAATTTCAAGAGAGTTAATTTCAAAGAGAGTTAATTTCAAAGAGAGTTAATTTCAAGAGAGTTAATTTCAGAGAGTTAATTTCAGAGTTATTTTCACTGTTATATTCAGTATAGAATAATTTTATTTTATGTACCTTCCCGTACATTAGAGTGAAATGTTGTTTACATTTTATATTTTTGTTTGCAAATTTTTTTCAAATTATTGAATTGAATTGACTTGCAAATTAAGAGAGAGAGAGAGTTTATAGAGAGTTTATAGATTTAGAGAGATACTTGAAGTCAGTTTTGAAGTCAGTTTTAAAGTCAGAAGGTTGCACCAAGAGGGTCAACCAAAACAGAGGTTAATCGTCTCACTTGATAGAGATCAAGCAGTCATTTTCCATTTTCAGTTAATTTCAAGTTAGACAGTTTAAGTTATAGAGATACTTGATTGCATTTCAAGTAAGTCGGTTGCACCAAGAGGGTCAACCAAAACAGAGGTTAATCGTCTCCACTTGAATAGAGATCAAGTGCAGTCATTTTCCATTTTCAGTTAATTTCAAATCAGTTTCAGTTTCGGTTGGTTGCATCCAAGAGGGACAACCAAACCCCAGAGATTTATAAGGATACTCGAAGTAGTTTCGAGTCAGTTTTAGTTGCAAATCAGTTTTCAGTTTCAGAAGGTTGCATCCAAGAGGGACAACCGCCCCAGAGATTTCAGAAGTATTCGAAGTCAGTTATATTCGAAGTCAGTTATATTCGAAGTCAGTTATATTCGAAGTCAGTTATATTCGAAGTCAGTTATATTCGAAGTCAGTTTTATTCGAAGACAGTTTTATTCGAAGTCAGTTTTAAGTCCCAAGTCATTTCAATGCAGTCAATTGAATTCAACTTTCTCTTTGTAGTTTAAGAGAATTAATTTAAGAAAATGTAATTTAAGAATTTAATTCAACCTTTTTTTGTGTTGTAAAAGAGAATTTAATTCAACCTGAATTGACCGGGTTGCGTCTTTAGTTAACCTTTCTTTGTTTTGTTGTGAGAAGGAAATTGACCGATTTGTCTTTTCTTTTCATGCCAGTTTTGCGTATATAAATATATAGGTAAAATGACATTGTATTGTTTGTAACCAAAACAGTTTTTACAATTGTTTGTAATGACTTTGATAATCATTGTAATGTATATGTGATAATAATAGTTGTGTAATAATTAATTAATCAATCTTGTCCCAATGACTCCTTTTAAATTACTATGCTGAGGAACATACCGTCCCTCCGTTTTGTTTCAACTCTTTTAATTTTTGTTCAAAGTAGTGTGACAAGCAATCTTTTTTTTAAAGAGCAAAGTGCTCACGAAAGATGTAATTGTCAATTTCAGACTTATATCCCCCGCTTAGTCACTCAATTCCCCCGAATGTAGTACTCCAAACTTTGTTTTTTATTTTATTTTTATTTTAACACCCCAACCCAGTTGAACCCAGTGTCAACCGGAGAAATGGTTCAACCATGGTTAATTCCTCTTTAGTACTATGGAACATAACCTCCATTTATGTTAAGTTGTGTTTTTTTATTTTTAAGTATAGTATATGTTTAGTTCATTATAGTTTATAATTGATTTCTATTTTCAACTTTTATATTTTTTATATTTTTTATTCGATTAATAATGAGTAATTATCGTAGTCGAATTTAATTAATTGTGTCAAAATATCAAATAATTCAAATTCTATCAACATTCAACGAAAGAGTATAATTTTTCTACTTAACATGCAAAAATTATTAAACCTTTTTAATATTTTTTTTTATTATAAAAATAATTTTTAATGAAAAATTTACCTGTAATTAGATTTTATAATAATTGACCTTGAGCTTAAAGGATTTTGTAATAATAATAATGATAATAATAATAATAATAATAATAATAATAATAACAATCACAATAATTGACTTAAACTTAAAAGATTTTATAACCCTAAACCCATCTTAAATTATTATACATTATTTTTAAACTTTGTTCATTCAAAAACCTTCCAAATCCCACATACACACGCATGTATGCACACTATATATACTATATACATACAAACCTTATGCTAAAATCATTGAATATCACAATAAAACTATTTCATTACGTAAGTGCAAACTATGCTATTTAGTCTTAATCATTTTTGCTTTCTAATATATCTTGCTCATGCATTTATTCAGTTACTTGAACAATCCAATCAGCTAATCTGTCCCTCGAAATTGTAAAATACACACTTTGCACCTAATACACCCAAATACACACTAGACCACAGTTCTATACATCATCGATTACGTAATTCTATTTTTACCTACACTAGTCAATAAAAATTAGCTTATAGATTGTACGATTTACATTTTTCCCTTTTATCTACTCTATTCATTATGTACATAATTTATCCCAAGAAAAAATAAAATTTGGTAAAAAATTTTAACCATATCATTGTTTGTCTAACTTAATTGTTTGTCTAAAATTAAAGTTCTAATCTTTGAATTTTTTTTATATTTTGTAAGCAAGTGTCATTTTAAAGATTTGATACTCTGCATTGTACTCAACTACCCGAACTCGTTCTGTATAAAACTTGTATTGTAAAAAAAATGTCGTCATCTAACTTGAATTACTTACGATGTTATTTTCTCATTGTATTGTATTAATGGTACCCTGTTAGATGTTATTTTCTCATTTGTATTGTATTAATTGTATTATATTATTGTATTAATACCATTTTGGAAGGGGAAACACTGTAAAAAGTGAACAATGAACAATTCCTATACCATCATTATATGGATTCATTGTCTTCATGCAGTACTTATGTTCGTATAGTTTTTATGTTCGAATGTCCATTTTTACATAAGAACCAAAATCGCTTAACGCGAGTTTGGATAATAATTTTACTTGTAGCTTCCTATTTTTGTTCGTGTCACAACCCTACGATCTACCATATCTATGGTTTAGTCGTATCCATTTTCCATTGTTATAGAAGTTATTATAATTAATTATGAATTGTCTTGCATCTCACCCTCGACCCTAGATTATGCATACACATTGCATGTAACAGGATTGGAACCCGTAGTTGTACTTCTTAGTCATTACTACCCACTCTTTGTCTCTAATTCGTTCTTGTAAATCTTCCTAATAATGATTTGTACTATACGTAAAAATTCAATAACTATGACGTCACATTTTCCCGTCATTAATTTCCCTTCATTATATATCTAGTATTCAATGTATGAAAATTCTTTAACATCATAATAAAAACTGTACACTCTATAGAAGTCATTATTTATATGTTATGTAGTATAAACATTATTATTCAACCATATTCATCCATACGTCACGTTTTCCCGTCATTAATTCCCCTTGATCATTATCCTATATAAATTTTATTAAATATTCATTTTTCTCGTGTCAATTCTATGGAATGCAAAACTTTAGGCAGTCGTTCGAAAACGCAAAAATATTTTTTTTCATTTTTATTTTTAAGTGCGTTCACCCCTAAAGATATTCATAAATGCTTAGTAAGTTATTATCAAATTCCGCTCACGACGACAGATTCGAGCGCCTCAAAGATAAAATATCTCCGTTCGCTCTGATTCCAAATTTATAACATATTATAATATAATGTAACACGTTATGTTTTATAAATCTATATCATGTGTGCCATGTACGTTGTATTATATTTCTAAACATCTTAATTGTCTATTAATATGAAACACTGTAAAAACAAAACAAAGTTATAGTAACTGTTTAATTGTAATTAACTGTAATACTTTAATTTAATATAACGTAATGTACTTTAATGAAACTGTAATTAATAATAACTTGTAATGTACTTCAATGAAACTGTAATTAAATGTAATGATTTAATTTATAATGTAAGAATGTACGTTAATAGAACTGTAATGAACAATCATAAGCGAATGTGAAGTAATCCATAATTGTAATCGTAATTGTAATGAACCAAAATTAATACGTACACAGTCGTGTACTTAATTTGTACTTATGTGTACTATTACGAAATGATATCGCCTTCAGAAATGAAGATTCGGCAAAAATATACGATTAGTTTTTATTTTTTTTTTTATTATTTTTAGTTGAAATTTTTCAAACCATCTGATCATGTGTTTAAAAGGGGGGGAACTTAACCTTCAACTGTCGTCCCCCAACATTTAGGTTTATATTATACATGTACTTGTAAAATTACAGCACTTCTTCATCAAGTCACTTCATTATAGCACTTCATTAGGACTCCTTGGTTAGCAGCCTTGCTGCGGGGAGGGGCAGAGGCCCCTTGCCTCCTTAATATTTTTAGATTCCGGCCTGAGCCATGGTCGAAAGAGGTCGAACCTCTACCCTTGTAAATTCAGAGCACTAACTGTAAATTTTTAAGAAGTAAATTACAGCAAGAGAAAGTTTTTATATTTTCCTTCGAGCCTTGCTCTCTTCAGGAACTTAGTCAGTAAATCAGAGAAAGTATCAGAGTATTATAGAAAGAGAAGAATTAAAAATTGGCGACCCTTTGCCCAAATTAAGAGACAACCCAAGCACCATAGAAGATATTGGCATAACAGTCTGGCGAGTCTGTAGCCAAGAGTTTAACAAGAGGCGACCGAAAAGAATTAGAATGTTATAGAAGAAATATCCGTTGCTTGCCTCCTAACTAGAACCCCGTCGATTCTGAACCGACTCAGGGCCATAGACGGAGGGGTTAACATTGTGGCGACCCTGCCCCAGGATAAGAAGAAGAAGATATGGGGTCTAAAAGTCTGGCGACCCTTTACCAGGATAAGAAAAAGATTTTTAGAAGAAGATTTGTAGAAGAAGATTTTTAGAAGAAGATTTTAACAAGAAGATTATTTTAAGAAGAAGAAGATTTTAAGAAGAGGCCACTCTTTGGCCAAGATAGAAATTACCCTGCATCAGGATAAAACCAGTTGACCGGCGTGTCACGACTTCTTGTTCGTAACATCCACCCTTGAACCGGTGTGTCACGACTCCAAGTTCTCCACGCCTAGTTTTCATCCAAGAAGAAGTAGCCAGGAAGACGTCTTCAGGACACGTCTCAAGGATTTCCCCATAGAAAATTTTGTTAAGTACAGTTTGTTTTTTTAAGTAATTTATAAACATTTGAAAAGTCACTATTATTAACAGTTAATAATGAGTATCAAGTCAGAATTCACAAGAAACACAGTGAACATTCCATACACCAGTGATACATTTGTTTTTATTGAAACAGTAATTTTAACAGAGAGTTAATTGTAACAGAGCTAAATGTAACAGAGTTAATTGTAACAGAGAGTTAATTTCAAAGAGTTAATTTCAAAGAGAGTTAATTTCAAAGAGAGTTAATTTCAAAGAGAGTTAATTTCAAAGAGAGTTAATTTCAAAGAGAGTTAATTTCAAGAGTTAATTTCAGAGTTAATTTCAGAGTTATTTCACTGTTATATTCAGTATAGAATAATTTTATTTTATGTACCTTCCCGTACATTAGAGTGAAATGTTGTTTACATTTTATATTTTTGTTTGCAAATTTTTTCAAATTATTGAATTGAATTGACTTGCAAATTAAGAGAGAGAGAGAGTTTATAGAGAGTTTATAGATTTAGAGAGATACTTGAAGTCAGTTTTGAAAGTCAGAAGGTTGCACCAAGAGGGTCAACCAAAACAGAGGTTAATCGTCTCCACTTGATAGAGATCAAGTACAGTCATTTTCCATTTTCAGTTAATTTCAAGTTAGACAGTTTAAGTTATAGAGATACTTGATTGCATTTCAAGTAAGTCGGTTGCACCAAGAGGGTCAACCAAAACAGAGGTTAATCGTCTCCACTTGAATAGAGATCAAGTGCAGTCATTTTCCATTTTCAGTTAATTTCAAATCAGTTTTCAGTTTCGGTTGGTTGCATCCAAGAGGGACAACCAAACCCCAGAGATTTATAAGGATACTCGAAGTAGTTTCGAGTCAGTTTTAGTTGCAAATCAGTTTTCAGTTTCAGAAGGTTGCATCCAAGAGGACAACCGCCCCAGAGATTTCAGAAGTATTCGAAGTCAGTTATATTCGAAGTCAGTTATATTCGAAGTCAGTTATATTCGAAGTCAGTTATATTCGAAGTCAGTTATATTCGAAGTCAGTTATATTCGAAGTCAGTTATATTCGAAGTCAGTTTATTCGAAGACAGTTTTATTCGAAGTCAGTTTTAAGTCCCAAGTCATTTCAATGCAGTCAATTGAATTCAACTTTCTCTTTGTAGTTTAAGAGAATTAATTTAAGAAAATGTAATTTAAGAATTTAATTCAACCTTTTTTTTGTGTAAAAGAGAATTTAATTCAACCTGAATTGACCGGGTTGCGTCTTTAGTTAACCTTTCTTTGTTTTGTTGTGAGAAGGAAATTGACCGATTTGTCTTTTCTTTTCATGCCAGTTTTGCGTATATAAATATATAGGTAAAATGACATTGTATTGTTTGTAACCAAAACAGTTTTTACAATTGTTTGTAATGACTTTGATAATCATTGTAATGTATATGTGATAATAATAGTTGTGTAATAATTAATTAATCAATCTTGTCCCAATGACTCCTTTTAAATTACTATGCTGAGGAACATACCGTCCCTCCGTTTTGTTTAACCTTTTAATTTTTGTTCAAAGTAGTGTGACAAGCAATCTTTTTTTTAAAGAGCAAAGTGCTCACGAAAGATGTAATTGTCAATTTCAGACTTATATCCCCCGCTTAGTCACTCAATTCCCCCGAATGTAGTACTCCAAACTTTGTTTTTTATATTATTTTTATTTTAACACCCCCAACCCCAGTTGAACCCAGTGTCAACCGGAGAAATGGTTCAACCATGGTTAATTCCTCTTTAGTACTATGGAACATAACCTCCATTTATGTTAAGTTGTGTTTTTTTATTTTTAAGTATAGTATATGTTTAGTTCATTATAGTTTATAATTGATTTCTATTTTCAACTTTTATATTTTTTATATTTTTTTATTCGATTAATAATGAGTAATTATCGTAGTCGAATTTAATTAATTGTGTGTCAAAATATCAAATAATTCAAATTCTATCAACATTCAACGAAAGAGTATAATTTTTCTACTTAACATGCAAAAATTATTAAACCTTTTTAATATTTTTTTTTATTATATAAAAATAATTTTTAATGAAAAATTTACCTGTAATTAGATTTTATAATAATTGACCTTGAGCTTAAAGGATTTTGTAATAATAATAATGATAATAATAATAATAATAATAATAATAATAACAATCACAATAATTGACTTAAACTTAAAAGATTTTATAACCCTAAACCATCTTAAATTATTATACATTATTTTTAACTTTGTTCATTCAAAAACCTTCCAAATCCCTACACATACACACGCATGTATGCACACTATATATACTATATACATACAAACCTTATGCTAAAATCATTGAATATCACAATAAAACTATTTCATTACGTAAGTGCAAACTATGCTATTTAGTCTTAATCATTTTTGCTTTCTAATATATCTTGCTCATGCATTTATTCAGTTACTTGAACAATCCAATCAGCTAATCTGTCCCTCGAAATTGTAAAATACACACTTTGCACCTAATACACCCAAATACACACTAGACCACAGTTCTATACATCATCGATTACGTAATTCTATTTTTACCTACACTAGTCAATAAAAATTAGCTTATAGATTGTACGATTTACATTTTTCCCTTTTATCTACTCTATTCATTATGTACATAATTTATCCCAAGAAAAAAATAAAATTTGGTAAAAATTTTAACCATATCATTGTTTGTCTAACTTAATTGTTTGTCTAAAATTAAAGTTCTAATCTTTGAATTTTTTTATATTTTGTAAGCAAGTGTCATTTTAAAGATTTGATACTCTGCATTGTACTCAACTACCCGAACTCGTTCTGTATAAAACTTGTATTGTAAAAAAGAATGTCGTCATCTAACTTGAATTACTTACGATGTTATTTTCTCATTGTATTGTATTAATGGTACCCTGTTACGATGTTATTTTCTCATTTGTATTGTATTAATTGTATTATATTATTGTATTAATACCATTTTGGAAGGGGAAACACTGTAAAAAGTGAACAATGAACAATTCCTATACCATCATTATATGGATTCATTGTCTTCATGCAGTACTTATGTTCGTATAGTTTTTATGTTCGAATGTCCATTTTTACATAAGAACCAAAATCGCTTAACGCGAGTTTGGATAATAATTTTACTTGTAGCTTCCTATTTTTGTTCGTGTCACAACCCTACGATCTACCATATCTATGGTTTAGTCGTATCCATTTTCCATTGTTATAGAAGTTATTATAATTAATTATGAATTGTCTTGCATCTCACCCTCGACCCTAGATTATGCATACACATTGCATGTAACAGGATTGGAACCCGTAGTTGTACTTCTTAGTCATTACTACCCACTCTTTGTCTCTAATTCGTTCTTGTAAATCTTCCTAATAATGATTTGTACTATACGTAAAAATTCAATAACTATGACGTCACATTTTCCCGTCATTAATTTCCCTTCATTATATATCTAGTATTCAATGTATGAAAATTCTTTAACATCATAATAAAAACTGTACACTCTATAGAAGTCATTATTTATATGTTATGTAGTAAAACATTATTATTCAACCATATTCATCCATACGTCACGTTTTCCCGTCATTAATTCCCCTTGATCATTATCCTATATAAATTTTATTAAATATTCATTTTTTCTCGTGTCAATTCTATGGAATGCAAAACTTTAGGCAGTCGTTCGAAAACGCAAAAATATTTTTTTATTTTTATTTTTAAGTGCGTTCACCCCTAAAGATATTCATAAAGCTTAGTAAGTTATTATCAAATTCCGCTCACGACGACAGATTCGAGCGCCTCAAAGATAAAATATCTCCGTTCGCTCTGATTCCAAATTTATAACATATTATAATATAATGTAACACGTTATGTTTTATATAAATCTATATCATGTGTGCCATGTACGTTGTATTATATTTCTAAACATCTTAATTGTCTATTAATATGAAACACTGTAAAAACAAAACAAAGTTATAGTAACTGTTTAATTGTAATTAACTGTAATACTTTAATTTAATATAACGTAATGTACTTTAATGAAACTGTAATTAATAATAACTTGTAATGTACTTCAATGAAACTGTAATTAAATGTAATGATTTAATTTATAATGTAAGAATGTACGTTAATAGAACTGTAATGAACAATCATAAGCGAATGTGAAGTAATCCATAATTGTAATCGTAATTGTAATGAACCAAAATTAATACGTACACAGTCGTGTACTTAATTTGTACTTATGTGTACTATTACGAAATGATATCGCCTTCAGAAATGAAGATTCGGCAAAAATATACGATTAGTTTTTATTTTTATTTTTTTTATTATTTTTAGTTGAAATTTTTCAAACCATCTGATCATGTGTTTAAAAGGGGGGGAACTTAACCTTCAACTGTCGTCCCCCAACATTTAGGTTTATATTATACATGTACTTGTAAAATTACAGCACTTCTTCATCAAGTCACTTCATTATAGCACTTCATTAGGACTCCTTGGTTAGCAGCCTTGCTGCGGGGAGGGGGCAGAGGCCCCTTGCCTCCTTAATATTTTTAGATTCCGGCCTGAGCCATGGTCGAAAGAGGTCGAACCTCTACCCTTGTAAATTCAGAGCACTAACTGTAAATTTTTAAGAAGTAAATTACAGCAAGAGAAAGTTTTTATATTTTCCTTCGAGCCTTGCTCTCTTCAGAACTTAGTCAGTAAATCAGAGAAAGTATCAGAGTATTATAGAAAGAGAAGAATTAAAAATTGGCGACCCTTTGCCCAAATTAAGAGACAACCCAAGCACCATAGAAGATATTGGCATAACAGTCTGGCGAGTCTGTAGCCAAGAGTTTAACAAGAGGCGACCGAAAAGAATTAGAATGTTATTGAAGAAATATCCGTTGCTTGCCTCCTAACTAGAACCACCGTCGATTCTGAACCGACACAGGGCCATAGACGGAGGGGTTAACATTGTGGCGACCCTGCCCCAGGATAAGAAGAAGATATGGGGTCTAAAAGTCTGGCGACCCTTTACCAGAATAAGAAAAAGATTTTTAGAAGAAGATTTGTAGAAGAAGATTTTTAGAAGAAGATTTTAACAAGAAGATTATTTTAAGAAGAAGAAGATTTTAAGAAGAGGCCACTCTTTGGCCAAGATAGAAATTACCCTGCATCAGGATAAAACCAGTTGACCGGCGTGTCACGACTTCTTGTTCGTAACATCCACCCTTGAACCGGTGTGTCACGACTCCAAGTTCTCCACGCCTAGTTTTCATCCAAGAAGAAGTAGCCAGGAAGACGTCTTCAGGACACGTCTCAAGGATTTCCCCATAGAAAATTTTGTTAAGTACAGTTTGTTTTTTTAAGTAATTTATAAACATTTGAAAAGTCACTATTATTAACAGTTAATAATGAGTATCAAGTCAGAATTCACAAGAAACACAGTGAACATTCCATACACCAGTGATACATTTGTTTTTATTGAAACAGTAATTTTAACAGAGAGTTAATTGTAACAGAGCTAAATGTAACAGAGAGTTAATTGTAACAGAGAGTTAATTTCAAAGAGAGTTAATTTCAAAGAGAGTTAATTTCAAAGAGAGTTAATTTCAAAGAGAGTTAATTTCAAAGAGAGTTAATTTCAAAGAGAGTTAATTTCAGAGAGTTAATTTCAGAGTTAATTTCAGAGTTTTTTCACTGTTATATTCAGTATAGAATAATTTTTTTTATGTACCTTCCCGTACATTAGAGTGAAATGTTGATTACATTTTATATTTTTGTTTGCAAATTTTTTTCAAATTATTGAATTGAATTGACTTGCAAATTAAGAGAGAGAAGAGTTTATAGAGAGTTTATAGATTTAGAGAGATACTTGAAGTCAGTTTTGAAGTCAGTTTTAAAGTCAGAAGGTTGCACCAAGAGGGTCAACCAAAACAGAGGTTAATCGTCTCCACTTGATAGAGATCAAGTACAGTCATTTTCCATTTTCAGTTAATTTCAAGTTAGACAGTTTAAGTTATAGAGATACTTGATTGCATTCAAGTAAGTCGGTTGCACCAAGAGGGTCAACCAAAACAGAGTTAATCGTCTCCACTTGAATAGAGATCAAGTGCAGTCATTTTCCATTTTCAGTTAATTTCAAATCAGTTTTCAGTTTCGGTTGGTTGCATCCAAGAGGGACAACCAAACCCCAGAGATTTATAAGGATACTCGAAGTAGTTTCGAGTCAGTTTTAGTTGCAAATCAGTTTTCAGTTTCAGAAGGTTGCATCCAAGAGCGACAACCGCCCCAGAGATTTCAGAAGTATTCGAAGTCAGTTATATTCGAAGTCAGTTATATTCGAAGTCAGTTATATTCGAAGTCAGTTATATTCGAAGTCAGTTATATTCGAAGTCAGTTATATTCGAAGTCAGTTTTATTCGAAGACAGTTTTATTCGAAGTCAGTTTTAAGTCCCAAGTCATTTCAATGCAGTCAATTGAATTCAACTTTCTCTTTGTAGTTTAACAGAATTTAATTTAAGAAAATGTAATTTAAGAATTTAATTCAACCTTTTTTTTGTGTTGTAAAAGAGAATTTAATTCAACCTGAATTGACCGGGTTGCGTCTTTAGTTAACCTTTCTTTGTTTTGTTGTGAGAAGGAAATTGACCGATTTGTCTTTTCTTTTCATGCCAGTTTTGCGTATATAAATATATAGGTAAAATGACATTGTATTGTTTGTAACCAAAACAGTTTTTACAATTGTTTGTAATGACTTTGATAATCATTGTAATGTATATGTGATAATAATAGTTGTGTAATAATTAATTAATCAATCTTGTCCCAATGACTCCTTTTAAATTACTATGCTGAGGAACATACCGTCCCTCCGTTTTGTTTAACCTTTTAATTTTTGTTCAAAGTAGTGTGACAAGCAATCTTTTTTTTAAAGAGCAAAGTGCTCACGAAAGATGTAATTGTCAATTTCAGACTTATATCCCCCGCTTAGTCACTCAATTCCCCCGAATGTAGTACTCCAAACTTTGTTTTTTATTTTATTTTTATTTTAACACCCCCAACCCCAGTTGAACCCAGTGTCAACCGGAGAAATGGTTCAACCATGGTTAATTCCTCTTTAGTACTATGGAACATAACCTCCATTTATGTTAAGTTGTGTTTTTTATTTTTAAGTATAGTATATGTTTAGTTCATTATAGTTTATAATTGATTTCTATTTTCAACTTTTATATTTTTTATATTTTTTTATTCGATTAATAATGAGTAATTATCGTAGTCGAATTTAATTAATTGTGTGTCAAAATATCAAATAATTCAAATTCTATCAACATTCAACGAAAGAGTATAATTTTTCTACTTAACATGCAAAAATTATTAAACCTTTTTAATATTTTTTTTATTATATAAAAATAATTTTTAATGAAAAATTTACCTGTAATTAGATTTTATAATAATTGACCTTGAGCTTAAAGGATTTTGTAATAATAATAATGATAATAATAATAATAATAATAATAATAATAACAATCACAATAATTGACTTAAACTTAAAAGATTTTATAACCCTAAACCATCTTAAATTATTATACATTATTTTTAACTTTGTTCATTCAAAAACCTTCCAAATCCCTACATACACACGCATGTATGCACACTATATATACTATATACATACAAACCTTATGCTAAAATCATTGAATATCACAATAAAACTATTTCATTACGTAAGTGCAAACTATGCTATTTAGTCTTAATCATTTTTGCTTTCTAATATATCTTGCTCATGCATTTATTCAGTTACTTGAACAATCCAATCAGCTAATCTGTCCCTCGAAATTGTAAAATACACACTTTGCACCTAATACACCCAAATACACACTAGACCACAGTTCTATACATCATCGATTACGTAATTCTATTTTTACCTACACTAGTCAATAAAAATTAGCTTATAGATTGTACGATTTACATTTTTCCCTTTTATCTACTCTATTCATTATGTACATAATTTATCCCACAGAAAAAAATAAAATTTGGTAAAAAATTTTAACCATATCATTGTTTGTCTAACTTAATTGTTTGTCTAAAATTAAAGTTCTAATCTTTGAATTTTTTTATATTTTGTAAGCAAGTGTCATTTTAAAGATTTGATACTCTGCATTGTACTCAACTACCCGAACTCGTTCTGTATAAAACTTGTATTGTAAAAAGAATGTCGTCATCTAACTTGAATTACTTACGATGTTATTTTCATTGTATTGTATTAATGGTACCCTGTTACGATGTTATTTTCTCATTTGTATTGTATTAATTGTATTATATTATTGTATTAATACCATTTTGGAAGGGGAAACACTGTAAAAAGTGAACAATGAACAATTCCTATACCATCATTATATGGATTCATTGTCTTCATGCAGTACTTATGTTCGTATAGTTTTTATGTTCGAATGTCCATTTTACATAAGAACCAAAATCGCTTAACGCGAGTTTGGATAATAATTTTACTTGTAGCTTCCTATTTTTGTTCGTGTCACAACCCTACGATCTACCATATCTATGGTTTAGTCGTATCCATTTTCCATTTGTTATAGAAGTTATTATGAATTATGAATTGTCTTGCATCTCACCCTCGACCCTAGATTATGCATACACATTGCATGTAACAGGATTGGAACCCGTAGTTGTACTTCTTAGTCATTACTACCCACTCTTTGTCTCTAATTCGTTCTTGTAAATCTTCCTAATAATGATTTGTACTATACGTAAAAATTCAATAACTTGACGTCACATTTTCCCGTCATTTATTTCCCTTCATCATATATCTAGTATTCAATGTATGAAAATTCTTTAACATCATAATAAAAACTGTACACTCTATAGAAGTCATTATTTATATGTTATGTAGTATAAACATTATTATTCAACCATATTCATCCATACGTCACGTTTTCCCGTCATTAATTCCCCTTGATCATTATCCTATATAAATTTTATTAAATATTCATTTTTTCTCGTGTCAATTCATGGAATGCAAAACTTTAGGCAGTCGTTCGAAAACGCAAAAATATTTTTTATCATTTTTATTTTTAAGTGCGTTCACCCCTAAAGATATTCATAAAGCTTAGTAAGTTATTATCAAATTCCGCTCACGACGACAGATTCGAGCGCCTCAAAGATAAAATATCTCCGTTCGCTCTGATTCCAAATTTATAACATATTATAATATAATGTAACACGTTATGTTTTATATAAATCTATATCATGTGTGCCATGTACGTTGTATTATATTTCTAAACATCTTAATTGTCTATTAATATGAAACACTGTAAAAACAAAACAAAGTTATAGTAACTGTTTAATTGTAATTAACTGTAATACTTTAATTTAATATAACGTAATGTACTTTAATGAAACTGTAATTAATAATAACTTGTAATGTACTTCAATGAAACTGTAATTAAATGTAATGATTTAATTTATAATGTAAGAATGTACGTTAATAGAACTGTAATGAACAATCATAAGCGAATGTGAAGTAATCCATAATTGTAATCGTAATTGTAATGAACCAAAATTAATACGTACACAGTCGTGTACTTAATTTGTACTTATGTGTACTATTACGAAATGATATCGCCTTCAGAAATGAAGATTCGGCAAAAATATACGATTAGTTTTTATTTTTATTTTTTTTATTATTTTAGTTGAAATTTTTCAAACCATCTGATCATGTGTTTAAAAGGGGGGGAACTTAACCTTCAACTGTCGTCCCCCAACATTTAGGTTTATTATACATGTACTTGTAAAATTACAGCACTTCTTCATCAAGTCACTTCATTATAGCACTTCATTAGGACTCCTTGGTTAGCAGCCTTGCTGCGGGGAGGGGGCAGAGGCCCCTTGCCTCCTTAATATTTTTAGATTCCGGCCTGAGCCATGGTCGAAAGAGGTCGAACCTCTACCCTTGTAAATTCAGAGCACTAACTGTAAATTTTTAAGAAGTAAATTACAGCAAGAGAAAGTTTTTATATTTTCCTTCGAGCCTTGCTCTCTTCAGGAACTTAGTCAGTAAATCAGAGAAAGTATCAGAGTATTATAGAAAGAGAAGAATTAAAAATTGGCGACCCTTTGCCCAAATTAAGAGACAACCCAAGCACCATAGAAGATATTGGCATAACAGTCTGGCGAGTCTGTAGCCAAGAGTTTAACAAGAGGCGACCGAAAAGAATTAGAATGTTATAGAAGAAATATCCGTTGCTTGCCTCCTAACTAGAACCCCGTCGATTCTGAACCGACTCAGGGCCATAGACGGAGGGGTTAACATTGTGGCGACCCTGCCCCAGGATAAGAAGAAGAATATGGGGTCTAAAAGTCTGGCGACCCTTTACCAGGATAAGAAAAAGATTTTTAGAAGAAGATTTGTAGAAGAAGATTTTTAGAAGAAGATTTTAACAAGAAGATTATTTTAAGAAGAAGAAGATTTTAAGAAGAGGCCACTCTTTGGCCAAGATAGAAATTACCCTGCATCAGGATAAAACCAGTTGACCGGCGTGTCACGACTTCTTGTTCGTAACATCCACCCTTGAACCGGTGTGTCACGACTCCAAGTTCTCCACGCCTAGTTTTCATCCAAGAAGAAGTAGCCAGGAAGACGTCTTCAGGACACGTCTCAAGGATTTCCCCATAGAAAATTTTTTAAGTACAGTTTGTTTTTTTAAGTAATTTATAAACATTTGAAAAGTCACTATTATTAACAGTTAATAATGAGTATCAAGTCAGAATTCACAAGAAACACAGTGAACATTCCATACACCAGTGATACATTTGTTTTTATTGAAACAGTAATTTTAACAGAGAGTTAATTGTAACAGAGCTAAATGTAACAGAGAGTTAATTGTAACAGAGAGTTAATTTCAAAGAGAGTTAATTTCAAAGAGTTAATTTCAAAGAGAGTTAATTTCAAAGAGAGTTAATTTCAAAGAGTTAATTTCAAAGAGTTAATTTCAAGAGAGTTAATTTCAGAGAGTTAATTTCAGAGTTATTTTCACTGTTATATTCAGTATAGAATAATTTTATTTTATGTACCTTCCCGTACATTAGAGTGAAATGTTGTTTACATTTTATATTTTTGTTTGCAAATTTTTTCAAATTATTGAATTGAATTGACTTGCAAATTAAGAGAGAGAGAGTTTATAGAGAGTTTATAGATTTAGAGAGATACTTGAAGTCAGTTTTGAAGTCAGTTTTAAAGTCAGAAGGTTGCACCAAGAGGGTCAACCAAAACAGAGGTTAATCGTCTCCACTTGATAGAGATCAAGTGCAGTCATTTTCCATTTTCAGTTAATTTCAAGTTAGACAGTTTAAGTTATAGAGATACTTGATTGCATTTCAAGTAAGTCGGTTGCACCAAGAGGGTCAACCAAAACAGAGGTTAATCGTTCCACTTGAATAGAGATCAAGTGCAGTCATTTTCCATTTTCAGTTAATTTCAAATCAGTTTTCAGTTTCGGTTGGTTGCATCCAAGAGGGACAACCAAACCCCAGAGATTTATAAGGATACTCGAAGTAGTTTCGAGTCAGTTTTAGTTGCAATCAGTTTTCAGTTTCAGAAGGTTGCATCCAAGAGGACAACCGCCCCAGAGATTTCAGAAGTATTCGAAGTAGTATATCGAAGTCAGTTATATTCGAAGTCAGTTATATTCGAAGTCAGTTATATTCGAAGTCAGTTATATTCGAAGTCAGTTATATTCGAAGTCAGTTTATTCGAAGCAGTTTTATTCGAAGACAGTTTTATTCGAAGTCAGTTTTAAGTCCCAAGTCATTTCAATGCAGTCAATTGAATTCAACTTTCTCTTTGTAGTTTAACAGAATTTAATTTAAGAAAATGTAATTTAAGAATTTAATTCAACCTTTTTTTTGTGTTGTAAAAGAGAATTTAATTCAACCTGAATTGACCGGGTTGCGTCTTTAGTTAACCTTTCTTTGTTTTGTTGTGAGAAGGAAATTGACCGATTTGTCTTTTCTTTTCATGCCAGTTTTGCGTATATAATATATAGGTAAAATGACATTGTATTGTTTGTAACCAAAACAGTTTTTACAATTGTTTGTAATGACTTTGATAATCATTGTAATGTATATGTGATAATAATAGTTGTGTAATAATTAATTAATCAATCTTGTCCCAATGACTCCTTTTAAATTACTATGCTGAGGAACATACCGTCCCTCCGTTTTGTTTAACCTTTTAATTTTTGTTCAAAGTAGTGTGACAAGCAATCTTTTTTTTAAAGAGCAAAGTGCTCACGAAAGATGTAATTGTCAATTTCAGACTTATATCCCCCGCTTAGTCACTCAATTCCCCGAATGTAGTACTCCAAACTTTGTTTTTTTATTTTATTTTTATTTTAACACCCCCAACCCCAGTTGAACCCAGTGTCAACCGGAGAAATGGTTCAACCATGGTTAATTCCTCTTTAGTACTATGGAACATAACCTCCATTTATGTTAAGTTGTGTTTTTTTATTTTTAAGTATAGTATATGTTTAGTTCATTATAGTTTATAATTGATTTCTATTTTCAACTTTTATATTTTTTATATTTTTTTATTCGATTAATAATGAGTAATTATCGTAGTCGAATTTAATTAATTGTGTGTCAAAATATCAAATAATTCAAATTCTATCAACATTCAACGAAAGAGTATAATTTTTCTACTTAACATGCAAAATTATTAAACCTTTTTAATATTTTTTTTATTATATAAAAATAATTTTTAATGAAAAATTTACCTGTAATTAGATTTTATAATAATTGACCTTGAGCTTAAAGGATTTTGTAATAATAATAATGATAATAATAATAATAATAATAATAATAATAACAATCACAATAATTGACTTAAACTTAAAAGATTTTATAACCCTAAACCATCTTAAATTATTATACATTATTTTTAACTTTGTTCATTCAAAAACCTTCCAAATCCCTACATACACACGCATGTATGCAAACTATATATACTAATACATACAAACCTTATGCTAAAATCATTGAATATCACAATAAAACTATTTCATTACGAAGTGCAAACTATGCTATTTAGTCTTAATCATTTTTGCTTTCTAATATATCTTGCTCATGCATTTATTCAGTTACTTGAACAATCCAATCAGCTAATCTGTCCCTCGAAATTGTAAAATACACACTTTGCACCTAATACACCCAAATACACACTAGACCACAGTTCTATACATCATCGATTACGTAATTCTATTTTTACCTACACTAGTCAATAAAAATTAGCTTATAGATTGTACGATTTACATTTTTCCCTTTTATCTACTCTATTCATTATGTACATAATTTATCCCACAGAAAAAATAAAATTTGGTAAAAATTTTAACCATATCATTGTTTGTCTAACTTAATTGTTTGTCTAAAATTAAAGTTCTAATCTTTGAATTTTTTTATATTTTGTAAGCAAGTGTCATTTTAAAGATTTGATACTCTGCATTGTACTCAACTACCCGAACTCGTTCTGTATAAAACTTGTATTGTAAAAAAGAATGTCGTCATCTAACTTGAATTACTTACGATGTTATTTTCTTATTGTATTGTATTAATGGTACCCTGTTACGATGTTATTTTCTCATTTGTATTGTATTAATTGTATTATATTATTGTATTAATACCATTTTGGAAGGGGAAACACTGTAAAAAGTGAACAATGAACAATTCCTATACCATCATTATATGGATTCATTGTCTTCATGCAGTACTTATGTTCGTATAGTTTTTATGTTCGAATGTCCATTTTTACATAAGAACCAAAATCGCTTAACGCGAGTTTGGATAATAATTTTACTTGTAGCTTCCTATTTTTGTTCGTGTCACAACCCTACGATCTACCATATCTATGGTTTAGTCGTATCCATTTTCCATTGTTATAGAAGTTATTACAATTAATTATGAATTGTCTTTCATCTCACCCTCGACCCTAGATTATGCATACACATTGCATGTAACAGGATTGGAACCCGTAGTTGTACTTCTTAGTCATTACTACCCATCTTTGTCTCTAATTCGTTCTTGTAAATCTTCCTAATAATGATTTGTACTATACGTAAAAATTCAATAACTATGACGTCACATTTTCCCGTCATTAATTTCCCTTCATTATATATCTAGTATTCAATGTATGAAAATTCTTTAACATCATAATAAAAACTGTACACTCTATAGAAGTCATTATTTATATGTTATGTAGTATAAACATTATTATTCAACCATATTCATCCATACTTCACGTTTTCCCGTCATTAATTCCCCTTGATCATTATCCTATATAAATTTTATTAAATATTCATTTTTTCTCGTGTCAATTCAATGGAATGCAAAACTTTAGGCAGTCGTTCGAAAACGCAAAAATACGTTCTCGTATTATTTTTTCATTTTTATTTTTAAGTGCGTTCACCCCTAAAGATATTCATAAAGGCTTAGTAAGTTATTATCAAATTCCGCTCACGACGACAGATTCGAGCGCCTCAAAGATAAAATATCTCCGTTCGCTCTGATTCCAAATTTATAACATATTATAATATAATGTAACACGTTATGTTTTATATAAATCTATATCATGTGTGCCATGTACGTTGTATTATATTTCTAAACATCTTAATTGTATATTAATATGAAACACTGTAAAAACAAAACAAAGTTATAGTAACTGTTTAATTGTAATTAACGTAATACTTTAATTTAATATAACGTAATGTACTTTAATGAAACTGTAATTAATAATAACTTGTAATGTACTTCAATGAAACTGTAATTAAATGTAATGATTTAATTTATAATGTAAGAATGTACGTTAATAGAACTGTAATGAACAATCATAAGCGAATGTGAAGTAATCCATAATTGTAATCGTAATTGTAATGAACCAAAATTAATACGTACACAGTCGTGTACTTAATTTGTACTTATGTGTACTATTACGAAATGATATCGCCTTCAGAAATGAAGATTCGGCAAAAATATACGATTAGTTTTTATTTTTTTTTTTTTATTATTTTTAGTTGAAATTTTTCAAACCATCTGATCATGTGTTTAAAAGGGGGGGAACTTAACCTTCAACTGTCGTCCCCCAACATTTAGGTTATATTATACATGTACTTGTAAAATTACAGCACTTCTTCATCAAGTCACTTCATTATAGCACTTCATTAGGACTCCTTGGTTAGCAGCCTTGCTGCGGGGAGGGGGCAGAGGCCCCTTGCCTCCTTAATATTTTTAGATTCCGGCCTGAGCCATGGTCGAAAGAGGTCGAACCTCTACCCTTGTAAATTCAGAGCACTAACTGTAAATTTTTAAGAAGTAAATTACAGCAAGAGAAAGTTTTTATATTTTCCTTCGAGCCTTGCTCTCTTCAGAACTTAGTCAGTAAATCAGAGAAAGTATCAGAGTATTATAGAAAGAGAAGAATTAAAAATTGGCGACCCTTTGCCCAAATTAAGAGACAACCCAAGCACCATAGAAGATATTGGCATAACAGTCTGGCGAGTCTGTAGCCAAGAGTTTAACAAGAGGCGACCGAAAAGAATTAGAATGTTATTGAAGAAATATCCGTTGCTTGCCTCCTAACTAGAACCACCGTCGATTCTGAACCGACTCAGGGCCATAGACGGAGGGGTTAACATTGTGGCGACCCTGCCCCAGGATAAGAAGAAGAAGATATGGGGTCTAAAAGTCTGGCGACCCTTTACCAGATAAGAAAAAGATTTTTAGAAGAAGATTTGTAGAAGAAGATTTTTAGAAGAAGATTTTAACAAGAAGATTATTTTAAGAAGAAGAAGATTTTAAGAAGAGGCCACTCTTTGGCCAAGATAGAAATTACCCTGCATCAGGATAAAACCAGTTGACCGGCGTGTCACGACTTCTTGTTCGTAACATCCACCCTTGAACCGGTGTGTCACGACTCCAAGTTCTCCACGCCTAGTTTTCATCCAAGAAGAAGTAGCCAGGAAGACGTCTTCAGGACACGTCTCAAGGATTTCCCCATAGAAAATTTTGTTAAGTACAGTTTGTTTTTTTAAGTAATTTATAAACATTTGAAAAGTCACTATTATTAACAGTTAATAATGAGTATCAAGTCAGAATTCACAAGAAACACAGTGAACATTCCATACACCAGTGATACATTTGTTTTTATTGAAACAGTAATTTTAACAGAGAGTTAATTGTAACAGAGCTAAATGTAACAGAGAGTTAATTGTAACAGAGAGTTAATTTCAAAGAGAGTTAATTTCAAAGAGAGTTAATTTCAGAGAGTTAATTTCAAAGAGAGTTAATTTCAAAGAGAGTTAATTTCAAAGAGAGTTAATTTCAAGAGAGTTAATTTCAGAGAGTTAATTTCAGTTATTTTCACTGTTATATTCAGTATAGAATAATTTTATTTTATGTACCTTCCCGTACATTAGAGTGAAATGTTGATTACATTTTATATTTTTGTTTGCAAATTTTTTCAAATTATTGAATTGAATTGACTTGCAAATTAAGAGAGAGAGAGAGTTTATAGAGAGTTTATAGATTTAGAGAGATACTTGAAGTCAGTTTTGAAGTCAGTTTTAAAGTCAGAAGGTTGCACCAAGAGGGTCAACCAAAACAGAGGTTAATCGTCTCCACTTGATAGAGATCAAGTACAGTCATTTTCCATTTTCAGTTAATTTCAAGTTAGACAGTTTAAGTTATAGAGATACTTGATTGCACTTCAAGTAAGTCGGTTGCACCAAGAGGGTCAACCAAAACAGAGGTTAATCGTCTCCACTTGAATAGAGATCAAGTGCAGTCATTTTCCATTTTCAGTTAATTTCAAATCAGTTTTCAGTTTCGGTTGGTTGCATCCAAGAGGGACAACCAAACCCCAGAGATTTATAAGGATACTCGAAGTAGTTTCGAGTCAGTTTTAGTTGCAAATCAGTTTTCAGTTTCAGAAGGTTGCATCCAAGAGCGACAACCGCCCCAGAGATTTCAGAAGTATTCGAAGTCAGTTATATTCGAAGTCAGTTATATTCGAAGTCAGTTATATTCGAAGTCAGTTATATTCGAAGTCAGTTATATTCGAAGTCAGTTATATTCGAAGTCAGTTATATTCGAAGTCAGTTATATTCGAAGTCAGTTTTATTCGAAGACAGTTTTATTCGAAGTCAGTTTTAAGTCCCAAGTCATTTCAATGCAGTCAATTGAATTCAACTTTCTCTTTGTAGTTTAACAGAATTTAATTTAAGAAAATGTAATTTAAGAATTTAATTCAACCTTTTTTTTGTGTTGTAAAAGAGAATTTAATTCAACCTGAATTGACCGGGTTGCGTCTTTAGTTAACCTTTCTTTGTTTTGTTGTGAGAAGGAAATTGACCGATTTGTCTTTTCTTTTCATGCCAGTTTTGCGTATATAATATATAGGTAAAATGACATTGTATTGTTTGTAACCAAAACAGTTTTTACAATTGTTTGTAATGACTTTGATAATCATTGTAATGTATATGTGATAATAATAGTTGTGTAATAATTAATTAATCAATCTTGTCCCAATGACTCCTTTTAAATTACTATGCTGAGGAACATACCGTCCCTCCGTTTTGTTTCAACCTTTTAATTTTTGTTCAAAGTAGTGTGACAAGCAATCTTTTTTTTAAAGAGCAAAGTGCTCACGAAAGATGTAATTGTCAATTTCAGACTTATATCCCCCGCTTAGTCACTCAATTCCCCCGAATGTAGTACTCCAAACTTTGTTTTTTTATTTTATTTTTATTTTAACACCCCCAACCCCAGTTGAACCCAGTGTCAACCGGAGAAATGGTTCAACCATGGTTAATTCCTCTTTAGTACTATGGAACATAACCTCCATTTATGTTAAGTTGTGTTTTTTTATTTTTAAGTATAGTATATGTTTAGTTCATTATAGTTTATAATTGATTTCTATTTTCAACTTTTATATTTTTTATATTTTTTTATTCGATTAATAATGAGTAATTATCGTAGTCGAATTTAATTAATTGTGTGTCAAAATATCAAATAATTCAAATTCTATCAACATTCAACGAAAGAGTATAATTTTTCTACTTAACATGCAAAAATTATTAAACCTTTTTAATATTTTTTTTTATTATATAAAAATAATTTTTAATGAAAAATTTACCTGTAATTAGATTTTATAATAATTGACCTTGAGCTTAAAGGATTTTGTAATAATAATAATGATAATAATAATAATAATAATAATAATAATAACAATCACAATAATTGACTTAAACTTAAAAGATTTTATAACCCTAAACCATCTTAAATTATTATACATTATTTTTACTTTGTTCATTCAAAAACCTTCCAAATCCCTACATATACACACGCATGTATGCAACTATATATACTAATACATACAAACCTTATGCTAAAATCATTGAATATCACAATAAAACTATTTCATTACGTAAGTGCAAACTATGCTATTTAGTCTTAATCATTTTTGCTTTCTAATATATCTTGCTCATGCATTTATTCAGTTACTTGAACAATCCAATCAGCTAATCTGTCCCTCGAAATTGTAAAATACACACTTTGCACCTAATACACCCAAATACACACTAGACCACAGTTCTATACATCATCGATTACGTAATTCTATTTTTACCTACACTAGTCAATAAAAATTAGCTTATAGATTGTACGATTTACATTTTTCCCTTTTATCTACTCTATTCATTATGTACATAATTTATCCCAAGAAAAAAATAAAATTTGGTAAAAATTTTAACCATATCATTGTTTGTCTAACTTAATTGTTTGTCTAAAATTAAAGTTCTAATCTTTGAATTTTTTTAATATTTTGTAAGCAAGTGTCATTTTAAAGATTTGATACTCTGCATTGTACTCAACTACCCGAACTCGTTCTGTATAAAACTTGTATTGTAAAAAAGAATGTCGTCATCTAACTTGAATTACTTACGATGTTATTTTCTCATTGTATTGTATTAATGGTACCCTGTTACGATGTTATTTTCTCATTTGTATTGTATTAATTGTATTATATTATTGTATTAATACCATTTTGGAAGGGGAAACACTGTAAAAAGTGAACAATGAACAATTCCTATACCATCATTATATGGATTCATTGTCTTCATGCAGTACTTATGTTCGTATAGTTTTTATGTTCGAATGTCCATTTTTACATAAGAACCAAAATCGCTTAACGCGAGTTTGGATAATAATTTTACTTGTAGCTTCTATTTTTGTTCGTGTCACAACCCTACGATCTACCATATCTATGGTTTAGTCGTATCCATTTTCCATTGTTATAGAAGTTATTACAATTAATTATGAATTGTCTTTCATCTCACCCTCGACCCTAGATTATGCATACACATTGCATGTAACAGGATTGGAACCCGTAGTTGTACTTCTTAGTCATTACTACCCACTCTTTGTCTCTAATTCGTTCTTGTAAATCTTCCTAATAATGATTTGTACTATACGTAAAAATTCAATAACTATGACGTCACATTTTCCCGTCATTAATTTCCCTTCATTATATATCTAGTATTCAATGTATGAAAATTCTTTAACATCATAATAAAAACTGTACACTCTATAGAAGTCATTATTTATATGTTATGTAGTATAAACATTATTATTCAACCATATTCATCCATACTCACGTTTTCCCGTCATTAATTCCCCTTGATCATTATCCTATATAAATTTTATTAAATATTCATTTTTTCTCGTGTCAATTCATGGAATGCAAAACTTTAGGCAGTCGTTCGAAAACGCAAAAATACGTTATTTTTTTTCATTTTTATTTTTAAGTGCGTTCACCCCTAAAGATATTCATAAAGCTTAGTAAGTTATTATCAAATTCCGCTCACGACGACAGATTCGAGCGCCTCAAAGATAAAATATCTCCGTTCGCTCTGATTCCAAATTTATAACATATTATAATATAATGTAACACGTTATGTTTTATATAAATCTATATCATGTGTGCCATGTACGTTGTATTATATTTCTAAACATCTTAATTGTCTATTAATATGAAACACTGTAAAAACAAAACAAAGTTATAGTAACTGTTTAATTGTAATTAACTGTAATACTTTAATTTAATATAACGTAATGTACTTTAATGAAACTGTAATTAATAATAACTTGTAATGTACTTCAATGAAACTGTAATTAAATGTAATGATTTAATTTATAATGTAAGAATGTACGTTAATAGAACTGTAATGAACAATCATAAGCGAATGTGAAGTAATCCATAATTGTAATCGTAATTGTAATGAACCAAAATTAATACGTACACAGTCGTGTACTTAATTTGTACTTATGTGTACTATTACGAAATGATATCGCCTTCAGAAATGAAGATTCGGCAAAAATATACGATTAGTTTTTATTTTTATTTTTTTTATTATTTTTAGTTGAAATTTTTCAAACCATCTGATCATGTGTTTAAAAGGGGGGGAACTTAACCTTCAACTGTCGTCCCCCAACATTTAGGTTTATATTATATGTACTTGTAAAAATTACAGCACTTCTTCATCAAGTCACTTCATTATAGCACTTCATTAGGACTCCTTGGTTAGCAGCCTTGCTGCGGGGAGGGGGCAGAGGCCCCTTGCCTCCTTAATATTTTTAGATTCCGGCCTGAGCCATGGTCGAAAGAGGTCGAACCTCTACCCTTGTAAATTCAGAGCACTAACTGTAAATTTTTAAGAAGTAAATTACAGCAAGAGAAAGTTTTTATATTTTCCTTCGAGCCTTGCTCTCTTCAGAACTTAGTCAGTAAATCAGAGAAAGTATCAGAGTATTATAGAAAGAGAAGAATTAAAAATTGGCGACCCTTTGCCCAAATTAAGAGACAACCCAAGCACCATAGAAGATATTGGCATAACAGTCTGGCGAGTCTGTAGCCAAGAGTTTAACAAGAGGCGACCGAAAAGAATTAGAATGTTATTGAAGAAATATCCGTTGCTTGCCTCCTAACTAGAACCACCGTCGATTCTGAACCGACACAGGGCCATAGACGGAGGGGTTAACATTGTGGCGACCCTGCCCCAGGATAAGAAGAAGAAGATATGGGGTCTAAAAGTCTGGCGACCCTTTACCAGAATAAGAAAAAGATTTTTAGAAGAAGATTTGTAGAAGAAGATTTTTAGAAGAAGATTTTAACAAGAAGATTATTTTAAGAAGAAGAAGATTTTAAGAAGAGGCCACTCTTTGGCCAAGATAGAAATTACCCTGCATCAGGATAAAACCAGTTGACCGGCGTGTCACGACTTCTTGTTCGTAACATCCACCCTTGAACCGGTGTGTCACGACTCCAAGTTCTCCACGCCTAGTTTTCATCCAAGAAGAAGTAGCCAGGAAGACGTCTTCAGGACACGTCTCAAGGATTTCCCCATAGAAAATTTTGTTAAGTACAGTTTGTTTTTTTAAGTAATTTATAAACATTTGAAAAGTCACTATTATTAACAGTTAATAATGAGTATCAAGTCAGAATTCACAAGAAACACAGTGAACATTCCATACACCAGTGATACATTTGTTTTTATTGAAACAGTAATTTTAACAGAGAGTTAATTGTAACAGAGCTAAATGTAACAGAGAGTTAATTGTAACAGAGAGTTAATTTCAAAGAGAGTTAATTTCAAAGAGAGTTAATTTCAGAGAGTTAATTTCAAAGAGAGTTAATTTCAAAGAGAGTTAATTTCAAAGAGAGTTAATTTCAAGAGAGTTAATTTCAGAGAGTTAATTTCAGAGTTATTTTCACTGTTATATTCAGTATAGAATAATTTTATTTTATGTACCTTCCCGTACATTAGAGTGAAATGTTGATTACATTTTATATTTTTGTTTGCAAATTTTTTTCAAATTATTGAATTGAATTGACTTGCAAATTAAGAGAGAGAGAGAGTTTATAGAGAGTTTATAGATTTAGAGAGATACTTGAAGTCAGTTTTGAAGTCAGTTTTAAAGTCAGAAGGTTGCACCAAGAGGGTCAACCAAAACAGAGGTTAATCGTCTCCACTTGATAGAGATCAAGTACAGTCATTTTCCATTTTCAGTTAATTTCAAGTTAGACAGTTTAAGTTATAGAGATACTTGATTGCACTTCAAGTAAGTCGGTTGCACCAAGAGGGTCAACCAAAACAGAGGTTAATCGTCTCCACTTGAATAGAGATCAAGTGCAGTCATTTTCCATTTTCAGTTAATTTCAAATCAGTTTTCAGTTTCGGTTGGTTGCATCCAAGAGGGACAACCAAACCCCAGAGATTTATAAGGATACTCGAAGTAGTTTCGAGTCAGTTTTAGTTGCAAATCAGTTTTCAGTTTCAGAAGGTTGCATCCAAGAGCGACAACCGCCCCAGAGATTTCAGAAGTATTCGAAGTCAGTTATATTCGAAGTCAGTTATATTCGAAGTCAGTTATATTCGAAGTCAGTTATATTCGAAGTCAGTTATATTCGAAGTCAGTTATATTCGAAGTCAGTTATATTCGAAGTCAGTTATTCGAAGTCAGTTATATTCGAAGTCAGTTTATATTCGAGTCATTTATATTCGAGTTTATTCGAAGTCCGAAGTTATATTCGAAGTCATTCAAGTCAGTTATATTCGAAGTCATTTCAACAGTTTCATCATTTGAAGTTTTCAATGCAGTCAATTTTCTCTTTGTAGTTTAACAGAATTTAATTTAAGAAAATGTAATTTAAGAATTTAATTCAACCTTTTTTTGTGTTGTAAAAGAGAATTTAATTCAACCTGAATTGACCGGGTTGCGTCTTTAGTTAACCTTTCTTTGTTTTGTTGTGAGAAGGAAATTGACCGATTTGTCTTTTCTTTTCATGCCAGTTTTGCGTATATAAATATATAGGTAAAATGACATTGTATTGTTTGTAACCAAAACAGTTTTTACAATTGTTTGTAATGACTTTGATAATAATCATTGTAATGTATATGTGATAATAATAGTTGTGTAATAATTAATTAATCAATCTTGTCCCAATGACTCCTTTTAAATTACTATGCTGAGGAACATACCGTCCCTCCGTTTTGTTTAACCTTTTAATTTTTGTTCAAAGTAGTGTGACAAGCAATCTTTTTTTTAAAGAGCAAAGTGCTCACGAAAGATGTAATTGTCAATTTCAGACTTATATCCCCCGCTTAGTCACTCAATTCCCCCGAATGTAGTACTCCAAACTTTGTTTTTTTATTTTATTTTTATTTTAACACCCCCAACCCCAGTTGAACCCAGTGTCAACCGGAGAAATGGTTCAACCATGGTTAATTCCTCTTTAGTACTATGGAACATAACCTCCATTTATGTTAAGTTGTGTTTTTTTATTTTTAAGTATAGTATATGTTTAGTTCATTATAGTTTATAATTGATTTCTATTTTCAACTTTTATATTTTTTATATTTTTTTATTCGATTAATAATGAGTAATTATCGTAGTCGAATTTAATTAATTGTGTGTCAAAATATCAAATAATTCAAATTCTATCAACATTCAACGAAAGAGTATAATTTTTCTACTTAACATGCAAAAATTATTAAACCTTTTTAATATTTTTTTTTATTATATAAAAATAATTTTTAATGAAAAATTTACCTGTAATTAGATTTTATAATAATTGACCTTGAGCTTAAAGGATTTTGTAATAATAATAATGATAATAATAATAATAATAATAATAATAATAACAATCACAATAATTGACTTAAACTTAAAAGATTTTATAACCCTAAACTCATCTTAAATTATTATACATTATTTTTATACTTTGTTCATTCAAAAACCTTCCAAATCCCTACATATACACACGCATGTATGCAAACTATATATACTAAATACATACAAACCTTATGCTAAAATCATTGAATATCACAATAAAACTATTTCATTACGAAGTGCAAACTATGCTATTTAGTCTTAATCATTTTTGCTTTCTAATATATCTTGCTCATGCATTTATTCAGTTACTTGAACAATCCAATCAGCTAATCTGTCCCTCGAAATTGTAAAATACACACTTTGCACCTAATACACCCAAATACACACTAGACCACAGTTCTATACATCATCGATTACGTAATTCTATTTTTACCTACACTAGTCAATAAAAATTAGCTTATAGATTGTACGATTTACATTTTTCCCTTTTATCTACTCTATTCATTATGTACATAATTTATCCCACAGAAAAAAATAAAATTTGGTAAAAAATTTTAACCATATCATTGTTTGTCTAACTTAATTGTTTGTCTAAAATTAAAGTTCTAATCTTTGAATTTTTTTAATATTTTGTAAGCAAGTGTCATTTTAAAGATTTGATACTCTGCATTGTACTCAACTACCCGAACTCGTTCTGTATAAAACTTGTATTGTAAAAAAGAATGTCGTCATCTAACTTGAATTACTTACGATGTTATTTTCTTATTGTATTGTATTAATGGTACCCTGTTACGATGTTATTTTCTCATTTGTATTGTATTAATTGTATTATATTATTGTATTAATACCATTTTGGAAGGGGAAACACTGTAAAAAGTGAACAATGAACAATTCCTATACCATCATTATATGGATTCATTGTCTTCATGCAGTACTTATGTTCGTATAGTTTTTATGTTCGAATGTCCATTTTTACATAAGAACCAAAATCGCTTAACGCGAGTTTGGATAATAATTTTACTTGTAGCTTCCTATTTTTGTTCGTGTCACAACCCTACGATCTACCATATCTATGGTTTAGTCGTATCCATTTTCCATTGTTATAGAAGTTATTACAATTAATTATGAATTGTCTTTCATCTCACCCTCGACCCTAGATTATGCATACACATTGCATGTAACAGGATTGGAACCCGTAGTTGTACTTCTTAGTCATTACTACCCACTCTTTGTCTCTAATTCGTTCTTGTAAATCTTCCTAATAATGATTTGTACTATACGTAAAAATTCAATAACTATGACGTCACATTTTCCCGTCATTAATTTCCCTTCATTATATATCTAGTATTCAATGTATGAAAATTCTTTAACATCATAATAAAAACTGTACACTCTATAGAAGTCATTATTTATATGTTATGTAGTATAAACATTATTATTCAACCATATTCATCCATACTCACGTTTTCCCGTCATTAATTCCCCTTGATCATTATCCTATATAAATTTTATTAAATATTCATTTTTTCTCGTGTCAATTCATGGAATGCAAAACTTTAGGCAGTCGTTCGAAAACGCAAAAATACGTTCTCGTATTATTTTTTCATTTTTATTTTTAAGTGCGTTCACCCCTAAAGATATTCATAAAGGCTTAGTAAGTTATTATCAAATTCCGCTCACGACGACAGATTCGAGCGCCTCAAAGATAAAATATCTCCGTTCGCTCTGATTCCAAATTTATAACATATTATAATATAATGTAACACGTTATGTTTTATATAAATCTATATCATGTGTGCCATGTACGTTGTATTATATTTCTAAACATCTTAATTGTCTATTAATATGAAACACTGTAAAAACAAAACAAAGTTATAGTAACTGTTTAATTGTAATTAACTGTAATACTTTAATTTAATATAACGTAATGTACTTTAATGAAACTGTAATTAATAATAACTTGTAATGTACTTCAATGAAACTGTAATTAAATGTAATGATTTAATTTATAATGTAAGAATGTACGTTAATAGAACTGTAATGAACAATCATAAGCGAATGTGAAGTAATCCATAATTGTAATCGTAATTGTAATGAACCAAAATTAATACGTACACAGTCGTGTACTTAATTTGTACTTATGTGTACTATTACGAAATGATATCGCCTTCAGAAATGAAGATTCGGCAAAAATATACGATTAGTTTTTATTTTATTTTTTTATTATTTTTAGTTGAAATTTTTCAAACCATCTGATCATGTGTTTAAAAGGGGGGGAACTTAACCTTCAACTGTCGTCCCCCAACATTTAGGTTTATATTATATGTACTTGTAAAATTACAGCACTTCTTCATCAAGTCACTTCATTATAGCACTTCATTAGGACTCCTTGGTTAGCAGCCTTGCTGCGGGGAGGGGGCAGAGGCCCCTTGCCTCCTTAATATTTTTAGATTCCGGCCTGAGCCATGGTCGAAAGAGGTCGAACCTCTACCCTTGTAAATTCAGAGCACTAACTGTAAATTTTTAAGAAGTAAATTACAGCAAGAGAAAGTTTTTATATTTTCCTTCGAGCCTTGCTCTCTTCAGGAACTTAGTCAGTAAATCAGAGAAAGTATCAGAGTATTATAGAAAGAGAAGAATTAAAAATTGGCGACCCTTTGCCCAAATTAAGAGACAACCCAAGCACCATAGAAGATATTGGCATAACAGTCTGGCGAGTCTGTAGCCAAGAGTTTAACAAGAGGCGACCGAAAAGAATTAGAATGTTATAGAAGAAATATCCGTTGCTTGCCTCCTAACTAGAACCCCGTCGATTCTGAACCGACTCAGGGCCATAGACGGAGGGGTTAACATTGTGGCGACCCTGCCCCAGGATAAGAAGAAGATATGGGGTCTAAAAGTCTGGCGACCCTTTACCAGGATAAGAAAAAGATTTTTAGAAGAAGATTTGTAGAAAAGATTTGTAGAAGATTTTTAGAAGAAGATTTTAACAAGAAGATTATTTTAAGAAGAAGAAGATTTTAAGAAGAGGCCACTCTTTGGCCAAGATAGAAATTACCCTGCATCAGGATAAAACCAGTTGACCGGCGTGTCACGACTTCTTGTTCGTAACATCCACCCTTGAACCGGTGTGTCACGACTCCAAGTTCTCCACGCCTAGTTTTCATCCAAGAAGAAGTAGCCAGGAAGACGTCTTCAGGACACGTCTCAAGGATTTCCCATAGAAAATTTTTTAAGTACAGTTTGTTTTTTTAAGTAATTTATAAACATTTGAAAAGTCACTATTATTAACAGTTAATAATGAGTATCAAGTCAGAATTCACAAGAAACACAGTGAACATTCCATACACCAGTGATACATTTGTTTTTATTGAAACAGTAATTTTAACAGAGAGTTAATTGTAACAGAGCTAAATGTAACAGAGAGTTAATTGTAACAGAGAGTTAATTTCAAAGAGAGTTAATTTCAAAGAGAGTTAATTTCAAAGAGTTAATTTCAAAGAGAGTTAATTTCAAAGAGAGTTAATTTCAAAGAGAGTTAATTTCAAGAGAGTTAATTTCAGAGAGTTAATTTCAGAGTTATTTTCACTGTTATATTCAGTATAGAATAATTTTATTTTATGTACCTTCCCGTACATTAGAGTGAAATGTTGTTTACATTTTATATTTTTGTTTGCAAATTTTTTTCAAATTATTGAATTGAATTGACTTGCAAATTAAGAGAGAGAGAGTTTATAGAGAGTTTATAGATTTAGAGAGATACTTGAAGTCAGTTTTGAAGTCAGTTTTAAAGTCAGAAGGTTGCACCAAGAGGGTCAACCAAAACAGAGGTTAATCGTCTCCACTTGATAGAGATCAAGTGCAGTCATTTTCCATTTTCAGTTAATTTCAAGTTAGACAGTTTAAGTTATAGAGATACTTGATTGCATTTCAAGTAAGTCGGTTGCACCAAGAGGGTCAACCAAAACAGAGGTTAATCGTCTCCACTTGAATAGAGATCAAGTGCAGTCATTTTCCATTTTCAGTTAATTTCAAATCAGTTTTCAGTTTCGGTTGGTTGCATCCAAGAGGGACAACCAAACCCCAGAGATTTATAAGGATACTCGAAGTAGTTTCGAGTCAGTTTTAGTTGCAAATCAGTTTTCAGTTTCAGAAGGTTGCATCCAAGAGGGACAACCGCCCCAGAGATTTCAGAAGTATTCGAAGTCAGTTATATTCGAAGTCAGTTATATTCGAAGTCAGTTATATTCGAAGTCAGTTATATTCGAAGTCAGTTATATTCGAAGTCAGTTATATTCGAAGTCAGTTATATTCGAAGTCAGTTTATTCGAAGTCAGTTTTATTCGAAGACAGTTTTATTCGAAGTCAGTTTTAAGTCCCAAGTCATTTCAATGCAGTCAATTGAATTCAACTTTCTCTTTGTAGTTTAAGAGAATTTAATTTAAGAAAATGTAATTTAAGAATTTAATTCAACCTTTTTTTTGTGTTGTAAAAGAGAATTTAATTCAACCTGAATTGACCGGGTTGCGTCTTTAGTTAACCTTTCTTTGTTTTGTTGTGAGAAGGAAATTGACCGATTTGTCTTTTCTTTTCATGCCAGTTTTGCGTATATAAATATATAGGTAAAATGACATTGTATTGTTTGTAACCAAAACAGTTTTTACAATTGTTTGTAATGACTTTGATAATCATTGTAATGTATATGTGATAATAATAGTTGTGTAATAATTAATTAATCAATCTTGTCCCAATGACTCCTTTTAAATTACTATGCTGAGGAACATACCGTCCCTCCGTTTTGTTTAACCTTTTAATTTTTGTTCAAAGTAGTGTGACAAGCAATCTTTTTTTTAAAGAGCAAAGTGCTCACGAAAGATGTAATTGTCAATTTCAGACTTATATCCCCGCTTAGTCACTCAATTCCCCCGAATGTAGTACTCCAAACTTTGTTTTTTTATTTTATTTTTATTTTAACACCCCAACCCCAGTTGAACCCAGTGTCAACCGGAGAAATGGTTCAACCATGGTTAATTCCTCTTTAGTACTATGGAACATAACCTCCATTTATGTTAAGTTGTGTTTTTTTATTTTTAAGTATAGTATATGTTTAGTTCATTATAGTTTATAATTGATTTCTATTTTCAACTTTTATATTTTTTATATTTTTTTATTCGATTAATAATGAGTAATTATCGTAGTCGAATTTAATTAATTGTGTGTCAAAATATCAAATAATTCAAATTCTATCAACATTCAACGAAAGAGTATAATTTTTCTACTTAACATGCAAAAATTATTAAACCTTTTTAATATTTTTTTTTATTATATAAAAATAATTTTTAATGAAAAATTTACCTGTAATTAGATTTTATAATAATTGACCTTGAGCTTAAAGGATTTTGTAATAATAATAATGATAATAATAATAATAATAATAATAATAATAACAATCACAATAATTGACTTAAACTTAAAAGATTTTATAACCCTAAACCCATCTTAAATTATTATACATTATTTTTAAACTTTGTTCATTCAAAAACCTTCCAAATCCCTACACATACACACGCATGTATGCACACTATATATACTATATACATACAAACCTTATGCTAAAATCATTGAATATCACAATAAAACTATTTCATTACGTAAGTGCAAACTATGCTATTTAGTCTTAATCATTTTTGCTTTCTAATATATCTTGCTCATGCATTTATTCAGTTACTTGAACAATCCAATCAGCTAATCTGTCCCTCGAAATTGTAAAATACACACTTTGCACCTAATACACCCAAATACACACTAGACCACAGTTCTATACATCATCGATTACGTAATTCTATTTTTACCTACACTAGTCAATAAAAATTAGCTTATAGATTGTACGATTTACATTTTTCCCTTTTATCTACTCTATTCATTATGTACATAATTTATCCCACAGAAAAAAATAAAATTTGGTAAAAAATTTTAACCATATCATTGTTTGTCTAACTTAATTGTTTGTCTAAAATTAAAGTTCTAATCTTTGAATTTTTTTAATATTTTGTAAGCAAGTGTCATTTTAAAGATTTGATACTCTGCATTGTACTCAACTACCCGAACTCGTTCTGTATAAAACTTGTATTGTAAAAAAGAATGTCGTCATCTAACTTGAATTACTTACGATGTTATTTTCTCATTGTATTGTATTAATGGTACCCTGTTACGATGTTATTTTCTCATTTGTATTGTATTAATTGTATTATATTATTGTATTAATACCATTTTGGAAGGGGAAACACTGTAAAAAGTGAACAATGAACAATTCCTATACCATCATTATATGGATTCATTGTCTTCATGCAGTACTTATGTTCGTATAGTTTTTATGTTCGAATGTCCATTTTTACATAAGAACCAAAATCGCTTAACGCGAGTTTGGATAATAATTTTACTTGTAGCTTCCTATTTTTGTTCGTGTCACAACCCTACGATCTACCATATCTATGGTTTAGTCGTATCCATTTTCCATTGTTATAGAAGTTATTATAATTAATTATGAATTGTCTTGCATCTCACCCTCGACCCTAGATTATGCATACACATTGCATGTAACAGGATTGGAACCCGTAGTTGTACTTCTTAGTCATTACTACCCACTCTTTGTCTCTAATTCGTTCTTGTAAATCTTCCTAATAATGATTTGTACTATACGTAAAAATTCAATAACTATGACGTCACATTTTCCCGTCATTAATTTCCCTTCATTATATATCTAGTATTCAATGTATGAAAATTCTTTAACATCATAATAAAAACTGTACACTCTATAGAAGTCATTATTTATATGTTATGTAGTATAAACATTATTATTCAACCATATTCATCCATACGTCACGTTTCCCGTCATTAATTCCCCTTGATCATTATCCTATATAAATTTTATTAAATATTCATTTTTTCTCGTGTCAATTCTATGGAATGCAAAACTTTAGGCAGTCGTTCGAAAACGCAAAAATATTTTTTTCATTTTTATTTTTAAGTGCGTTCACCCCTAAAGATATTCATAAATGCTTAGTAAGTTATTATCAAATTCCGCTCACGACGACAGATTCGAGCGCCTCAAAGATAAAATATCTCCGTTCGCTCTGATTCCAAATTTATAACATATTATAATATAATGTAACACGTTATGTTTTATAATAAATCTATATCATGTGTGCCATGTACGTTGTATTATATTTCTAAACATCTTAATTGTCTATTAATATGAAACACTGTAAAAACAAAACAAAGTTTAGTAACTGTTTAATTGTAATTAACTGTAATACTTTAATTTAATATAACGTAATGTACTTTAATGAAACTGTAATTAATAATAACTTGTAATGTACTTCAATGAAACTGTAATTAAATGTAATGATTTAATTTATAATGTAAGAATGTACGTTAATAGAACTGTAATGAACAATCATAAGCGAATGTGAAGTAATCCATAATTGTAATCGTAATTGTAATGAACCAAAATTAATACGTACACAGTCGTGTACTTAATTTGTACTTATGTGTACTATTACGAAATGATATCGCCTTCAGAAATGAAGATTCGGCAAAAATATACGATTAGTTTTTATTTTTATTTTTTTTATTATTTTAGTTGAAATTTTTCAAACCATCTGATCATGTGTTTAAAAGGGGGGGAACTTAACCTTCAACTGTCGTCCCCCAACATTTAGGTTTATATTATACATGTACTTGTAAAATTACAGCACTTCTTCATCAAGTCACTTCATTATAGCACTTCATTAGGACTCCTTGGTTAGCAGCCTTGCTGCGGGGAGGGGGCAGAGGCCCCTTGCCTCCTTAATATTTTTAGATTCCGGCCTGAGCCATGGTCGAAAGAGGTCGAACCTCTACCCTTGTAAATTCAGAGCACTAACTGTAAATTTTTAAGAAGTAAATTACAGCAAGAGAAAGTTTTTATATTTTCCTTCGAGCCTTGCTCTCTTCAGGAACTTAGTCAGTAAATCAGAGAAAGTATCAGAGTATTATAGAAAGAGAAGAATTAAAAATTGGCGACCCTTTGCCCAAATTAAGAGACAACCCAAGCACCATAGAAGATATTGGCATAACAGTCTGGCGAGTCTGTAGCCAAGAGTTTAACAAGAGGCGACCGAAAAGAATTAGAATGTTATAGAAGAAATATCCGTTGCTTGCCTCCTAACTAGAACCCCGTCGATTCTGAACCGACTCAGGGCCATAGACGGAGGGGTTAACATTGTGGCGACCCTGCCCCAGGATAAGAAGAAGAAGATATGGGGTCTAAAAGTCTGGCGACCCTTTACCAGGATAAGAAAAAGATTTTTAGAAGAAGATTTGTAGAAGAAGATTTTAGAAGAAGATTTTAACAAGAAGATTATTTTAAGAAGAAGAAGATTTTAAGAAGAGGCCACTCTTTGGCCAAGATAGAAATTACCCTGCATCAGGATAAAACAGTTGACCGGCGTGTCACGACTTCTTGTTCGTAACATCCACCCTTGAACCGGTGTGTCACGACTCCAAGTTCTCCACGCCTAGTTTTCATCCAAGAAGAAGTAGCCAGGAAGACGTCTTCAGGACACGTCTCAAGGATTTCCCCATAGAAAATTTTGTTAAGTACAGTTTGTTTTTTTAAGTAATTTATAAACATTTGAAAAGTCACTATTATTAACAGTTAATAATGAGTATCAAGTCAGAATTCACAAGAAACACAGTGAACATTCCATACACCAGTGATACATTTGTTTTTATTGAAACAGTAATTTTAACAGAGAGTTAATTGTAACAGAGCTAAATGTAACAGAGAGTTAATTGTAACAGAGAGTTAATTTCAAAGAGAGTTAATTTCAAAGAGAGTTAATTTCAAAGAGTTAATTTCAAAGAGAGTTAATTTCAAAGAGAGTTAATTTCAAAGAGAGTTAATTTCAAGAGAGTTAATTTCAGAGAGTTAATTTCAGAGTTATTTTCACTGTTATATTCAGTATAGAATAATTTTATTTTATGTACCTTCCCGTACATTAGAGTGAAATGTTGTTTACATTTTATATTTTTGTTTGCAAATTTTTTTCAAATTATTGAATTGAATTGACTTGCAAATTAAGAGAGAGAGAGTTTAGAGAGTTTATAGATTTAGAGAGATACTTGAAGTCAGTTTTGAAGTCAGTTTTAAAGTCAGAAGGTTGCACCAAGAGGGTCAACCAAAACAGAGGTTAATCGTCTCCACTTGATAGAGATCAAGTACAGTCATTTTCCATTTTCAGTTAATTTCAAGTTAGACAGTTTAAGTTATAGAGATACTTGATTGCATTTCAAGTAAGTCGGTTGCACCAAGAGGGTCAACCAAAACAGAGGTTAATCGTCTCCACTTGAATAGAGATCAAGTGCAGTCATTTTCCATTTTCAGTTAATTTCAAATCAGTTTTCAGTTTCGGTTGGTTGCATCCAAGAGGGACAACCAAACCCCAGAGATTTATAAGGATACTCGAAGTAGTTTCGAGTCAGTTTTAGTTGCAAATCAGTTTTCAGTTTCAGAAGGTTGCATCCAAGAGCGACAACCGCCCCAGAGATTTCAGAAGTATTCGAAGTCAGTTATATTCGAAGTCAGTTATATTCGAAGTCAGTTATATTCGAAGTCAGTTATATTCGAAGTCAGTTATATTCGAAGTCAGTTATATTCGAAGTCAGTTTTATTCGAAGACAGTTTTATTCGAAGTCAGTTTTAAGTCCCAAGTCATTTCAATGCAGTCAATTGAATTCAACTTTCTCTTTGTAGTTTAAGAGAATTTAATTTAAGAAATGTAATTTAAGAATTTAATTCAACCTTTTTTTTGTGTTGTAAAAGAGAATTTAATTCAACCTGAATTGACCGGTTGCGTCTTTAGTTAACCTTTCTTTGTTTTGTTGTGAGAAGGAAATTGACCGATTTGTCTTTTCTTTTCATGCCAGTTTTGCGTATATAATATATAGGTAAAATGACATTGTATTGTTTGTAACCAAAACAGTTTTTACAATTGTTTGTAATGACTTTGATAATCATTGTAATGTATATGTGATAATAATAGTTGTGTAATAATTAATTAATCTCTTGTCCCAATGACTCCTTTAAATTACTATGCTGAGGAACATACCGT
>JAJOZX010007333.1:0-225380 GCA_023014485.1 Bathynomus jamesi | reverse complement strand
TTATATATTATACAACCTCATGTATACAGTTTATTCGATATAGTTATTCAAATAACAAAGTGACACATTGCGTTGTCGTGCTTTCAAAATTGAATTTTGAGGGTCTTAATGAGAGTTAAAAATACAGTACCTTCGGTTCCAATAGCCGGAATACACTGTGACGTAAGGTAAGTGTGACCTTGTGTATCCCGATTATTGGAGCCGATAGTGCATATACATCTTAAAAAGGTCCAAATAGATTTACGATATCCTAAAAATACCAAGTCATAAACGTCACTATTACTACCTAAAATTATATCGCCCATTCATTTGTATAAAGATGTATTGACTAAACTACATTGGTTCATGTACCCAGGATATATATATATATATATATATATATATATATAGAAATAGATGTATCCGCTCGGAATCAGGATTCCCAGTACTTTCGTGTATTACATTATATCTCATCATCCACAAATTAAATGCTATGACAGGTATCCCCTTTCGCCGCCCCCTCCCCCCCGTTCCCCCCCCCCCCCCATCCTAAAAGATGTCGTATACCTATTAAAAATTCTGATGTTTTGTTTCAGCAGAAACACGACTACTCTTCTTAATCAAAAATTTTTTTTGAATTTCTTTTGCAGTGATATATATATATATATATATATATATATATATATATATATATATATAAAACAGTGAAGTTAATAAAAATTAAATATATGTATTAGGTATTTTCAGATGATCTAGCTACTCCTCATCAAGCCATTTATAATTATTAGAGGACTCATGATTTTGTTTTGTTTTTCTGAATACTTTTCTCACTCTTGACCTATTTCTGTGTGTGTTGTGTGTGTGTGTGTGTGTGGTGTGTGTGTGTGTGTGATTTCATAGCAGTGGTTGCAGAATGAATATAGTATTTATTTTTTAATTCATAAATATCCAAGTTGTAATTAATTTAATTAATTTAATTAAAATAATTATTATAATGATGTTATATTTTATAAAAATAAAAACCAAATATTAATGGCAATGGTACAATTTCATTTAACCTTGAACATTTAACCTTGAACACTGAGAGCTTACTTCAAAAACGGATTGACCAGGAAACAATTAACCATAATGACGTCGAAGCACGAAGCAAAATGTGTCTTTTTGTGTGTATACAAACTTATTGAAAGTAATTAAGTTAAAAGGTATTAATTACGCTATTCGCTATTTTACTCATCAATTAAATGATAAAATTCGGTGTGTGAATGTTTAGTGTATAATCGATTTCACACCGCAAGTCCGTCCTCGACGAGGTTTGTTTGTGATGCGTGAGCGAGGTTTAGATCGCAGGTTGACTTATTGTCAAGAACTTGGGGTTTCACCTAAGTAGTATAGCCGCAAAAGGGGAGAGTGCAGGAATGTTGCAGGTTATTATGTAATGTTGCAAAGGGGGGTGGGGGTTGTTGCAAAGGGGGTTGTTGCAAAGGGGGGTGGGGGGAAACTTGAAGGCGGCGTTATCCCCCAAGAGAAAGGAGGAGGAGGAGAGAAAGGAGGAGAGGTGTTCACCTGGCAGGAGCCAAGTGCACACTAAGACTTCCAGCCGGGCTGGCGTTGTTTTATAGACTCCTAATCAGCCAGTTGGCGTAAATGGCTTGAGTTGCCAGATACCGCGATACCATTGTATACATTATTATAGACTCCTAATCAGCCAGTTGGCTGGTTGTCAGATACCTCTTTTTAGCAGTATTATTGCATACATTATTATTATATACGCCTAATCAGCCAGTTGGCTGAGTTGCCAGATAGCGCCATGTATTCCATTGTATACACTATTATAGACTCCTAATCAGCCAGTTGGCTGTAAATGGTTGTCAGATATCTCTTTTAAGCAGTATTATTGCATGCATTATTATTATAGACTCCTAATCAGCCAGTTGGCTGGTTGTCAGATACCTCTTTTTAGCAGTATTATTGCATACATTATTATTATATACGCCTAATCAGCCAGTTGGCTGAGTTGCCAGATAGCTCCATGTATTCCGAAGACAGAGTTGCCAGATACCATTGTATACACTATTATAGACTCCTAATCAGCCAGTTGGCTTAGAAGGCTTAAATATTGCCAGATACCTGTTGTATACAGAATACCGGTAGTAGAAGGCATAACAAACAACATTGCATCATTCTTTTTATTATAAATATATAAAATAAATATACATTTGAGGAATATGCGTATAACAGAAATATATACACACAATTATGGATATATATATATATATAAAATAAAATATACATTTCAAATAAATATACATTTGAGGAATATGCGTATAACAGAAATATATACACACAATTATGGATATATATATATATATATAAAATAAAATATACATTTCATATACATTTCAATATGTACATAACAGAATATATACACATAATTATATATAAAATAAATATACATTTCAATAAATATACATTTCAT
Source organism: Bathynomus jamesi (assembly GCA_023014485.1). Lineage (NCBI taxonomy): Eukaryota > Metazoa > Arthropoda > Malacostraca > Isopoda > Cirolanidae > Bathynomus > Bathynomus jamesi. Next base: position 222,925 of record JAJOZX010007333.1, on the reverse strand, counting down.
ATACATTTCAATATGTACATAACAGTACAGGAGAAATATACACACACACACACACACACAATTATGGTGATATATAAAATAAAATATACATTTCATATACACTTCAATATGTACATAACCGTACAGGAGAAATATCAAGCAAAATATATATATATATATAAACACAAATCAATAGAAATATGCGTATAATCGTCAAGCAAAATGTATATATATACAATTCACTTTTTTTCAAAATACTAAAATCGGTCTTAATCGAGTTTACAATTACATCATTATTGCTCTGCATTACGCAGTCTATGCGGCTTAATAATATTTCACCGCTTAAAGTATAGGGAAACCTGTATTCGATATGAATGGCTTTCATATCGTTCAGTACTATTTTTGTCCCACTTTACAACCGGTTGGCAAGTCATCTTAAATACGTCTAGAATACAATCAAAAGCACGCACAAAGAGTTCATCGTTAGCTACATTATTAAACACAAGTTTATAAGAACGCTTTTCCAATCGAGGGTTTATTTCTACCGACTCGAGCTTTTCAATCGTGAACTCTTCACTCAACATAGCGGCAATTGAAATAATCTTCTAAATCGTTACGACAACTGCGCGTTATATAAAGAAATAGTTCTTCAGGGTGAACGGTGTAGGTGAGCTCAGCCTTGTACCGATCAATTGCTTTGTACCAAAGTTCATGGTATTTCAAAGAGTCTAAACTTTTTAAATAAACATCCAGCACTAGACCATTCTCACCAGTCCTACACTCGGTAAACCCATCGAGCAGAGCAGTGTATGCGTATTCAAGAACTGTATCAAAATAAAGCATATCCGTAACACGCGCGTCTAATATAGGTTTCAGTTTACGGAATCCGACGATTTCAAACATTCTGTCGAGGATGAAACGGTTTCGCGTAGGAATAAGAGCGTTATTATCAGAAGCATTCTTCCACATCAGCCTTATATCAATGCATGGCCGATCGTTATTTATACACAACGTACATACAACGGCGTATGAGGGCGCGTCACTAATCTGCTCTCTTCTTGTACCTACGTTAGCAGGTATTTTATAACGATCTTCACACCACTTATCAACTATCACAAAGATTCTATTCATCTCCTCGATACTTAAATAAACCCGTTTGTTTGTCGGTCTACATTCCGTTTCCAGTACATAGCTAATGGTACCGGAATTACGCCTGAACACGCGCAATGATTTCGTCACGGACACATCGTACGAGGCGTTGAGAATGCTGCTCAAAGGAAGTTCCATCGTATTCGAGGAGCGCACGTCTACTCGGTTCAAGTTCTGAGATAACTATGAGCCGTGTGAGGCACAGGCAGGAACGGTTCGACGGGCGGCTGACTCGATGATACGTGAATGGGCATGTTCGTACGACTCGAATTGTTGCACATATTTGTTTTTCCGTTTCGTCACTACCAGCCTACGCACTTTGGATAAGAACTAGGCGCTAATCATCTCCACACTCCGGCGCACTATTTGAGAGGAACATATGCTCATATTTTTCCTTTCTACCCATCAAACGATACTCGTCTCTAAAATCTGTTAAAAACTCACGCATGGCACTAGCCACAACCTCACTATGAACCTCATCATGATATACGTTAATATAGTGATAAAAACACCTAAGATTGTCCATGATCACGAGATTCACATTTTCAGACGTAGGTATGAGTAATCGACATGGTGTAGCATGACGTAATACCGCTTGTCACACCACCCATCCACAAGGCTCATTATCCATACCTGCTGCTTCTCTTTGCACGCGTTGTTTCTTTTACTTCACGGTGTATGTGAGACTTTATAAAGTTTAGCCCTGCAGCATACTTCAGCACATCGTCTGTGCAACGAAAGCCTTCAACAGTCTCACCAGAACATCCGTAGAGTATTTGTACATCTTGGAACTTCGCACAATCCAATGTGGCTTTAAAAGAGGCATAGGAGGGGGAATAGGAAGTTTTTCGGTATCCACCACATCCTCACACTTTACTGAATACGATTTCATAAACGTTGTGCAAGCAATATTAAAGGTAGCCATTTCAATATACGTCTGATCTGAATACACGTCTGATCTCTCGGGCTTACTGCGGTCGACTGACCACGCAGGGACTCCCAGATAGTAGCATGACTCACGCAGTGGGCGGAGCTTAGAACTTTCACCTACACACACACACACACACACACACACACACACACACACACAAAGGAGAAAGTGAAACGCTATTTGATTTATTGAGATATTCATATATTTACAAATACGATTTAATAAACGAGATATTCAAGTTATATATATATATTTACAAATAGATACGATTATATACAAGACGTGTGAGTTAGAAGCATCATTGGTATCCAAAGGGTACGGTATCATAGGTGCCAGGTAACTGGTAACGTTTCCTATAGGTGTTACGGCACACCATCGTACCCCTAAGTTCCTTCACGCCTCCCAGCTTCTGCGCCCGAAAATTGTGGGTGCCTACAATTAGTTGGTGAGGTTGCAAACATACTAGATCCTTCAACGACTCAAAGTTAACAACCTCCCGATTCGCATGGTTGAGCGTAATACCCTTTGCCTTCACGATATATTTCATTTCATCCCCTACCCTGACCCGTACCCCATAAGTCTTAGGTCCTGTTGAGATAAAAGAGTCGGCGTATGCGTCGTCCCCATACTCATCCTTGATCTCATCAGTGAGCTCGCCGAGGAACTCCCCAATAGCGGGCATGTAATCACCCTCCCTCTCTGTGAATATCACGCTATCTGTATCGGCATACAATACTCTCCGCCCAAGAGAATGCAATAGACCCCAAAGTTTTATACGGGCGTAGGCTGTTGTGAAGCTCGCCACAGGTATGTTTGTAACCCTTGAGGTATCTGTGGCAAATTCCGTGTTGTTGTACTTTATTACGTAAGTATTACTACATTCACGATCTCCATGACCTCTTTATCGGGGGCATTGGCATAATCCCAGACATCGCTATAACTTTGTGCCAAATGAATGTTCCCTCTGCCGGTATTCTGCGCAAATTTTCCCCATAGACTGTTTAGACACAACTTTGCACTAAAGCGCTTGCCAGGATTCTTTACAATTTGGACACGATCAAGTTGTATACCTTCGCGGTCGCGGTAACGTTGAATATAGGCAGACTTTTCATCTTCGGTATCAACTCCTCGCGGATACCCTGATGCTTCAACCTTATCCTTCAAAAAGGCGTTTATATATGGTGTGAAAAGGTGGGAGGGAGTCTGAAACCTCCACACCTCGTGTATCTTCAGTATTCTATAACCATGGCGTACGGCTAGGGCCAGCTCAGGACTTGTATATACGCCTCTGATCTTACGCTGGTGGGGTATATGGTTACATTCGCCGTTATCCTCTTCCGCGCACTTCACGCACAGGGGAAAACATGAGCTTGTCGTCGATAACGACAGGTAAGATCGGTATCCATAAATTGCGTGGGGGGAGTACATCTACGAAAGAGAGCCCAAAGTAATGATCATTCAAATTTTTGAAAATTCATTGATGGATGGTAGGCTAGGCCCCACCAGTTTCTCAGGAGCGCCCACGGGGTACGGATGGTTCATCACGTATGGGTATAAAAACAGAAATCGTAGTAATGGAGCTTCACGCCCACCGTAGGTGGAAAGTATAGTCTGAATGGATTTGTACGTCCTCCAAAACAAGCTATCACCACATTTGAGAGGGTCCAGCACCATTGAACGCTTGATCGTTTTATTTCCTCACGGTATACATCGTCTGTCTCCATCCGTGCATCATATTCATGCTCCCACAAGACTTTGTGAGTGAACTGTGATCCTATAAGTTGATCGCGGGTGCGGGTCCCGCAAGACAGTCGGCAGGAGATCTACCGTGGATATCTCCGACGATACCGCACTCAGGGCGGGGGCATCCATGCCACCAGCATCCATTAAAGGAATACACAGTCTTCACACCAGTGACACGGTTTTCACTTAACCCATCAACCCAAAAAACACGTCCATTAATCTTAATGGGTACTTCACCCGTGTTGCGGGCGTGCTTTATGTATACACCTGTTTGTTGCTGCAGGTGTATGAGCCAGTAAATAGCCTTGTGTCCGTAACTGGGGGGTGTTTCGGTGAATAATGGCTAAGGTGTCTTTAGGCATGAAGTTATTCTTGAACACCGTAAAACATAATGATGCGATGGTGGTTGCGACTTGCAGTGGATCGCATTTGAAACGGGCTATGTACATACTTCTAAAGGCCTGGAAACATACTCTAAGCACGCGCACATCATTCACGCAATAACGCTCACATTCATCAGCTATATTATAAGGGTTACTTTCATTAAAACTGTCGTAGTATCGATCAAAGTCTTCACGTTCATCCATGCAGTCAAAATAATGTTTCGGGGGTGGTGGGCCTACGTAGTTTAAAGTCTGCTGGTGAGGAAAGTGTATGGGAAGTATCCTTTGGAAACTTCAGCTGCTACTCCCATCACCTTGGGTAGCTTTGCTAATTTACAAGGTGTGAATAATAAAGTATCTTTAAATTGTACATTGCCTCTTATCTGCATCTGTATTAATTTGTTGCCTCTTTTCAATGGATCACCTGTAAATATCTCAGAGGATTCGTGTTCAAGCAACTCCTTATAAAGGAACTGCGTGTCAAACTTTGCCCCGTTATGGGCAAAAATATACACAGTCATTTTTTGAACTTGTCGGCTAACTTGACAATATAGGACACAAATAGTTTCACAAGACTATCGCTGACATTCGTTTTAAAAACGTTTGTCCGTTTACCGCATTTGGGGCACTCGTCACATTCGATACCCATACACTCATCACAGATGGTCTGGCTCACAAGTAAATGTGGAATTACCTCTTTGGTTTCAGCGTTCGTATATGTTTCTATATCGTAGTACACAGTTATACAAGGGTTATTTTTAGGCTTAGCATCTTTCATATAACACACATGCTTTACTCCATCCGCCTTATATTCCTCCTGGCATGTAGGACAGTGAATTACGTCGCACTTGTGCTTAAATTTTCCCCAATTATCCATTGTGTGAAACATACCACATTCACAGATTCTCATTTTCCTGCACGTACCAATTGATTTATGGAGATCAAAGCAGCTATTATTGAAAAATGTGCGTCTACTGTACACACATCACAGTCTCTCTTCTCAACTACACGGCTTTCACATTTGGTGCTTTTACACTGCTCACATACCATGTGACATTCTTTACAATGTCTCACTATATCATCCGCAAACTCGAGGCACCCCTTACACAAATCATGATGTCTCCCATATTTTCGACTTTTGTCATAACTCGCGTAAAGCCCCCTTATATTACGGATGGGGAGATACGTTGTCCCTGACAATCCTAAAATAAGTAGGGGCCTTGTACGATCTCTCACACAGCTTTTAAAAACATACACAGTCCGGCGGCGATCATCCAAACCAAATATAACTATGCGCACATTCATTTCCTGTTCTACCTTTCTCAGCTCTTCAGGACCCATATTACAGTCAAATTCAAGTCACAGTCTACAGCTAGTTTACGGGCACGCTCAACGATCGTAGGCAGCCAAATTTTTTGAGTCCGTGTATTTTGTACAGTAAACATACGTGCTAAGAGTATGCTATAAAGCCGCAACCACGATCGACGTTTATATGCCTTCGGTAAATAGTTGGAGAATGAAGTTAAGAGTGTACGGTATGGCACTATGACCCGCAACACGGAATACACGGTCAATATTTACCGTGAAGTTGTCCATATTGAAGGCTATACTACTTTGGACGGCTTGCATTATACGCCCTAATATATATTCTACATCTTCAGCAGCCAAACGTCTAAACGGTACTATCACCCAATAATCGTCTACATCACCGTCATCTGACCCGAACCCAAAGGACAGACTCGTCCTGACCTCACGCTCGTCGCGATTCTGAAGAGCAAACTCTATAATACGCTCTACAACCCTGCGTATCCCGCGCTCAATTCCATTGCTATACAGGGCTCTAGGGTCGACCCTGACTCTATACCGATTTCTAGTCAAGGCGGGGTGGGGGCTGCGGCGCGCACTAACTCGAAACGTAATAACATCCTCAACAGAACGGGGGCGGAATTAGGGGTATATTAGGTGCTGCTGATGGGGGCCCTGCTGCGTAGGAGGGTTGGGGATCTATTATTGTAGACTTAACAGAACGGGGGCGGAATAAGGGGGTATATTAGGTGCTGCTGCTGGGGAGGTTGTTGCGTAAGAGGTTGAGGGTTGGGGGTCTGCTGCAACAGGTACGTATTTCGGCCGCTTTATACCTGATGTGGGGTTCTCATACCTCCGCTTTGGACGTGCAACCTGTATCGCTGGTGAGGGTTCAGGGGAGGAGATCACAACTACACTGTCATCGTCATCCGTAATGATAGGGTGCTCTACCTCATCGTCGGTTCTGTGGGAGAAGAAATATAAGGATCAGCACTCAAAATTTGTAATATTTTGTAAATGATCCACTTAGGAGTGTGACGTGTTAGAAATGGACTCTGTAGAAAATTCAGATTCACGAGCCCATCCACATGTATTATATCTGGACCTACAGGATGTGTAAAACTGTGTTTATGCTTAAAATCATTAAAGAAAAGGGCGAGATGTTCTCGAAATTTGTGCATAAAGTTATATGGTGCTATTCGACGTATCAATCAGTGTTCAACGAGTACCAAGATGATATTTTGTTCCACAAAGGTGTATATGACGTTAATTCGCTAAAGGGAACTGAACATACAATCATTGTAATTGACGATCTCATGTTGGAGATGGATAAAACGTTTGCCGAGACATTTACAGTATACTCCCACCATCTTAACATAAGCGTGTTCTTCATCAATCAGAATCTATTTTTCAAAAATAGATACATGCGCGATGTGTCGTCGGGTACAGGTCCTATGTCGCCATCGTCTCCCGTGCTGTGCCTAATAACCACAGGAATCTCCGTAGGGCTCTTATAATTTTCGTACTCTGGAAGAAATTTCTGCAGAGCTTCTTGGTTAAGATTCTTTTCTCCATCAGGTGTTTTTTCACTGTTTAATAGGGCTAACAATTCGCTTTCCATTCTTTTAAGTCTGCTTTTACGGGGATCTAGATCCGTGTCTCTTTGCAGTGAAGCGTACACCTCGTGGGGAATCACTACCACTTTCTTCATTATATTAATCTAGTCAGTAAAGGGCCCAAAACTGAAAATAAGATGGGAGAAATGACCCCTCGTTTGCACAATAACTCGTTTTTCTTCGCTACTGTTTGACTTTTACGAGCGAATGTACGTATTATGTTCTTGTAGCGGCGTAGGCGAGCCTTCTGATGGGTTTTCATTGATACATTGCAATTTATAACGTTAAGACAGATTTCACAGATGCATTTTAAAAAGTCGGCGTCGATATTTTTAATAAACATCTGCTGCATTGCCCGGGGCAGTCGATGATAGATTTTTATTAATTCATGGCTCGTTTGGAAATATATTCGTTCGCAGAAGCACTCTAAACGTGTTTCGCGGATGAAGGTCGCATGCTTGTAGCTTCTTTATAAACTTCCAAAAACTCCTTACGCTGATTCGGGAACATTTGATTGGCTAATACCCCATTTTGTGATACATCTCTACGTTGCGCGAATAAGACTAGATATTGCGTATTTAACGACACATCGCGCATGTATCTATTTTTGAAAAATAGATTCTGATTGATGAAGAACACGCTTATGTTAAGATGGTGGGAGTATACTGTAAATGTCTCGGCAAACGTTTTATCCATCTCCAACATGAGATCATCAATTACAATGATTGTATGTTCAGTTCCCTTTAGCGAATTAACGTCATATACACCTTTGTGGAACAAAATATCATCTTGGTACTCGTTGAACACTGATTGATACGTCGAATAGCACCATATAACTTTATGCACAAATTTCGAGAACATCTCGCCCTTTTCTTTAATGATTTTAAGCATAAACACAGTTTTACCACATCCTGTAGGTCCAGATATAATACATGTGGATGGGCTCGTGAATCTGAATTTTTCTACAGAGTCCATTTCTAACACGTCACACTCCTAAGTGGGTCATTTACAAAATATTACAAATTTTGAGTGCTGATCCTTATATTTCTTCTCCCACAGAACCGACGATGAGGTAGAGCACCCTATCATTACGGATGACGATGACAGTGTAGTTGTGATCTCCTCCCCTGAACCCTCACCAGCGATACAGGTTGCACGTCCAAAGCGGAGGTATGAGAACCCCACATCAGGTATAAAGCGGCCGAAATACGTACCTGTTGCAGCAGACCCCAACCCTCAACCTCTACGCAACAACCTCCCCAGCAGCAGCACCTAATATACCCCTTATTCCGCCCCCCGTTCTGTTAAGTCTACAATAATAGATCCCCAACCCTCCTACGCAGCAGGGCCCCCATCAGCAGCACCTAATATACCCCTAATTCCGCCCCCCGTTCTGTTGAGGATGTTATTACGTTCGAGTTAGTGCGCGCCGCAACCCCCACCCCCGCCTTGACTAGAAATCGGTATAGAGTCAGGGTCGACCCTAGAGCCCTGTATAGCAATGGAATTGAGCGCGGGATACGCAGGGTTGTAGAGCGTATTATAGAGTTTGCTCTTCAGAATCGCGACGAGCGTGAGGTCAGGACGAGTCTGTCCTTGGGTTCGGGTCAGATGACGGTGATGTAGACGATTATTGGGTGATAGTACCGTTTAGACGTTTGGCTGCTGAAGATGTAGAATATATATAGGCGTATAATGCAAGCCGTCCAAAGTAGTATAGCCTTCAATATGGACAACTTCACGGTAAATATTGACCGTGTATTCCGTGTTGCGGGTCATAGTGCCATACCGTACACTCTTAACTTCAATTCTCCAACTATTTACCGAAGGCATATAAACGTCGATCGTGGTTGCGGCTTTATAGCAGTACTCTTAGCACGTATGTTACTTGTACAAATACACGGACTCAAAAAATTTGGCTGCCTACGATCGTTGAGCGTGCCCGTAAACTAGCTGTAGACTGTGAACTTGAATTTGACTGTAATATGGGTCCTGAAGAGCTGAGAAAGGTAGAACAGGAAATGAATGTGCGCATAGTTATATTTGGTTTGGATGATCGCCGCCGGACTGTGTATGTTTTTAAAAGCTGTGTGAGAGATCGTACAAGGCCCCTACTTATTTTAGGATTGTCAGGGACAACGTATCTCCCCATCCGTATATAAGGGGGCTTTACGCGAGTTATGACAAAAGTCGAAAATATGGGAGACATCATGATTTGTGTAAGGGGTGCCTCGAGTTTGCGGATGATATAGTGAGACATTGTAAAGAATGTCACATGGTATGTGAGCAGTGTAAAAGCACCAAATGTGAAAGCCGTGTAGTTGAGAAGAGAGACTGTGATGTGTGTACAGTAGACGCACATTTTTCAATAATAGCTGCTTTGATCTCCATAAATCAATTGGTACGTGCAGGAAATGAGAATCTGTGAATGTGGTATGTTTCACACAATGGATAATTGGGGAAAATTTAAGCACAAGTGCGACGAATTCACTGTCCTACATGCCAGGAGGAATATAAGGCGGATGGAGTAAAGCATGTGTGTTATATGAAAGATGCTAAGCCTAAAAATAACCCTTGTATAACTGTGTACTACGATATAGAAACATATACGAACGCTGAAACCAAAGAGGTAATTCCACATTTACTTGTGAGCCAGACCATCTGTGATGAGTGTATGGGTATCGAATGTGACGAGTGCCCAAATGCGGTAAACGGACAAACGTTTTTAAAACGAATGTCAGCGATAGTCCTGTGAAACTATTTGTGTCCTATATTGTCAAGTTAGCCGACAAGTTCAAAAATGACTGTGTATATTTTTGCCCATAACGGGGCAAAGTTTGACACGCAGTTCCTTTATAAGGAGTTGCTTGAACACGAATCCTCTGAGATATTTACAGGTGATCCATTGAAAAGAGGCAACAAATTAATACAGATGCAGATAAGAGGCAATGTACAATTTAAAGATACTTTATTATTCACACCTTGTAAATTAGCAAAGCTACCCAAAGTGATGGGAGTAGCAGCTGAAGTTTCCAAAGGATACTTCCCATACACTTTCCTCACCAGCGAGACTTTAAACTACGTAGGCCCACCACCCCCGAAACATTATTTTGACTGCATGGATGAACGTGAAGACTTTGATCGATACTACGACAGTTTTAATGAAAGTAACCCTTATAATATAGCTGATGAATGTGAGCGTTATTGCGTGAATGATGTGCGCGTGCTTAGAGTATGTTTCCAGGCCTTTAGAAGTATGTACATAGCCCGTTTCAAATGCGATCCACTGCAAGTCGCAACCACCATCGCATCATTATGTTTTACGGTGTTCAAGAATAACTTCATGCCTAAAGACACCTTAGCCATTATTCACCGAAACAACCCCCGCAGTTACGGACACAAGGCTATTTACTGGCTCATACACCTGCAGCAACAAACAGGTGTATACATAAAGCACGCCCGCAACACGGGTGAAGTACCCATTAAGATTAATGGACGTGTTTTTTGGGTTGATGGGTTAAGTGAAAACCGTGTCACTGGTGTGAAGACTGTGTATTCCTTTAATGGATGCTGGTGGCATGGATGCCCCCGCCCTGAGTGCGGTATCGTCGGAGATATCCACGGTAGATCTCCTGCCGACTGTCTTGCAGGGACCCGCACCCGCGATCAACTTATAGGATCACAGTTCACTCACAAAGTCTTGTGGGAGCATGAATATGATGCACGGATGGAGACAGACGATGTATACCGTGAGGAAATAAAAACGATCAAGCGTTCAATGGTGCTGGACCCTCTCAAATGTGGTGATAGCTTGTTTGGAGGACGTACAAATCCATTCAGACTATACTTTCCACCTACGGTGGGCGTGAAGCTCCATTACTACGATTTCTGTTCTTTATACCCATACGTGATGAAGAGCCATCCGTACCCCGTGGGCGCTCCTGAGAAACTGGTGGGGCCTAGCCTACCATCCATCAATGAATTTTCAAAAAATTTGAATGATCATTACTTTGGGCTCTCTTTCGTAGACGTACTCCCCCCACGCAATTTATGGATACCGATCTTACCTGTCGTTATCGACGACAAGCTCATGTTTCCCTGTGCGTGAAGTGCGCGGAAGAGGATAACGGCGAATGTAACCATATACCCCACCAGCGTAAGATCAGAGGCGTATATACAAGTCCTGAGCTGGCCCTAGCCGTACGCCATGGTATAGAATACTGAAGATACACGAGGTGTGGAGTTTCAGAAGCTTCCCAACCTTTTCACACCATATATAAACGCCTTTTTGAAGGATAAGGTTGAAGCATCAGGGTATCCGCGAGGAGTTGATACCGAAGATGAAAAGTCTGCCTATATTCAACGTTACCGCGACCGCGAAGGTATACAACTTGATCGTGTCCAAATTGTAAAGAATCCTGGCAAGCGCTTTAGTGCAAAGTTGTGTCTAAACAGTCTATGGGGAAAATTTGCGCAGAATACCGGCAGAGGGAACATTCATTTGGCACAAAGTTATAGCGATGTCTGGGATTATGCCAATGCCCCCGATAAAGAGGTCATGGAGATCGTGAATGTAGGTAATACTTACGTAATAAAGTACAACAACACGGAATTTGCCACAGATACCTCAAGGGTTACAAACATACCTGTGGCGAGCTTCACAACAGCCTACGCCCGTATAAAACTTGGGGTCTATTGCATTCTCTTGGGCGGAGAGTATTGTATGCCGATACAGATAGCGTGATATTCACAGAGAGGGAGGGTGATTACATGCCCGCTATTGGGGAGTTCCTCGGCGAGCTCACTGATGAGATCAAGGATGAGTATGGGGACGACGCATACGCCGACTCTTTTATCTCAACAGGACCTAAGACTTATGGGGTACGGGTCAGGGTAGGGGATGAAATGAAATATATCGTGAAGGCAAAGGGTATTACGCTCAACCATGCGAATCGGGAGGTTGTTAACTTTGAGTCGTTGAAGGATCTAGTATGTTTGCAACCTCACCAACTAATTGTAGGCACCCACAATTTTCGGGCGCAGAAGCTGGGAGGCGTGAAGGAACTTAGGGGTACGATGGTGTGCCGTAACACCTATAGGAAACGTTACCAGTTACCTGGCACCTATGATACCGTACCCTTTGGATACCAATGATGCTTCTAACTCACACGTCTTGTATATAATCGTATCTATTTGTAAATATATATATATATAACTTGAATATCTCGTTTATTAAATCGTATTTGTAAATATATGAATATCTCAATAAATCAAATAGCGTTTCACTTTCTCCTTTGTGTGTGTGTGTGTGTGTGTGTGTGTGTGTGTGTGTGTAGGTGAAAGTTCTAAGCTCCGCCCACTGCGTGAGTCATGCTACTATCTGGGAGTCCCTGCGTGGTCAGTCGACCGCAGTAAGCCCGAGAGATCAGACGTGTATTCAGATCAGACGTATATTGAAATGGCTACCTTTAATATTGCTTGCACAACGTTTATGAAATCGTATTCAGTAAAGTCTGAGGATGTGGTGGATACCGAAAAACTTCCTATTCCCCCCTCCTATGCTCTTTTAAAGCCACATTGGATTGTGCGAAGTTCCAAGATGTACAAATACTCTACGGATGTTCTGGTGAGACTGTTGAAGGCTTTCGTTGCACAGACGATGTGCTGAAGTATGCTGCAGGGCTAAACTTTATAAAGTCTCACATACACCGTGAAGTAAAAGAAACAACGCGTGCAGAAGAGAAGCAGCAGGTATGGATAATGAGCCTTGTGGATGGGTGGTGTGACAAGCGGTATTACGTCATGCTACACCATGTCGATTACTCATACCCTACGTCTGAAAATGTGAATCTCGTGATCATGGACAATCTTAGGTGTTTTTATCACTATATTAACGTATATCATGATGAGGTTCATAGTGAGGTTGTGGCTAGTGCCATGCGTGAGTTTTTAACAGATTTTAGAGACGAGTATCGTTTGATGGGTAGAAAGGAAAAATATGAGCATATGTTCCTCTCAAATAGTGCGCCGGAGTGTGGAGATGATTAGCGCCTAGTTCTTATCCAAAGTGCGTAGGCTGGTAGTGACGAAACGGAAAAACAAATATGTGCAACAATTCGAGTCGTACGAACATGCCCATTCACGTATCATCGAGTCAGCCGCCCGTCGAACCGTTCCTGCCTGTGCCTCACACGGCTCATAGTTATCTCAGAGCTTGAACCGAGTAGACGTGCGCTCCTCGAATACGATGGAACTTCCTTTGAGCAGCATTCTCAACGCCTCGTACGATGTGTCCGTGACGAAATCGTTGCGCGTGTTCAGGCGTAATTCCGGTACCATTAGCTATGTACTGGAAACGGAATGTAGACCGACAAACAAACGGGTTTATTTAAGTATCGAGGAGATGAATAGAATCTTTGTGATAGTTGATAAGTGGTGTGAAGATCGTTATAAAATACCTGCTAACGTAGGAACAAGAAGAGAGCAGATTAGTGACGCGCCCTCATACGCCGTTGTATGTACGTTGTGTATAAATAACGATCGGCCATGCATTGATATAAGGCTGATGTGGAAGAATGCTTCTGATAATAACGCTCTTATTCCTACGCGAAACCGTTTCATCCTCGACAGAATGTTTGAAATCGTCGGATTCCGTAAACTGAAACCTATATTAGACGCGCGTGTTACGGATATGCTTTATTTTGATACAGTTCTTGAATACGCATACACTGCTCTGCTCGATGGGTTTACCGAGTGTAGGACTGGTGAGAATGGTCTAGTGCTGGATTTTATTTAAAAAGTTTAGACTCTTTGAAATACCATGAACTTTGGTACAAAGCAATTGATCGGTACAAGGCTGAGCTCACCTACACCGTTCACCCTGAAGAACTATTTCTTTATATAACGCGCAGTTGTCGTAACGATTTAGAAGATTATTTCAATTGCCGCTATGTTGAGTGAAGAGTTCACGATTGAAAAGCTCGAGTCGGTAGAAATAAACCCTCGATTGGAAAAGCGTTCTTATAAACTTGTGTTTAATAATGTAGCTAACGATGAACTCTTTGTGCGTGCTTTTGATTGTATTCTAGACGTATTTAAAGATGACTTGCCAACCGGTTGTAAAGTGGGGACAAAAATAGTACTGAACGATATGAAAGCCATTCATATCGAATACAGGTTTCCCTATACTTTAAGCGGTGAAATATTATTAAGCCGCATAGACTGCGTAATGCAGAGCAATAATGATGTAATTGTAAACTCGATTAAGACCGATTTTAGTATTTTGAAAAAAAAGTGAATTGTATATATATATATTTTGCTTGACGATTATACGCATATTTCTATTGATTTGTGTTTATATATATATATATATATATATTTTGCTTGATATTTCTCCTGTACGGTTATGTACATATTGAAGTGTATATGAAATGTATATTTTATTTTATATATCACCATAATTGTGTGTGTGTGTGTGTGTGTGTGTATATTTCTCCTGTACTGTTATGTACATATTGAAATGTATATGAAATGTATATTTATTTGAAATGTATATTTATTTTATATATATTATGTGTATATATTTCTGTTATGTACATATTGAAATGTATATGAAATGTATATTTTATTTTATATATATATATATATCCATAATTGTGTGTTATATTTTGTTATACGCATATTCCTCAAATGTATTTATTTGAAATGTATATTTTATTTTATATATATATATATCCATAATTGTGTGTATATATTTCTGTTATACGCATATTCCTCAAATGTATATTTATTTTCTATATATTTATAATAAAAAGAATGATGCAATGTTGTTTATTGTTATGCCTTCTACTACCGGTATTCTGTATACAACAGGTATCTGGCAATATTTAAGCCTTCTAAGCCAACTGGCTGATTAGGAGTCTATAATAGTGTATACAATGGTATCTGGCAACTCTGTCTTCGGAATACATGGAGCTATCTGGCAACTCAGCCAACTGGCTGATTAGGCGTATATAATAATAATGTATGCAATAATACTGCTAAAAAGAGGTATCTGACAACCAGCCAACTGGCTGATTAGGAGTCTATAATAATAATAATGTATGCAATAATACTGCTAAAAAGAGATATCTGACAACCATTTACAGCCAACTGGCTGATTAGGAGTCTATAATAGTGTATACAATGGAATACATGGCGCTATCTGGCAACTCAGCCAACTGGCTGATTAGGCGTATATAATAATAATGTATGCAATAATACTGCTAAAAAGAGGTATCTGACAACCAGCCAACTGGCTGATTAGGAGTCTATAATAATGTATACAATGGTATCGCGGTATCTGGCAACTCAAGCCATTTACGCCAACTGGCTGATTAGGAGTCTATAAAACAACGCCAGCCCGGCTGGAAGTCTTAGTGTGCACTTGGCTCCTGCCAGGTGAACACCTCTCCTCCTTTCTCTTGGGGGATAACGCCGCCTCCAAGTTTTCCCCCCACCCCCTTTCCCCCACCCCCCTTTGCAACAACCCCCCTTTGCAACAACCCCCTTCCCCCCTTTGCGACAACCCCCACCCCCTTTGCAACATTACATAATAACCTGCAACATTCCTGCACTCTCCCCTTTTGCGGCTATACTACTCACCTACCAAGTTATTTTAGGGAGTTAGACCAGGGTTTCCATTTTTAAGTTCCTTAAAAAATGGAAATGGTGTATGATATGTTCACATTAAACTCTTAACGGTATAAATTTGGGGTTTTGGAAAAAAATTATCGGATTGCGTTCAAATTTTAACGCTGTCGAGCAAAATAAATAGTGGTTACACACGAAATTTAAAGTCGATTGGCCGAATAGGTTTTGAGTAGGAAGCAATTTGGGGTAAAAAAGCTTATCTTGGGTAGGGATTTTGAGTCTTACTCCTCCCTTATATTTTGACATAGAGATTTCAAATTTTTACCATAGATTTAGAACTATAATATCAAAATTCTCACGAGAGTTTTTTTTTAATATCTTTAGAAATTTTTTTTTTTTTTTTTAAATTTTCAAAAAACCATTTTTTCCTCATTTCACAAAATATAAAAAACTGTCGACAAATATTTTGTGTTTAAAAACAAACAAAATTATTTGAATCTGAAAATCGGTTTATTAAATGTAATAAAATTTTGAAATACAGAGTTTTATATTTTGAGAAAAACGAATAAGAAAAAAAATTAGAAACTGACCATTTTATTTTAGGAGATAGTAGATGAAAAATAGTGATAACAACATTGTTAAGAAGACCCCGAGGTCCCCTTTTCTATACATTTTTTTTTGCCTGCAATGAAGTATATAAGATACTGTCTTCTCATATGAAGAGGTATCAGGACAAAATGAGTCCTATGATAGGGGAAAAGGGGGTTATAATACCCACTCCTACATTTAATAAAGGGTTAAAAATTATCACCGGTTTCCTGAATGGTGGCTAATCGAAAATATGTGAAAAAATAAAAATAGCGAAATTTTTCGATTTTTTCCAAAATTCTACCCTTAATTTCAAAAGAATTATATTTAAGGGTAAATTGACAAAACATTTTAGAGGTAAATTAAAACAAGAAGCAAACCCAAACCAACATAAAGTCGTAAGAGATTCGAAATGTTATTGTAAAAAATGCTCACCTTAACAAGGAACCTTCTAATAAAAAAAGATAAAAATCCTCTTTTCTCTTTAGGATGAAGTCAAGCCTATTTAATATTTATATTAAATAATATTAATATTAGTAATATCGCAGTAAAGTGCAAAAGTTTTATAATAAATTTCCCTCGTTAAAATTTCTGAGATTTATTTATGTGAAATGTTTTGTACTTTGAAGTAAGAGATTTAACAATTTTTAGGAAGGTGGGGCGAGGAATGAGAATAATGGGTAAAGAAAGAAAATAAATAGGGTGTTTCAAAAGTCCCTCATTTTTTTAAAATTTTATTAAAATAGCAATTACAAGAGGAACCAAATGACAATTTGGTTGCTGAGTCTACGATTCATGAGAATTTTGGTGGCATCAAACTTGGCTTCATAAGTCTACTGGAAAGTCACTGGTACACCTCAACGTGGGCACCGTCTTTTTCGAAACAAGCGAGCCACCGTTTTACGCATTCTTGGCCGACATTGGACAACATTTCGGGAGTAACAGAAGCACACGCATTCCTGATCCGTTCTTCTAGTGTGGGGAGGACTCGCGGCTTGGTGGCGTACACTTTGCTCTTAATGTAGCCCCACAAAAAGAAGTCGCATGGGGTAAGATCAGGCGAGCGAGCAGCCCATTCGATGGGACCACGGCGACCAATCCACCGATCCTGGAACTGCTTATTCAGAAATGAGCGAACCTCACGCGAGTAATGAGCAGGGGCACCGTCTTGCTGGAAAATAACTTCTTGCATGTCAGCTACAGCTGACAGTTGGGGGATGCAGAACTCCTGAAGCATACGAAGGTAATTGTCTCCGTTGACGTTCACGGAATTTCCATCTTGATCCCGGAAGAAGAACGGACCAATCAGCCCAGCTGAGGAGATGGCACACCAGACGACCAATTTCGGCGTGTCCCTTTCATGTTCACGGATCTCCGCAGGATTGTGAGTTCCCCAGATGCGGGTGTTGTGCCGATTGACGCGACCAGAAAGGTGGAAGAGAGCTTCGTCGCTGAACCACATGTGCTCCAGGATCGATGGGTCTCTTTCGTTGTGATGCAGCAGTGTCTCACACATCTCCACCCGGCAATCGTAATCTTGAGGTTCCAGCTTCTGAACCACCTGGATCTTGTACGGATACAGCTTGAGACCACGCCGCAAAATCCGTTGGATAGATGTCGCGCTGATGTTCAGTTCCGCAGCAGCTCGCCGAATGGACTTTCCTTGACTCTGAGTAAACGCCTCACGGACAGTTTCGACATTCTCCTCACTCCGCCCACTTCGAGGTCTTCCTGATCGTGGTTTGTCCTTTACGGATCCGGTCTCCATAAACTTCCGGTGGGTGGCGACGATGGTGTTCCTATCCGGTGCATAATGCTGTCCGTAGACTGCCCGGAATCGTCGCTGCACTTCGACCACAGATTGAAAAACCTCCTGCCACGCAGCGATTTTACACCTCTGCTCTAGAGTCAGCATGGTAGCAGAAGAAAACGGAGCAAAACTTCAAATGTAGACTCAAAAACATTCTCAATTACTGAGTAAGAGTTTACCACAAGATGAACGTCGTTGGTCGATTAGCTGCAAAGAAAATTGAAAATCAAATTAGTGAGGGACTTTTGAAACACCCGGTATATCTATATACAGGGTATCCCAAAAGTCAGTTTACCGAAGAAAATGTTCTCCTAAGGTGAGTTTACTACAAAGAAACAAACTTGTTTCATAAATATATTTACAAAACATAAGAAAACAAAGAAAAAAATTTCTGAAACATATTTACAAAACATGAGAATAGTTCTGGTTACAAGAACTGTTCAAAATGTCGTCCATGTTGTTCGATGCACATCTTGTATCTGTCAACGGTTGGCCGGCAAATTGCTTTACATAGTTCCTTATCATTGCTTAAGAGCTGGAATTCTTCACGAATGTAGTCTTTAAGGTCCTGAAGACATGCTGGCTTTTTGCTGTATAAAAAAAAATTGTGTCATAATTTTTAGAATAATCATCAGTGAAAAACATTTTCCTCGGTAAACTGACTTTTGGGACACCCTGTATATGGTCAGAACAGCAGTAAACATTAAGAGAAAGCACAATAATAAAATAAGCTTTACTTAATAATACTTTTTCCATGTCTGAAAACATTAATTGAGACTTCGTGCCATAACTGAAAAACCATTTGGAATAATTGAGAGATAAAAAAAAATTAGGAATTAAATAAAAGAGGTTTTATTACTACATTATAACTGGAAAACAAAACACGCAAAGTTTCATAAGTGATATAGGAAATTGGAGGCACTGAAAAGGTTTTACATTTATGCCTTCCAATTTCTCATCAAGTTAATGGACGATAAAAACCTCATTAACAGAATTAATAGTTAAAGTTCTAGATTACTTTCGTATTTTGAGATACTTGATACTTCCGAATTGGGGTAAGGTTTATATATGTAAAAAAGTACAGTAAGGTCCGATATATATATATATATATATATATATATATATATATATATATATATATATATATTAAACAGGAATAATATTCTTTCTATTAGTGCTGAACAAATCTAAATCAGGGTTCGAGGTATATTTTCGTTGGCTCGGATTCGGATTCGAGCTCATCGGATTCTGTTCCAGAACCGACAAAGAAAGAATAATGAAGGTTTAAACTTGCGTTCAAACTAATTAAATATTTTTTTCTCCAGTTGCAATCGGGTGAACATGTGTTAACATTGTCTTTCAGGGTATGACCAAAGCCTAGTACAGAGTCTTATCATGTCATTCATGATGTGTCATACAAAATGAAATCTACAACTTACTACAACTATTTACTAAGTACCAAAGATTTATCTTGTGGAAAGCAATGGAAACTTATACTGTCCAGATTTCCTTTTATCTGGACCTTATTTACATTTACATTTCACTTGGAAAACATGAGGACAAAATTAGAAGACAAAATTAGGAGCCATTTCAGACCGACATCCACCGACCTAAATTACATGAATCAGACTGACCAGAAAAATCGCCAATGGGATTTGCATTTTGTATACATCACTTCAGAGGGAGCTGCGAGTCAATTTTTGTATGAACATTTATCAGTGAAATGAAACTATATGATAAGACTCCGTAGTAGGCTTTGGTATGACCACAGTCAAAGATGAGTCCGGAAGATCTGTGGTGGGAAGTACTAAAAATTCTTTGTTTACACTCTTTTCCTACCCTCGCAGCTTACTAATAATAACTCGTATGTTCACTTTATTCTGACCACAGCCCTTCGATAAAACGTACAATTTTTTCTTCTAGATCTCTCAGAGCATCAAAAATTATTAGCCCTGAACTTTTAGATTCTGAGCAGTATTATAAACATCGTTTTAAACTGTTATCCTATTCCATTTCGAGAAAATTGTTTAAACAAAGCTTAAAAAACGGTATTATAACAGTATAGTTCACAGGGAGTTTGATCTAAAAAATACCCTTAACCTAAGGATAACGTAGTTTTTAAGTATAAAAATACTATTAAGTCCCGCCTAATAAAAACAAGACCAGATAATGCAGTTGGTTGTAGCTATTCTATCGACTGTAAACAATGCGATTCAGTTTATAGAGGTTAAATGAAAGAATATTTAGATGTCAAAATAAAACAGCATAAAAATGCTTGGAGAACCATCAATAATTCTAATGCGTTGTTTAACCATATTAAAAGATAGAATCGTATCATTAATTGGGAAGAATCTAAAATTCTAATAATAAAAAATTAGACATAATTGAAAAGAACTTTCTAAAATGTGTATTCATATACTTCGTAAATAATTTGAATAACAGCTCGAGGACTTATAAAATGAACCATATCTTGTTAAAATACATTTTCTCGAAATCGTTATTCGTTAATATTTTCATAAGCTCTCCAAACCATTTTGTTTACGCTGCACAGATACATATGTTCTGCTTCTTGCCTTCTTCCTTCATTCCCTGATGAGGGGTATTGCTAAATACACGAAAGACCTTGGAATCGCTTTTCATTTTTCCTTGTGGGTGTGATCAGTGATCAGTTTCAAATGTTCAATTATGAAATTTATTTTATATATATATATAAGAGATAGAGAGAGAGAGAGAGAGAGAGAGAGAGAGAGAGAGAGAGAGAGAGAGAGAGAGTTGAGAAGAACTCTACGAGTAAATTTAGCATATATTAAATTCGAGATTTATTAATAAATTTGTTATTTCTATCTACTAATTAAAGAACCAACTTGACCCCCACCCGTGAAATCGAGTGAAATGGCGCATGTTAAATTTGAATCATTGTTTGGATCGATTTACGATTGTTTCAGCCGTAAATGTTTATTCGGTAGTGTCATGAATCAGTCTGATTTTATACAGTTCCGTTCGTTGTTCGCCTCACGTTATTCATAGTACATACTCTCCTTTGACAATGACTGTAACAGTGTAATAAATATTTTTAATATATTAAAGGAAGGATAGTGAAATTGCAGTTTTCCTTCTTGCAATGGTGAGTGAAATTTTTTTTTGAAAGTATAAGTTTTTTGAAGTATAAATGGGAGTGAAACGTACGTATAATTTTTTTTAACTAAGGATATATTGTACTTTCATACAGTTAGATTTAATTACTTTATTTTCATGTAGGTTACAGTAACGTTACGTATTTTTTAGAATATATAAGTTACAAAGTGGAGTGTTAATACAATAATGGATTTTCTATATATGAAGTGTGATTCTTCAATTACTCCACACTTTTAAGCAATATTAAAACGATAGTGGATTTGTTTATGTTCAGGAAGCTTGGCACGATTAATGTGAACTGCTGATAGGGAATAAAACCATGATAAAAAATGGCTTTATTAGAAGCGCAAGAATTCAACCGATTCTAAGGTCTTCATCAGGTGCGGCTAGAACTTTGGATAGGCCGAAAGCGGATCTTTTCGCTTTGAAGCACTGTGAAAAAACAAAAGAAAATAATATTTCTTGGTAGAAAATGTATATATTTGTTAAGAAAGGTACATTTTATGGTGCAGAAATGGAATGCAACCTAACCAACCCTAACCTAACCTAACTTCCTTACGTTTATCAAGTTTGTGCCGAGACAATACTAAAACATTCAATGAAAACCAGGTTTGTGCCGAGACAATTTTAAAACAGGCAGTGACAAACGGAGGTCCAAACTGTACAGTTGAAATAGATGAAACATTTTGGGAATTCGTTTGGCGTCGAAAGAACACAAATAAAGACAAATTTGAGAAAATTTTACAAGACATTTCCCAATTGTTAAACTATTATACATTTTTCCACCATAAAATGTACAGTTACCTGCATATGTAATGTTCCTCGCCTCACAGACGACTCGGTACATGTGGAAACACCGCAGTAATAGTCAAGGGGGGAAGGTGGGGTGGAGGGGGGACAACCGAGTCCAACAACATATAACACACATAAACTGTATATCTAAAGGACAACTGAATGTGCAGTCACTGACATACAAGTAATTATAATGTAATGTCTGTTCATAAAGATAAACAATTGATGTGATCATGAACAGAGTTGAACTCCATGTAGTTTACTAGTCTTATACAGTAACTACCGGAGCGACCCGGCGTTGCCCGGGTGGAAGTTGAACGATATATATATATATATAATATATATATAATATATATATATATATATATATATGCCCAATTAGAGTAATTGAATGCCCGGTTAGGTCAACTGAATGCCAGGTTAGGTTAATTGTACGCCCTTGACGATTGGTTAGGTTAAGTCGTGATATTTTCGTTAGTTTTAACGAAAATATCACGACTTAACCTAACCAATCGTCAAGGGCGTACAGTTGACCTAACCGGGCATTCAATTAACCTAACCCTGCATTCAATAATTTTACCGTAGGTTTCGATATTTATATATATAATATATATATATATAACTTCGGAGGCCGACGCCACATAGCCTATGTTCTTATATATATATGGGATGAATTTTCACAATTAAACACGTGAAATGAATGAATGCTGCAAACCCACAAGGAAAAAGAAAAACGATTCTAAGACCTTTCGTGTATTTAGAGCTACACACGAGGTGTAGCTCTGAATACACGAAAGGCCTTGGAATCGTTTTTATTTTTCCTTGTGGATTTGCAGCATATATATATATATATATATATATATATATATATATATATATATATATATATATTAGAGCTCCGCCCATTTTATGACGTGTCTATGATGTCACTATCTTTCAACCAATCTGAAATACAGAGGCCTCCAGCACCTCAGATGACCTCGGAGGCCAACGTCACATAGCCTATGTTCTTCCCCGGCCTCAGTTACCCCTATCCCCCGAGTCTCATCTAAATCTGGCCAGTGGTTTGGCCGGCCATAAGAAACAAAGAAAGAAAGTTCGTAGGCAGTTCGACCGTCACAATTATTAGTATAGATAAGGTTCCATTATGATTACTGCAAGTCTATATGAACAGCTACCACAATACAACTTTTTATATACAGGGTGTCTCAAACGTCACTATCTATTTCGGTGACATTAGATGTTTTTTTTTAAAATGCTATGCTGGCATAAAGATATGTACTTCTGGTGCAAATTTGTGTATTTAAAAAAAGTTAATTGGTTTATTATCTTGATATGCTTGAACAATTCCTCGAACCTCAACTTCTTACAGATGGCATTCTTGACACAGTAGTTTTTCAGCAGGATGGAGCACCGTGCCATTATGCAATAATTGTACGTGATTATCTTGACAGACGCTTCCCCGGTCGCTGGATTGGTCGTGGAGGAACACAACCATGGGCAGCACGTTCACCCGACTTAACACCATTAGATTTTTTCGCCTGGGGTTTCATTAAGTCTAAGGTGTACACTGGTAGAAGAATTAGTGATGTAGCCGAACTTCGAAATCGTATTACCGATGCAGTTCAGAAAATAACACCTCAAATGCTGGAAAGTGTGTTCAGGGAAACAACTTATCGCTTTGAGCTCTGTAGAGACACTGATGGTCGCCATGTGGAGACAGATAAATAAATAGCATTAATTCTTTGTGGCACTTACTTTGAAATAAATATATTTTTCATGTCTTAAACCAGTTTTCGTAATTCCCATTATTTTTCAAAATAGATAGTGACTTTTGAGACACCCTGTACTCTACTAGTGAATTTGAACCAAAAATAGACATTACACAACCAACCTCCACATTCCCTCATTCCCCTTCCCCATCCACCAGTCTTCTTTCTATTACGGTTGCTCATCATTATCATATACTCATCATCCTTTTTAGATGTTTTTCGCTTCCATCCTCAACCTGTTTTATTCTTCACATCCCCAGTCTGTGTGTGGTGAGAAAGTATTTTGGAAACAGTAGACAATAATACTCCAGCTTTAGCAGCTATTTGTCTTTGAGCGTTGCCTTCTTTCTGGAGAACAATAATTTTCAACCTATTCTTGTATGAAATTTCTTTATTGTGAGCCATTATACTATCTCTTCTGTAAAGAAAATTAGAAGATGAGACATTTTTGTATTAAAGTTTAACAAATAAGATGATATTTTTAAAGAAACGCGATTACATAAGGGTATAAACAACATGTGTGAGTCATTAAATCTGTAAAACATGTTATTACATCAAATTGAATAATATATTTACCAGTAAAGAACCTGGCCCTAAAAAAGAAGAATATCAACAAAAACTAGTGGTGTACTGATTCATTGGCATTGGCAGAATCGGCCATTTTTTGGGCATTGGCATCGGGCAAATTTAACTGATTCTCTTACTGATTATTTGAAATTTTAAAATTTTCATTACAAAACAAAATCTATATTTACAGAAAATTGAACACCAAAAAACACCATGATAATTTATACTTATTTCAAAGTGTAATTACATATAAAAAATTTACATTCACAAAAACGGCAAAGCATAATAAGTTAAGTTGTCCATAAATTTACACTTTCTCGACTAGCTAATCTCTAAATATTATAAACTATTGTAATGTAATTGTAATTGGTTGTGTAATGTCTATTTTTGGTTCAAATTCACTAGTATATAAAAAGTTGTATTGTGGTAGCTGTTCATATAGACTTGCAGTAATCATAATGGAACCTTATTACTATATAAGACTAGTAAACTACATGGAGTTCAACGCTGTATACGATTATATTAATTGTTATCTTTATGAACACAGACATTACAATATAATTTACCTGTATGTCAATGAATGCACATTCAATTGTCCTTTAGATATAATGTCTGTCTTATATGTTGTTTGACTCGTTTGTCCCCTCTCCACCCCACCTTCCCCCAGTTGGAGTACCTTGATTAGCACTGCGGCGTTGCCACATGTACGGAGTCGTCTATGAGGCGAGGAACATTACATATGCGGCAACTGTACTTTTCTTAACAAATATATTCATTTTCTACCTACAAATATCATTTTCTTTTGCTTTTATCACGGTGCTTCAAAGCGAAAAGACCTCCAAAAGCTTATGTTTTTTAATAAATCCACTAGTCATCGTTGTTTTATTCTTTCTCATACTTGGAAAATATTCGCATGACAGAAGTGTTCATAGGTTAAAAATAACAAAATAGTTTTTAAGGCAAACATTGACTCTTCTAAGAAAAATAAAATATTCATTCATTCGTAGAAACCTTAAAAACTTATTAACATTATATATAATTAAAAAAAAAAAAAAGTAACTATTTGAGCTATTGCTCCCGGAATTTCGGGCATGATTATGTGTGATGTTAACGTGTGGTCTGCAGCGGTTCATCGTAAGTTAATTTCATCAATGCGAGATTGATTGGCGGTTTCAATTTACTTACAACGTTATTTGAAGATAATAAAGTCGATTGATAGCATGAACGAGTTTGTCATCAAAGACTCCTCATAAATTATGGTTGCAAGCAAACGTGACTAATCCCATTCTTTTTTCCACCAAAGGATATATATATATATCAGTGGCGACTCGTGAAATTTTTGTTCAGGCATGCAATGTTATGGAATGGAAGAAAAACATCCGCCTAACCCTCTTGCCCAAACTTTGCATATTGTTTACATAGAACTTAGCAAGTTAAAGGTGTTTTACAAACTTTTGGGGACCTCTTTGAAGGAAAGTTCATTTAATGTTAGGCTTAAATATGCGAACAAAAATTAGACATATTTATATATAGTAGTTACCGAATTGATCTAAAGAAAAAGATACAAATTTAAAATTTACCTTAAATAATTGTGAAGCATTATTTGAATTGAAATTCTGCTCTCCTAGTTTTCCTGCAAAATTCTTCGATGACCAAATTGTAAAAGTACTCTCGATTCTCCATAGCTTCTTGATGAAATTTTTTTCAATTGAAATTAAGGCAAGATTAGATAGCCTTTCTTCACTTTTGGAACTCCGTAAATAACTTTTAATTCTTTTAAGCGCAGAAAATGATCGCTCAACACTTGCTGTCGATATTGGTATAGTTAGAATCAAATTCGTCAATTTATATATTTCCTTAAGACCTTTGTGCATTTCGCTTTCCAGTAGATATTTTAGGAGCTCAGCAACATTCTTTTTGGCAAAAGATTTGTGCGAATATAAAACACACATTCAACGGAGACGAGGAAACTCAAAAAATGAATTGTAGCTTCTTTTCAAAGATTCAAAAGCTCTCTCTGGGAAAGTAACATCATAGAACTCAAATTTTTGCAATCTAAAAGCTCATGAATTCCAATTTTTCCATTGAACTGAAACGCTCTTTCATTTGAAGAAGTATATTATCGAATATTTCATGAAATAGTTGACTATACTTCTCTTGTGGAGAAAGACTCTGTTTCCTTTTACATACAGGTTCACCACATCTTTCTGTTATCAAGTCCCACATATCTGCAAATTTTGTATCCCTTATTTGTTTGATTTTTTTCATAGTGCTTTCAACGGTGATTGAGCTATACACAATATCCATAGATTTTGTTTGCAGCACATTAAATAGATATTCAGTAAAAGGAAAAATTGAAGAAAATACTTCTAATAAAAAATTAAAATCGAAAGTATCGATACCAGCAAGCAATCCGCGTGCACTATTTTTTGTTTTTTCATCAAATTTCTTTGGGTTTTCAAGAATGCTTTTTAAAAGATCTATTATATCTTCTTTATTTTCCTTAACTCTTTCAACTAGACGAGATGAATAGTTCCACCGCGTTGGAGCCAGTTTAGGGAAACGCTTTCCAACAACTTTGTCAAGCATTGAAGTTCGCTTAGTTGAACTGCTGAAAAATGATGACAAACTTCCTAATACTGAAAAAAAATTATTACATTCGGAAATTTCAGCGACAGCTTGGGATAAAACAAGGTTAAGTTTATGGGCGTAGCAGTGAGAAAAAAATAGCCTCTGGTACAGTTTCTCTAATCTTTGTTTGTACTCCATTAAGATCGCTCCCCATAACAGCAGCACCGTCGTAGGTTTGAGCAACTAATTTTTTTCAAACAGCCCAGTTCACCTAGTTGCCTTATAGATAAATCAGAAATCGCTCCTGCACTTCTATCATTGCTGACGTCATTGAATTTTATAAATCGTTCACAAATCTCTCCATGTTTATTAACATAACGAACAACAGTAGAGAGTTGAGAAAAACAGCTGACATCAGATGTTTCATCTAATAAAATCGCCACATACATGCAGTCGATAAGCTCACGTTTTATTTGTTCTAACATAACTGCACTAATAGATTGAATTATGTCATTCTGATAGCAGATGATGTTCCCTTAAAAACAGTCGCAGTTTTAAATGGTTTTGAAGCTTTTCATCGAATTCTCCCATACAAAATACCAATTCAATATAGTTACCCCTATTGTCAGCGTTTTCTTCTTCATTGTGACCACGAAATGCTAATTCTTGCATACCTAAAAAACATGTTATCCTAATCAAACGTTTCAAAATTTCTCGATTCTTATTAACTTCTTCGTTATGTCTGGAAATGGCAACTGATTTCTGCTTGTCGAGTATTAAATCAATTCTTTCTGACTTTCCAAATGTTTTAAGATCAACAAATGCATTTATGTGAGCAAGAGATTTTTCATGGCGAGAAATTGCAGTATGTAAATGTTTAAATCGTCGTATCCACGACTAACAGAATTCCACACAGAGTTATCTCTTGAAAATAGGAAACACGACCAACAGTACAATTTGTTATTTGAAATATTTCCACATAACCAGGGAACATCATCATACAGCTTAGGATTAAATTTCCTAGTGAAGCCTTTATTTTCTTTGCTTAAATTCAAATGTGGAATCGGTCTGCCATTATTCAATATGCGCTTTTTCTCATCAAAAGAGAGTGAGTAAAATCTTCTAGTCTTCAATTGATTAAACACATCGTCAGTCATTATGGGCACTACAATGCTATAATTTATTTAAGGGAACACCGAACACAAGTGGAGCTTGCGGCTGTGGTACTGGAAAGAAGCCTTGTCAGAATTGCCAGATGTTACTTTTTGGTGAATGCACCTATAAAACTGAATGCATGCCGTATTATTTTCATTAATTAAAAAAATCAGAACAAAGCTTTTTAATTATTTTTAGTAAAAATATTAAGTAAATTTTCTAAGCATATTTTAAAACATATTGCCTTTTGAATTTAGCTATGAGGCTCAAAAAAAAATCTTATGGATAGTGAGAAGCTCCTTAAAAAATTGCCCAAGGCAAGGCGGTGTAAACAAAATCATGTCTTATTTCACTAGACAATTAAGAACATTTTTCTGTACCCAGACTGAATTAGTGAATGCTTTAGCTACAAGTGTTTCGATCTGTGTACAGAAAAATGTTCTTAATTGTCTAATGAAATAAGACATAATTTTGTTTACACCGCCCAATAACCAGTACATGCGTGATTGAAGCCTTAGCCTATTTTTAGTTTCTGAAAATTATTTTTGTCAATTATAATCCTTACTTAGATCTGAAAAGAGAACATATTTAACGCATGCATTCATTGCATGCGTTGCATTCATTAAGAAATCGCCACTGATATATATATATATATATATATATATATATATATATATATATATATTTCATCATGATTAATGGCTTAATCATTGTAATTATTGAACTTTCACACACACACACACACACACATATATATATATATATATATATATATATATATATATATAGAGAGAGAGAGAGAGAGAGAGAGGAGAAATAATAGTAAAACAGTGTAGTGAATTATTGCTAATTATTAAGTTATAAATAATTAAAAAAATATATAGATAATTTTCGAAATATATGTGAGATATATAATTTTACATTTTTAATATTTACTTCCAAGAAAATAGATAACCAATTCGTCTTTGTTAAAGACAGCGATCGATGATATCCTTCTATTGGTTTGGAGTACTTCAATTTAGACGATATTAACACATATTTTTCCCCTCTGTTTGAAAATTTCCGAAACTTTGAGTTTTATTGATTTCTTTTTTGGCATTTTACAATGTAAAAAATATTGTAAATTTTGAATATGTAGTTAGTTTGTATATATTTGGAACAAAGAATAGTGAAATTTAGCTATATATATACAGTCGGATATAGTTTCTGAGGCGGCCTTTGGTATATACAGTATATATATATATATATATATATATATATATATATATAGAGAGAGAGAGAGAGAGAGGAGAGAGAGAGAGAGAGAGAGAGAAACACTTTTATAAAACTTCAATTAACATTTGTTGAATTGGTCCTAACCTTATGCACGGGCAATTCACATACATAACGAAAATACTATTCGTACGGTTTTATTGAAACTTGGACTAAAGCTGCTCCATGTAATGGACTTATTTTATGCTAATTTTAGCAAAATCGCAAAGTTGAAGAAATTTTACAGACAATTCACTTTTCTTGTCTATTTTTACCGAAATCGGAATTCTGAATTTTAAACAGCCGTAACAAAATAAAAGATCTGAACAATTTGATTCGTTAATATTTTTCATACTAAATTTTATTTGTACACGACCAAGGTTGTCAACATCCATGAACTACGAATCAGGATCAGGGATGCAATAGCGATGGTCGATGCTGGCATGCTTGAACGCACATGGCGAGAAATTTAATATCGATTTGATGTTATACGGGAGACCAATGACGCACATGTTGAAGTTTATTAAACATGTATGTAAAACTTTTAGCTGTGCGGAGTCACATGGACAAACGTGTTTCTTTTTATGTTATTGGGTTATCACATTAATAAAGATTGAAATCGTTCAGATCTTTTATAAACACCCTATACATTTTGTTTTAAACTTGTAGGATCAATAGTGCATTGATTAAGTCTTTCAAAAAAGCATTTGGAAATGAAATTCATCAGACATTGAAAAAAAAGTGGTGTATAAAGTGAACCAGGGTTCAAAACAACGTCTAGGAACTCGCAAACGCATCAGAAAATGCTGTTCAATGGGTTCGTCGCTTAAAGTCTTAGGAATGGCCGCACCACGTTTCAAGTACATATCTTCAAAATTGAGGCGGGGAATGTTAAAGTTTTCTGGAAACAACAAAGACATTAACAACATGAAAACTTTTCAGCAAATTTTAGCCAAATTTAAATCAAATTACTCAACGTAAAATGTTGGAAAGACTGTGAATTTCATCAAAATCGGTTGGTAAATAAAGATGTTTTGAAAAACATGGTCATGTTTTCTAAGAAAAGCTACAATCTACCTTTACAACTGCACTTCCATAAAGACTTTGAACTCTCTCTCCACTGGAAATAAAATGTTGGTAGAGGAAAGCACTTTCTCACACGGCACAAATATGAGAAACTCAACAAAGCCGGTCTTGGAGGTGCGTATATATTTATAGAGAAGCTACGGTTTGTTATCAGCTGCAAGTAATCAAACTATCAGCGTTATATGCGCACCTGGAGAAGTGAAATAAAACTTTCACTTAGTTAGCCTTAACAAGAGAATAATATCACGGCTGTTCTAGACAACATGAAGTTAGACACATTGTCGAGTTATTTTCTCGAATGGTTTATGTGGAAATAAACGACGAGTACGTTTTGTGGATGAGGCACTGTATCAACACTCTTAATAACTTTACCTAACTTAATCCAGCTCAAGTTAACTGGATTTACCCTAACTTAATTTAACCTGACTCACAATATATATATATATATAATATATATATATATATATACTTTATGATTTACTTTATGAGGGTTTGAACAACGGTTCAGGATCGACCTGCGGTCGACCCCTCTGCAACATCCCGCCTCATTTGCAGGATTTGGTGAAGAAGGGAATTGCTTTCCGATCTCTTCCTGTCCTCGTAGCCAGCCACGCGTAGCTGGTCAGGGACTTTGCATAAGAATCTGTCCAGCTGGTTCTTGAAATTATTCAGGTAGGTGTGCTGGAGGTTCCACACTTCTTTTGGCAGGACATTAAAAAGTTTTGAGCCTCGTATTCTGAGGGTATTTTCCATCCTCGTTTTCATGGTCCCCTGACCCACCGCAGCTGGGACAGTACAAAATCTGCCTCTTCTCTCATTCCATTTTATTTCTATTTCATTTCTGAAGTTAGGGACAAAATCCTCGAGTATTTTCCATATGTATATTATTGTGTACCGCTCGCGTCTTCTTTCCAGAGAGAAGAGTTTCAGGGATTGTAATCAAGACCAGTAGTCTTCACCTTTCGTTTTCTCTATCTTAGAAGTAAAAGTCCTTTGGAAAGCTTCAATGTTCGCAATGTCTCGAGATCAATACTCAGTTGTCGGTAGGACTAGATTCTTCCATAATTTGAGTATAATGTTCATTTTTCTGCTACGGAAGCTCCTCCAGCTGATTCTCATTATTATTTTTCTAGCCATTGTAATTTTGATGTTATATTGCTCTCTGAATTCTGCATCCGACGACATTATTACTCCAAGATCCCTGACTTGTGGATTTGGTGTTATCTGTTTGGCTTGCAGAGTTTTGTACCCTATATTCTGTACCACCTTGTTATTACCATATCTTAGAAGTTGAAATTTTTCTTCGTTCAACTTTATATTATTCTCTTCTGCCCACGTGAATAATGTTTCAATGTCGTTTTGTAATTTTTCTGTCACCTTCGTTCAATATTTTCTTGCATATCATTGTGTCATCTGCGAAGCATGATACAGTACTGTCATTAATATCTGCATCAATGTCTGCACTCATTATTATGAACAGCAAGGGAGCTAATACTGTACCTTGTGGGACACAGCTCATGACTTCTGAGACTTCAGATTTAACTCCATTTACTACCTTCCAGCCATAAAACCATGTTGATTTGGGTTGTATAAGTTCTTTTCTTGTAGGTAGTAAGTAGTTTTGCATCTAATTATACGTTCAAAGCACTTTATAAGGTAGGAGGTGAGAGCTACCTGCCAATAATTCTTAGGCATTGCTCTGTTACCTTCTTTAAATAAGGAGGCAATGTCCGCGTTCTTTAATGGAAGTGGAATTTGTCCTGTGTCGAGTAATTTCCTCCATAGTAAGTATAGCGGCTTGGCAATACTCTCTTTACATTTCTTCAGAAACATAGCACTCCATGTGTCTGGCCCTGGTGCCGAATTTTCTCGCATCTGTGATAGAGCCTTAATTACATCTCCTTCCGAGAACCCTAAGTCTATTAATAGGTTCGTGCCCGAACTTGTTCTTGGCTGATTTGTATCAATGTCAAAAAATTCATCTGAATTTCCTACTTTCTTCTGGGACTTAGGTGTGTTAAACACACAGTTAAATTGTTCCTTAAGGAGTTCGCTCATTTTTTCTGGTTCATTTGTGCATTCGGCCGCCCCCGTCTATCAACGGACCAATACTCTTTACACTGCATTTTTCTTTTCGCAAACGTGTAGAAGTGTTTTGGGTTATTTTTGTGTTTTCTGCTACCTTGTTTTCCTCCTCGTTTTTTTATGTATGAATGTTTGTTTCAGGTCCATTTCTATTTTGCATAGTTTCCTCTTTAGATGGAGTCGCCTTGCATCAGTTCTGCACCTGTGGAGATGTTTTACGGTTTATTTCCGTTGTCTAAAACACACCACACACACACACACACACACACACATATATATATATATATATATATATATATATATATATATATATATATATATATATATATTCTAGTATAAAAAAGTGTGCTATTAGTCAACTTTACTTACAAACGTAACTTATGAATCCTGGAGGTGGTGTTGATAACATGCAGACGAAGCTTGTTGATCTCATTAATCAACTTTATTACTTTCAAATGACGTTATAAGTAAATTGAAACTGCCATTCAATCTCGCATTAATGAAATAAACTTACGACAAACCGCCGCTGTTGATCTCGCATTAACATCACGCTAAATATCATCCATCGATTAAG
The DNA here is from genome assembly GCA_023014485.1 of Bathynomus jamesi. NCBI lineage: Eukaryota > Metazoa > Arthropoda > Malacostraca > Isopoda > Cirolanidae > Bathynomus > Bathynomus jamesi. The sequence goes on along the minus strand of JAJOZX010007333.1, from coordinate 189,802 downwards.
TGTCATTCAGCCGAACGTATTCGTATTTTATGAATGTCAATTTTAAAAATTATTAATAACGTAACTTCAGTGGTTGTACAATGTACAGTGCGTGCATGGCTTCATGCATTTAAATCCATTTTTTACTCGTACAACGTGTGCATGCAAATATGATTGAAGTAGTACAATTCATTTGGTAAATGCTGTATACAACTATACTACTATACTGTATGCTACTATACTACTAAACGCTATATACTACCTTAAAAATATTTAGTTTGAAGAAAATAGTAGACAGTAGTAAGAAGGAATTAGAATCTTTGTTTTTTCTTATCCAATGCATATACGCTTCCCAAGCTATGAATACTTTATTTTATTTAAATCTACAAAAATATCCAAAGATTTTGTCTGTAGGCATTCAAAGTATCCAATTTCGCTAAAATTTGATTCCGTTTCAAATAGAATATGAACGCTTATTCCCAAGGAATTAAATTATTTGAAAGTGCAATGTGTCTACAAAAGAATGATACAAATTAAATTTATTTCGAATAGAATTTGCACGATTCTTTGTGCATACCCTGTACAGTAAAAATATCCTTTCAGGGGCATATAAAATAGTGGGAGTAATAAATGAATTTACAATCATAAGTTGACGAAAAATAGGTTGTCATTCCTATAGTTAATAGAAAAAAAATCACCTATTTTAATATTAATTTTTATTATTTTAAATTATTTATTAACACTTCCAGTGGGAATACTTACGTCATAGTTAAAAAAAATTGGCAAAAAATTCGAAACTTTTGTACACAAAAACCAGCGATTGAGAACGGATAGACTTTGAACTTAATATTATCAAATATTCATTTTGTGTTTATGAATTTTGAGAGTTTGGTAAAATAAACAAAACTTATCGTTTTGATTGACTGTTAGTTTGGTTTGGTTTTACTAATATTCAGGTGTTCTGTTCTACTGTATAAGAAATGATTACGGCCTTTCTAGCGAGTAATTACGGCGACGTCACGGAGGTGGTCCGGGATAGGGTCTTTATACTGGCTATTTATTATTTATACTTTTATTGTGTACGTTCGTTTGTCGAATCAATTAGCTGATTTGATGTTATTTGCTAGCGGGCAACAACGGTGTAAACGACTCTAAGAAATATTCAGGGTTGGACTCTAGTTTAGGCGTTTATAGTGACTTTACTTTTGTAGGTGCTCGCGTGTGTGTATAAAAGGAGGGTCGTGCTATAAAGGAGAATGTTATTCGTTGCCGCTTCATCAAAAATTGTAGGCGTGACCAAAGGCAATTTCATAACCAACTCTAAATTGAGTTCTAAAAGTATAAACACTTAAATATATATATATATATATATATATATATTATATATATATATATATATATATATATCGTAAAGAACGACGCTTGTATAGGAGAACATTCCGCGCAAGATGAGGAGGGAGAACAAACAAATGAAAAAATGAGGTAACCACCCGGGAATCGAACCCGGGATCTTCCGATTGCAGGTCAGATATGATAACCACTACACCATGGTCCTCACTCGATCAGAAGTCGTAATTCTCCTACATACGCGCAGAAACCAATGCCCCGAGGGGGGCACATCCCGCATGCCGCACCTACATATACATTTCAACTGCAAAGAACACGCAGTATAATTAACGTAAAGAACGACGCTTGTATAGGAGAACATTCCACGCAAGATGAGGAGGGAGAACGAACAAATGAAAAAATGAGGTAACCACCGGGAATCGAACCCGGGATCTTCCGATTGCCGGTCAGATATGATAACCACTACACCATGGTCCTCACTCGATCAGAAGTCGTGATTCTCCTACGTTAATTATGCTGCGTGTTCTTTGCAGTTGAAATGTATATATAGGTGCGGCATGCGGGAGGTTCCCCCTCGGGGCATTGGTTTCTGCGCGTATGTAGGAGAATTACGACTTCTGATCGAGTGAGGACCATGGTGGGTTATCATATCTGACCGACAATCGGAAGATCCCGGGTTCGATTCCCGGGTGGTTACCTCATTTTTTCATTGTTCGTTCTCCCTCCTCATCTTGCGCGGAATGTTCTCCTATACAAGCGTCGTTCTTTACGTTAATTATACTGCGTGTTCTTTGCAGGTGAAATGTATATATATATATATATATATATATATATATATATATATAATATATATATATATATATTATTAGGGCGGTTCATGTAATAGGGGTGAAAAATTTTATTGCAGGCAAGTCACTGAGCATGTGGATTTTTTAATTCTATTTGTTTACAAAAATCTTCATGGCAAATTTCTACTTGGTAGCAAAACTTCCAGTGGGTGCTCAAGCTCATGTTCGATTACTCCTAGATTGCTGATTTGTCGCATGGGGCTTCTGGTATTTAAATTTTCCGAGCCCGCCGATTGAGGGAAATTTACGGTCATGTACTTCTCTGGTCGATTGGTGTCTACAAGCCTGGTTTGGCTTTGTTTCGTTTGAAACCTTGTCGAAACAAAGATGAAAATGGTTGAGGCAGCAAATTTATTACAGAGAGGAACACTAAAGAAAGATCAGAGAAAATACAAAGGAAACGTTTCAGTTGAGAGGATGGATCTCTCAGACTTCGTCGATTCAGCGTCATTCAAGTTATTTGATACTTTCAAGATCAACCGAGGGTTCTTAGGACATCTCCTGATGAGTGGAAAAATCACCAAGACGATAGACGATCCCTCCTATCCATGTAAAGATTCAATGTTATCAACGACAGTGCTGAAAGGGGCGTGTCCATGATAAAGAATTTCAATGCAACCATTACCAAAGCCGAGACTCAAAAGCAGTTCCTCTTACACGTAGTGGAAATGCACCGGCACTAATTTCCTGACCAGAATAAGTCGACATTGGCCACCGGTAAATGTTCAGGCGACTAAATTTCATGTATGATATTAAGGTGATATCAATGCATTTGTGCCATCACTGAACGTTATATTGTGCGAATTCATCGGTTATCTAAATGTTATTTATCTAATTCACCCACTGTACATATTTTAATGCTTAAGCACCAAGTAAATACTCTCGGATTCCACTCAAATTCGCCTCAAAGTTTTATGTTCTTAAGTCTAATAAAAAGTACATGCTTGCTTGAATTTTTAATTTTCATTTATTTGAACCGCCCTAATATATATATATATATATATAGATATATATATATATATATATATATATATATACAAAAGGGTGGCCACCTTTTTCACCGGGCCAAGAAAACCACAATTCGAAGGACAACTAAATGAAACAGAAATCATATTAAACTCTTTATATTGTCCTTAAAATGAGAGGTAGTTTATTTAAATCTGATAATTAGTCTCAATATTTACAACCTTACAAATCAGATCACCTGAAGATCAGGGCCCCCAGCCTCCTTTAGTTAGCTTTATAAGGCTAACTAACGAAAATATCACGACCTAACCTAACCAATCGTCAAGGGCGTACAGTTCTACAGATCTAGAGAAGCTAAGGCTAACAAAGACCTTAAGATCCACTCTAAGGTTAGCCCGAGAGAAAGGAAATAGTAGGGGGTTAAGAGAAGAAAATAAGGGGTTAAGTAAGTAGCAACACCTATCACTCATGGGTTAACATTCATTCAGAGAAAGAGAAAAATCACCATCATCATCCGCCGGCCACTGCCGACAAGTCAGAAAAATAGTCGGAGAGAATAGGAAAGGGGTGAAAGATGAAAGGAAGTAAAATAAGAACACTTACAAACCATGCAAACACAGTCTTAACTCACAGTCATACCATGCAAACTACAGACATGCAAGGAAAGAGAGTTACAGACATGCAAGTAAGGAGAGAATAAGAAAAAAAAATAGGTAAAGTTAAACAAAAAGTGGGTTAGTTTACTCTACGAGCTACATCTACGTTCATGTTAGTCTAATTTTTTTTTTTTTTTTTTGCTGGCATCACACGCTGGCATGTCACAAGCTGGCATTAATCGTCAACAGACTCATCCTCGACCACCAACCCCAGAGCTCCTGTTACTAATTGTTTTTTATTTTAAACAACGTTAATATTTTTAAAATGCCTATCTAAACGGTTCTTAAACATATTAACGCTGGTAGAGTGAACGACTGACGTGGGAAGATTATTCCATTTATCAATTACTTTAAACGTAAAGAAGTTTTTAGCGATATTAGTAATGAAACGTCTGCCACGCAACTTAAATCCGTTATTACGAGTATTACTATTATCGAAAGTGAACAATTTGTCAAAATTTACGTTATCGATGTTAATAACAATTTTGAAAACTTCAATAAGCTCCCCCCTTAATCTCCTAGTTTCGAGTGAATGCAAGTCTAACTCTTGAATCCTATCTTCATAAGGTTTGTTGCGCAATGACGGAATTAGTTTCGTGGCGTGACGCTGAACCCTTTCTAACCTATCAATATCCTCACGCAAATACGGGCACCAAAACTGAACGGCATATTCTAAATGAGGCATGACTAGGGACTTGTAAAGGCAAATATAATATCCTTCGATTTAAATTCGAAATTACGCGCTATGAAGCCTAACATCCTATTAGCTTTTCCGCAAGACTCCAGGCACTGGTTCCTAACCTTTAAATCCTTAGAAACGCGTACGCCTAAATCTACTTCCTCGTCAACGCTCGCCAACTCCCTATCATCCATCGTGTACGTGTAATTATTGTTACGAGAACCTATATGCAAAACTTTACATTTGTCTACGTTAAATTGCATCTGCCACTTGTCCGTCCACTCCATAATCCTATTTACATCGTCTTGGAACCTATTTCTATCGTCCTCGTTGACAACCTTACCGCTTATTTTAGTATCGTCGGCGAATTTTGACACGTTACTAGTCAATCCTACATCTATGTCGTTAATGTAAATTACGAATAGCAATGGGCTTAACACTGAACCCTGTGGGACACCGCTACCTACATCCAACCACCCCGATTAACTACCATTAACTACCACCTCTGCCTCCTAGCACGAAGCCATTCTTCTAAACAGTTAGCTACCTGACCGCGTATACCGTGCGTTTTGACCATCGCAATTAATCTCCTATGCGGAACTGTATCGAACGCCTTTTTAAAATCTAAATAAATAACGTCAGCCGCTCTATGCCTATCGTATTCGCGCACTATTTCGTTATAAAATTCTAACAAATTAATTAAACAAGATCTATGGCGTCGAAACCCATGCTGACTACTATTAATCAAATCTCTACTTTCTAAGTGATCGATGATACGATCCCTAACTACGGATTCCAAAAGTTTACCGACAATTGACGTTAAGCTAATGGGCCTATAATTGCTAACTACTGCGGGGTCGCCTTTTTTAAAAATAGGTGTGACGTTAGCTAATTTGAAGTCTTCAGGAATAATCCCCGTTTCGAGTGACTAATTAAAAATCTTCGTTAAGGGGCCTACGATAACGTCTTTCAAATCTTTCAAATGTCTGGGATAAAAAGCATCAGGGCCTGGAGCCTTGCTAACTTTTAGCCTATCGAAATAATGCGCAATCTTACCCTCGTAAACAGTTATTTCATCCAAAATAGTCTCGTTACTAAATGGAACGATATCGTCCACGTCGGGTACATTATTTACGTCTTCTACGGTAAAAACTGCCGCAAAAAAGTTATTGAAAATACCCGCCACCGCCTGAGCGATCAGAAGCCAAAGCGCCGTTAACATCCACTAGAGGGCCTATGTTATCTTTTATCGGCTTACGATTATTGACGTATTCAAAAAACTTTTTGGATTATGTTTACTATCCGCAGCTATAAGTATCTCTAAATTACGTTTGGCATTCCTAACTGATCTTTTAACTTGACGTCTAAGCTCGATATATCTATTAAAGTTAGCTGCCGTGCCATTGCGCTTATTAAGTCTATACACTCTATTACACTCGTTTATGAACTCGCCTATTTCCCTAGTCCACCACTTGGGCCTACCATGATTTCTAGCGCGCTTGGGCCTACGAGGAATAAACTCCCTTTCAATATTCCTAAAACTTTCTTTAAACGCCACCCAATGCAAATTTGTGTCATTACCCATAAATAAGTTATCCCAGTCCACTACTCTCATCCTATCCGCAAAACTATCAAAATTAGCCGTACGAAAATCAGGGACTTCTATTAAGTTACTATCCTGAGTGTTTTCTATCGATAACTTAAACCTAAGAATTTGATGATCACTACATCCTAAACTCTCGCCTACTTCTAAACCTTCGACTATATTCTCGCCGTTCGTCATCACCAAATCTAAAATATTGTCACCACGCGTAAAATATTGTCACCGCGCGTAAAATATTGTCACCGCGCGTCAAAATATTATCATCGCGCGTTAAATATTGTCACCGCGCGTAAAAAAAATAATTATAGATTAGGTCGTGATGTTTTCGTTAGTTAGCCTTATAAGGCTGACTAGAGAAGGCTGGGGCTCCCTGATCTTCAAGTGGTCCCAAATTTCAAACTTTAATTATTTATCATTATTATGATAGTAGCACAGGTTTATAATTACATTTAATTGTAAAACATAAGCTTGTTAACGTGTTTACAGTTACCAGATTTTAATTAGAATCTCAGTTTTATAATATGCTTTATACTCTGCATATTATGCATGACAAATTATGGAAATTTATAGGTTATATTTATCTGGAAGCATCTATATACTTTTATTAAAAACGTTACTCCAAAGTTACCCATAAGAGGAAAAACAGCAACAAAAGTTACGGAATTGTTACGGAACGAAATACTGGCGAAGAGCCTTACTTCCTCAACAACAAAAAGTTACGGAACGAAATAGAGGAAAAAGAGCCTTGCTTTTGTTGAAGCTGGAAAAGTTACGTTAATGTTGCACATTGAATTCAGTGTTACAAATAAGTTATGTTAAAATATGTAACTGACAGGCAACTTATATGTAAACAATTTTAGGAGTGTACCTCTAGTGATCATCTTTAGACCCTATTTTGGCATTCACAGATGGAAAAACTGAACTGTCGAGAAAAGCTCCTCATCTCAACACTGTTACTACTCGTAAGCTTTGACTTTTCGTCGTGCCTCTTAAAACCTGCAGGTAAGGCGTTTACATTTTTCAGATATATATACACACTATATATATATATATATATATATATATATATATATATATATATATATATATATATATATATATATATATATATATATATATATACAGTGCTCGAAGTGGAAATTTTAAAGCAAGGGTGTGATCTTTCAAAAATTTTGGTTAGCGTTGCCCCTCATATTTTAAGAACAATACAATTTTAAAAAGGCATTCTAACACGATAACTTAAGTTTAGTTCAATTTTTCAAGCATACAAAACCGTATTAAATTTAAAAAATTAGCTGTTAGTTTTGTCAATTATATGTTGCAAAATAAGTTAATATACGGTTAACTTTTTTTTATTCGTGTAAAGGGACATAAAAATGCATTTATAAATCTCTATTTAATTGCATATAATTGATTACATCAAGATATTTATATAAAAAAAATTTTGTTTATGGCATAGAATATAAAAATAAGTATTTAAAATATAAAAATAGGTAATTAAAATGCAAATTTATTCAATAATATTTTTTAAACAAAAAAAAATATGCTAGCTTAAAATAATTTAAAAAGAGATTCATATCCCGTAGGAATTACTGCTTCAAGAAGTGGGGTGCGTGTTTCCCTGCATTTCTTTCCAGCAAAGAAGTAAGGGTGTGCTGCTGACCAATTGAGAGAAGTGGGGGTGTGCACACCCCCGCGTTGCCATCCACTTCGAGCACTGTAATATATATATATATATATATATATATATATATAAGCAAACAACCACAGGGAAAAGGAAAAGGAAACACGAAATCCGAGCGCTTTCGTGATATGATATGTGAATATATCACGAAAGCGCTCGGATTTCGTGTTTCCTTTTCCCTGTGGTTGTTTGCTTATTAAAAAGATCACGTGTTGTTCTGTAATTTTATTGTATATATATATTATATATATATATATATATGGGAATGAACTCAGAATGGTCCACTGAGTTTTTCATGATACACACAGACCGTGCATGGAACAAGGAACTCTTCTGGGATAATTAAATCCACTATAGTCCGAATAAGTAATAGTAAATGACAAATACCATAGTTTTTCTTTTTCATGATGCTAGCCCGACGTGGGCAACGGGTCACTCGCAAAGAGGTCCCATAAATATAGCTTCCCTCACCAGCTATCTGCAAAGCAGACAGGATCCAGCTTTGGGACATGGATCTAGGGTTTGAAGCAGCCTAGCCCTGCTACAGTTAGAACCTCAATATAAGCAAAAGACTCGTTGCCTTCACGTCAGATTGAATACCTCAAAGAAAAAGGGGTAACTATTATATTTTTAGCCAAAAACCAAAACTTAAACCTCAACTGGCTGCTTTAAACCCTAGATCCATGTCCCAAAGCTGGATCCTGTCTGCTTTGCAGATAGCTGGTGAGGGAAGCTATATTTATGGGACCCCTTTGCGAGTGACCCTTGCCCACGTCGGGCTAGCATCATGAAAAAGAAAAACTATGGTATTTGTCATTTACCATTACTTATTCGGACTATAGTGGATTTAATTATCCCAGAAGAGTTCCTTGTTCCATGCACGGTCTGTGTGTATTATATATATATATATATATATATATATATATATATATATATATATATATAGGTGTCGCGAGTACGAGGGGCGAACTCGCCACAATGGCAACTTTGTGATTGTTCCACGAATGAATAGTTCAACCCTTTCCCCATACACAGGAAAAATTTATAGCCAAATACCCCACTCGTACGCTCAAAATGTATTTATTTTCAATGCGTGAATTTGCGCTATGTGCCCCTCATACACAACAGTCACAAAGTTTAAGCGTGTCTATCTCAAAACTGGTTTGGCGAGTTCGCCCCTCGTACTCGCGACGCTCCATATATATATACCTTACCTTACAACCTTACAAAGGTTCCGCGCGATGATTTCTCATTTCGCGAAGGTCAAGCTTGTCGTGTATATATATATATATATATATATATATATATATATATATAATAATAATAAGTGGGGATGTACTAAGTAATTATATAATGTTAGTATTGTTTTCTCCAACTTAAATTCAAATGACTTACCAGTAAATCCTAAGATTTCATTTGCTTTTCTAACAGCTTCGATACATTGCTAACTCGGTTCAAGTGTCGGCAACAATGATACCCAAGTCTTTCTCTTTCGTAACACTCGTTCGTGTCTTGTTGCGCATAAAATACTTTTTTTAACATTGTTTCTACCGATATGCAACGTTTTACATTTATCCATATTAAAATTCATTTGCCACATTTCTGCACAATTGAGTAATTTATTAATATCTTTTTGAATCAGCAAACGCTCTGCCGCTGATTTCGTTTGTCCCCTGAGTTTGGTATCATCCAAAAATTTTGAAATTATTAATTATAAATTAATTCCCGTGTTGATGTCATTGATATAGATAATAAAAAGAACTAGTTCCAGAACTGATCCCTGTGGCACGCTGCTAGTTACACTTTTCCAGTTAGACGCTTTACCATTAATGCCCACTCTTTGTTTACGTGCACTAAGCCAATTTTCGATCCATTTGAGAACATTACCATCAATTCCGTGAGAATGAAGTTTAGCTAATAATCTTCCATGTGGCACTTTGTTAAACGCCTTTTGAAAATTGAAATATATAATATCTACTGTTTTACTCTTGTCATATACAAGTATATTTACAATATCAATAAGAAATCGAGCAGATTAATAAGACAAGAACAATTACATGTTGAGAATCTATAATTAATTTATTAATTTCTAAGTGAGTAACTATTTCGTTCCGAACGATCGTCTCAATAAGTTTACCAACTACTGAAGTCAGACTGAATGGACGATAATTTCCCGGGAGTGATTTGTCCCCTTGTTAAAAATATTTTACTGTGTGTGTGTGTGCGCGCGCACTAGGAAGGCCAGGGCATTTTGTACCCACTCATAAAGAAATCAAAGGGATGGACTCAGGAACATGGACATACATCATCTGGACGCAGCGGACGTTCATCCATCCAACTACCCTGACCTGATGTCGCTAAACGTTGTCGATGCTCTTCTCATGTATACTGCATCTTTTGTAGTATGCGCGTCCATCTCTGTCCTAATTCCTTTTTGGTAAAATACTGTAATATAGGTCCATAATCACATCCCAGAGTGTCAGAAGGAATATTTGAAGGTTTAAATATAAATTCAAAGAAAGTAGATTAGTAAAGTGTAAATGAAGATTTAAAGAAAACAAACTGGGAATTGCTACTTCAAGAGAAGACTCCAGAAGTAATAATGTGTATAACAGAAAATGAAGCTAAATGTACAGTGCTGAAAAATGTTCCGAATAAACAAACAAAAAAAAAAAGTAGTAGGCTCCAGAGAAAAATCAGGACACTATTTAGACAACGGAAACAAACCGTAAAAAATCTCTGCAGGTGCAGAACTGAAGCAAGGAGAATCAAACTAGAAAAAAAACTATGTGAAATAAAAGTGGACCTAAAACAAACATTCATACATAAGACAAACGAGGAGGAAAACAAGGTAGCAGAAAAAAATAATAACCCAAAATACCGCTACACGTTTGCGGAAAGAAAAATGTAGTGTAAAGAGAGTATTGACCGTTCATGGATGGGGCGACCGAATACACAAATGAACCAGAAAAAAATGAGCGAACTCCTTAAAGAACAACTTAACTGCGTGTTTAGCACCCCTAAGTCCGCGAAGAAGGTAAAAACTCCTGATGAATATGTTTACATTGATACAAATCAGTCAAGAACAAGTTCGGACACGAACCTTTTAATAGACTTAAAGTTCTCGGAAGGAGATGTAATTAAGGCTCTATCACAAATGCAAGAAAATTCGGCACCAGGGCCAGACACATGGAGTACCAATTTTCTGAGAAATGTAAAGAGAGTATCACCAAGCCGCTACACTTACTATGAAGAAAATCACTCGACACACAACAAATTTCACTTCCATTAAAGAAAGCAAACATTGCCCCCTTATTTAAAGGAGGTAACAGAGCGATGCCTAAGAATTATCGGCCAGTAGCTCTCACCTCCCACCTTATAAAGTGCTTTGAACGTATAAATAGAGGCAAAACTACTTACTACCTACAAGAAAAGAATTTATACAATTCAAATAATGGGAATCATCTGGAGGAACTTCCACAGCAGAAAAGCAAACATCATGCTAAAATTATGGAAGGGTCTAGTCCTACCAATAATTGAGTATTGCCCAGTACTCACAAGCTCATACAGGAAACGAGACATTGCGAACATTAAAGCTATACAAAGGATTTTCACGTCTAAGATAGAGGAAACGAACGATGAAGATTACTGGTCTTCACTACAATCCCTGAACCTCTACTCTCTGGAAGGAAGACGTGAGCGATACACAATAATATGCATATGGAAAATACTTGAGGGTTTTGTCCCTAACCTTAGAAATGAAATAGAAACACACTGGGATGAGAGAAGAGGCAGACTTTGTACTGCGACAGGGGGCCATGAAAATGATGGTGAAAAATACTCTCGGAATACGAGGTCCAAAACTTTGGAATATCCTATCCAAAGAACTGGGGAACCTCCATTACACCAACCTAAATAATTTCAAGAAAGCTGGACAGGTTCCTGTGCAAAGTCCCTTACCAGCCATGCGTGGCTGGCTACGAGGGCAGGAGGAGCTCGGAAAACAATTCCCTCTTCCATCAAATCCCGCAAATGATGCGGGATGCTGCAGAGGGGTTGACCGCAGGTCGATCCTGAACCGTCATTCAAACCCTCATAAAGTAAGTAAGTATATATATATATATATATATATAATATATGAAAATTATTTCACGAAAGTAACACGTGACTAATAAATGATGAATATAACTACGAAGGAAAAAGAAAACCCAAAATAGTGCTCAAGCGCTTTCGTCTAATGACATCCTCAGAAACACTGTTCCTGAGGATGTCATTAGACGAAAGCGCTTGAGCACTATTTCGTGTTTTCTTTTTCCTTCGTGGTTATTTTCATTTTATATATAAATAAATAAATAAATAAATAATACAGATATATTGCAATAATATAATAAACGATAAATTGTATACTCGCATGCAGTGATAAATGATAAATTCTACCCTAAACATTGCAATAATTAAAATATTAATATGAAATAATTTCGATCACTAATGAGCAAAATATTAATAAAATGACAAATCAGACTAAATGAAGCACTTCAATAAATCAGATCTACACAAAAAAGGATCGCTTTGCAAATCGCTTTGTAGGAGCTCCGAATATGCGTCCGCTCTGGTCAAGGCCCATTATTAACTTGCATTTTTTATGAAAATAAAAACCCACTCTAATAGACAGAGTGGAAATAAATTCTGTCTATTAGAGTGGGTTTTTATTTTCATATTTTGACCTTCACGTAGAAAAAAAGTGAAGTTTTTGCATTTATTGCATTTTTTAAATGTTTCGACAAATACATTTACAAAAGAAAAGCAAATGAGAAAAACACATATTTTGTTAGCTTATTGTATACTCCTAAAAAATATAATATGTACCCATAGGGCTACATATACCCCCCCCCCCCCCCCTATTTTGAAGACCCGTGGTATATGTATTATAATAAAACAGTAACACACTTCTGATGGCGTAAATTAAATTTTTTTTAATTAAAAAGGAAATTTAATATTTTCATATGATGTCAAAGAAATTCTATTCTATTCTATTCTATTCTAACTAAACCGTAAACTCGTGGCAAGCAAGGAAAATCCCTTTAATTTTTACAATATGCTATAAATAATATACCTTCTACTCACATTACCGTCCTCTCTTACTCCTCTTCTTCTTCGTCTACGGTGCCTTTCCTTCTCAACCCTCCAACTCCTTCGCCTTCTAGTTTGTAAGAAGATAACAATATACGAGTACAAAACTATATATATATATATATATAATATATATATATATATATATATATATATATATATATATATTATATATATATACAAGGTGTATATATAATTAATAGTACGTACAATTAATCAAAAAGTTATCTTGAAATAATTAAATTGAATGAAGCTACATTAGCCAATGGTGCGCGACTTCTGAGACACCATTGGCTAATGTAGCTTCATTCAATTTAATTATTTTAAGATATCTCTCTGATTAACTGTACATTCTATTAATTTTATTATTCGAACATTATCGAACATATATTGTAATTAAACATCACTTATAAACCATTTCGACTCGTAAACCTCATAAATCTGAATAAAGCCGATGATGCGCGACTTCTGAGACACCCTGTGTATATATATTATTTATTTTTTTAAACCAAACGTTCACGGACAAATTAGTTAGTGTCTATTAATTTCCATTTTCTTACAGGAGTAAAATCTACTCAGAATGAATGCAGTTTTCAGTGCGTAATGGACTTAAGTTCTGGTTCTCTCTCAATTCCTGAAAAAATAGAATTTAACCCTCTCTCTGATGGCATTTATGAGGCAGGAGAATTAAAGGTTAGTGAATGTTTGTGGGCAGAAGTACAGTATACGGTTCACTTTCATGACTCGTACAACTGTACAGAAGTCGTGAGTAAATGAAGAGGTAAATAAATAGCTATTTGAAATGTGTTTCTTATTTATTTTATCACCATATGGGTTAAGTGGAAACCGAGTGCTGTATAGGGAGAATGCCATGTTGAAGTGCAAATGCGTACGTAATCTTCGACCGGTCGTCTAGATGCACTAATACGGAGTTGTAAATAACCTTTCGCTAGGGTGGTGCAAACTTTACTGGACTGCCAAGGAAGGTGTGTTATACGTGTTTTAATCGATAAAATCATTGTGATTTCAGATCGGTAACCGAAGGTAACTGTGGCTGGTGTCGTTGGAGATAATGAAGTACAATGTGTGCTAGACCGAATTCAAGCAAATGTATATCGAAAGGCAATGGAAACGGGTGCAATTTTCATCAGTCGGAAGTCAATCACCCCAAAAATACTCTCGGAATACGAGGTCTAAAACTTTTTAATATCCTACCCAGGATAGGGTAGGAACTGAGGAACCTCCATCACACCAACCTGGATAATTTCAAGAACCAGCTGGACAAGTGCCTATTAGTGTCTACCTTTCATTGTAATAAAAGATAGGCGACTGACAATTGGAAGAAGGGATACGATTAGTATTTTACAAAATTTGGCGAAGACAGGCGCGAAAAACTGTCGCGGGAACGCAAGGACATTGTGACTGAAAACAGTCTTGGAGGCGAAAGAAGGCCGTTAACTTGTCAACAATTCAACGTTTGGTTTGCGATTATCTGCGTCTGTGGGGTGAAGATGACTTCATGTACCTGGCACTAAGTGATAAACTCTTCGTTTGGACTATCCCTCGGACAAATTATCGGAATGATAGAGTGTGGTCACTTTCCTTAGAAAATATGGAAGACCATGACTATTATCAACAGCTTTGCAAAAATTCTGGTTGCAGTGGGATATTCATTTGCTTCACTGTTATCAAAATAATGTGGGTGATCAAAGAAGAAGGCGCTTCATGGGAGGGTGCATATTATCGGCAGACTCTTCTTACAGAAAATGTTATTCCATTTCTTTCGGGTCCACAAAATGTAATAGACACCTTGGAAGAAATTTATCTTTATGATAATGCCCCATGCCACCATGCAAATGCCACCCAACAACTTCTGAGAAACTCTGGGACTGATTTTTTTGATCGGATTCAAGCATACGAGATAGCGATAGTTTTTGTACTCAATTTCAATAAAACTGTCAAATGGTATACTACTTTTTGTTGTATTTTTGTTTAAGCTGGTTTGTACCTCTTACCAAAGGTTATGCACAACCCTGTACTCCCAAGAACAAAGTTTATTGACTTCATTTAATCTTTTTAAATGATTCTAGGAAACAAAACACCTTTTAAAACCGTCCTGAATATCTGAAAAAGGGGACTATTGCGTTTTTTACGAGAGAACAAAAAACTAGAATAGGGTTTTTTTTATACTCGTAAATAGGATTGCTAAAGACTGTGTTCTCTTTTATTATCTATGAAACTTCAAATATTTTTTTTTTAATGAAAGCCAAGTATTGTTAGCTTAGGTCAGGAAAAGTTAGGTTGGAGTAGTTTAAATTACGCTCGGTTAGGTTACTTTAGGTTAGGTTACTCTAGGTTAGGTTAGAATAGATAGAATTTGCTTAAATTAGAGTACATTTGTTTTTCTTCGTCTTTGTTAGTGAAGGTTCAGATCTTTTTGTCGAAAAATTTTGCGTTCGAGAAAAATTTCTTGTCTCGAGAAACTGGTCAGTCAGTGAGAAGGTTCTAACGCCTGTGAAAATTGAAAATTGGTTACACTGTAAAGCAGGAGTGGTGAACATGCCGCCCGCGGGCATCATATGTAATTAGATTAGTGTAATTTAATTGCAAGCGGACAGTTTGATTAGTTAAAGTCAGTAGTATAGCCGCAAAAGGGGAGAGTGCAAGAATGTTGCAGGTTATTATGTAATGTTGCAAAGGGGGGGTGGGGGTTGCTGCAAAGCGGTTGTTGCAAAGGGGGGGTGGGGGGAAACTTGGAGGCGGCCTTATCCCCCAAGAGAGAGAGGAGGAGAGAAAGGAGGAGAGGTGTTCACCTGGCAGGAGCCAAGTGCACATTAAGACTTCAGCCGAGTTGGCGTTGTTTTATAGGCTCCTAATCAGCCAGTTGGCGTAAATGGCTTGAGTTGCCAGATACCGCGATACCATTGTATACATTATTATAGACTCCTAATCAGCCAGTTGGCTGTAAATGGTTGTCAGATACCTCTTTTTAGCAGTATTATTGCATACATTATTATTATATACGCCTAATCAGCCAAGGGGGGAGAGGTACACATGCAGGAGGTACACACACATACGCACACATGCAGGAGGTACACATGCAGTAGTTACACATGCAGGAGAGAGAGAGCTGAAGGAGGGAGAGAGACGCCTGTAGGAGAGAGAGAGAGAGCTGAAGGTGGGAGAGAGACGCCTGTAGGAGAGAGAGAGAGACGCCTGTAGGAGAGAGAGAGAGACGCCTGAAGGAGAGAGAGAGAGAGAGAGAGAGTAGTTGCCTTTAAGGCATATTATTTTCGTTTCCTAACCTAAGAGGCCACTAAGGGGTTTACCAAAGGGCCAAAAAAAAGGACCAAAGTCCTTGCTCGGCTGGAGCCGAGCTGGGAATGAGTCTTCACCAGCTTCTCGATCTTTTATAAGCCTCTATTCTGGCTGAGTTGCCAGATCACGCCTTGTATTGGGGTGCTGAGTTGCCAGATCGCACCATGTATTCTAATAAGCATTGTGTACCACAATATGGTAGATGAATTAAATAATTACACACTTAATTGAAATATAGATGTATAGAGTGTTTTACAATAGATGTATATAGTGGATTATATGCAAAATATAACATTAACTTGAGCTTCCTTGAAGTTGAACTTATCGAAACAAATAACGTAGTTATCCATAATTCAACCAACCATAGAAAACAGAATTATAGAAATATATATATATATATATATATATATATATATATTAATTAAGCATTGTGTACCACAATATGGTAGATGAATTAAATAATTACACACTTAATTGAAATATAGATGTATATAGTGTTTTACAATAGATGTATATAGTGGATTATATGCAAAATATAACATTAACTTGAGCTTCCTTGAAGTTGAACTTATCGAAACAAATAACGTAGTTATCCATAATTCAACCAACCATAGAAAACAGAATTATAGAAATATATATATATATATATATATATATATATATATATTATTATTTAAGCATTGTGTACCACAATATGGTAGATGAATTAAATAATTACACACTTAATTGAAATATAGATGTATATAGTGTTTTACAATAGATGTATATAGTGGATTATATGCAAAATATAACATTAACTTGAGCTTCCTTGAAGTTGAACTTATCGAAACAAATAACGTAGTTATCCATAATTCAACCAACCATAGAAAACAGAATTATAGAAATATATATATATATATATATATATATATATATTATGAAAATCATACCAAACGTATATTATTTTTAATCAGTTGGAAGAATCAAACATAAAATAACAATATGTTTATATAGATATTCAAATGGAAGATTCAAAGACGGAACAAATAACGTAGTTATCCAACCAACCATAGAAAACAGAATTATAGAACGATGCAATTCGAAACACATGAGCTTCATCCCTGCGAAGAAAATTGAAAAACGAAATTTAAAGAAACGAAGAAAGTTGGAAATACCCAAAACATAATCCGATAGAGGAAAGGATTTCCGAGAATCTGCACAACTCGGTCGACCATATTTTACCTTTCTACGAGTCAAATCAAACAAAACCACCTCACTCCTTGTTTTCAGCATTCATTCATTTCGTGTTTTATTGTGAATTTCATCCCATATATATATATATATATATATTACAGTATATATACCCTTTGGATAACCTTTGGTTAGCTTCTGCCCGAATTGTTCATTCTGACGAAGGTCAAGCTTTCCACTCCACCTTAGACCTACAGTTTAACTCCGAACCATCAACAGCCCCGCGTCTTAACCACTAGGACACGTAGGGTGCCCATTTATCTGCCAACCACTTTCTTTTATTATGTGTAATGACCACCTTAGACCTACAGTTTAACGTGGAACCATCAACAGCCCCAGCGTCTTAACCACTAGGACACGTAGGGCACCCATTTATCTGCCAACCACTTTCTTTTATTATGTGTAATGACCACCTTAGACCTACAGTTTAACGTGGAACCATCAACAGCCCCAGCGTCTTAACCACTAGGACACGTAGGGCACCCATTTATCTGCTAACCACTTTCTTTTATTATGTGTAATGACCACCTTAGACCTACAGTTTAACGTGGAACCATCAACAGCCCCAGCGTCTTAACCACTAGGACACGTAGGGCACCCATTTATCTGCCAACCACTTTCTTTTATTATGTGTAATGACCACCTTAGACCTACAGTTTAACGTGGAACCATCAACAGCCCCAGCGTCTTAACCACTAGGACACGTAGGGCACCCATTTATCTGCCAACCACTTTCTTTTATTATGTGTAATGACCACCTTAGACCTAGAGTTTAACGTGGAACCATCAACAGCCCCAGCGTCTTAACCACTAGGACACGTAGGGTACCCATTTATCTGCCAACCACTTTCTTTTATTATGTGGAATGACCACCTTAGATCTACAGTTTAACGTGGAACCATCAACAGCCCCGCGTCTTAACCACTAGGACACGTAGGGTACCCATTTATCTGCCAACCACTTTCTTTTATTATGTGGAATGACCACCTTAGACCTACAGTTTAACTCCGAACCATCAACAGCCCCGCGTCTTAACCACTAGGACACGTAGGGTGCCCATTTATCTGCCAACCACTTTCTTATTATGTGTAATGACCACCTTAGACCTACAGTTTAACGTGGAACCATCAACAGCCCCAGCGTCTTAACCACTAGGACACCCATTTATCTGCCAACCAATTTCTTTTATTATGTGTAATGACCACCTTAGACCTACAGTTTAACGTGGAACCATCAACAGCCCCAGCGTCTTAACCACTAGGACACGTAGGGTACCCATTTATCTGCCAACCACTTTCTTTTATTATGTGTAATGACCACCTTAGACCTACAGTTTAACGTTGAAACCGAATGTTATTTTTAAAATATAATTATGATATATTTCTTTATACCCTCTCGATTACATTAGTGACTAATGATGCGGGAAATTGATTAAATGGAAATATTATTTTCTCGAAAACTATGGGTGATAGAAAACTTCTGAAACCATATTTGGAATCAATATCAAAAGTTCTATACGAATCACCAAATAATTTTCAAAGGAGAACAAGAGCATTAATTCTATTAGTGAAAATATAAAGATGCAATTACTCGTCCGTACCCGTTATAGCGGAATGGTACACGTCATAGCTCCACCCAGCTACATCGGCAGCCAATCACGACGAACATCTGGTCTTTTGGGCGGAGCTTGGCGAATGTGCATATAAAAGGGGATATTTTCAGTTGGGAGTAACAGTAGCTATTTTCGCATCAGTGAATAATCATTCCTCAACCATGGACCTGTACGTCTCCCCAGATTTGTATGAAGAAAGTGATACTGCAGCATTAACCGCAATTAGTCTTTTCAATGCGATTGATTTTGGCGAATTATTTTCGACGCAAACCGTAGAAGATATTTGCAGTGACGCTCCTTACAATCCGACGCAAGGGACTACCATAGAAATGTAAGTGTCCATAATTCGATTTTATATATATATACGGAGAGTTGTAGTATTTCGTCAAATAGATACTAGTAAAAAATGTCAATCAATGTTATTTCCCCATCATGCTAAAATCGAAATTGGTAATCGAATCAAAGATATCTTCACATAATGGGGATCTGTCTGTATACTCTGTATATGTTTTAAAAGCATTATTCCTTTAAGGTCCGATGAGGATTTGACACGTGTTATACAATCTTTTGAAGAACCTTGGAATATGGATGATATACTGATCAGTCAGCAGTGTCACACATCCTCCACCATGGACCTGTACGTCTCCCCAGACTTGTATGAAGAACGTGATACTGCAGCATTAACCACAATTAGTCTTTTCAATGCGATTGATTGTGGCGAATTATTATTTTCAACGCAAACCGTAGAAGATATTTGCAGTGACGCTCCTTACAACCCGACGCAAGGGACTACCATAGAAATGTAAGTGTCTATAATTAGAATTTTATATATATATGGAGAGTTGTAGTATCTCGACAAATAGATACTCGCCAAAAATGTCAATCAGTGTTATTTCCCCATTATGCTAAAATCGAAATTTTTATGGCGTTCACTCCTCGAACCAAAGATATCTTCACATAATGGGGATCTGTCTGTCTGTATACTCTGTATATGTTTTAAAAGCATTATTCCTTTAACTCTTTGACGACCAGTATACGTTTCTTTGAACTTAAACGTTTAAGTTTTATTGTTATTTACAATTAGATATTAGTAACTATAGTCACTTAAATGACCCATTTTTGGGTTAATTTTCCGACAACTAAACGATACCTGTATAAACATGTAGATGTATTTGTAGAAACGTTGCATCATTGTACAATTTATATTATTATTTCCGTGGGACAAATATGTCCAGTGGTCCTCAAAGAGTTAAGGTCCGATGAGGATTTGACACGAGTTATACAATCTTTTGAAGAATCTTGGAATAGGGAGGGTATACTGATCAGTCAACAATGTCACACCGAAATAATGTAAGTGTTTTTCGATCTTTTAGGGATAAGAAGACACAATATATTTTCATAAATTTATTAAATGAAAGAAATCAGTACAATAAACGAATATACCGTTACAAATATACGAACAAAAACATTATAATATACAACGAGTACGTACAATTGGAAAACGGTTTTTTATCTGTCTGCATACCATTTCATCGTTTCGGTGAGTGTGACACGGGTCAAATAAATTTAAAAAATTTATAAATTCTTTATCATTTGACATATGCATGAGAAATGAGACAGTACATTCCGCAAACATTAGTAAAATATCCCTGCATACGAAATGGGTTCCATACAACTTCGGGAATATGTAACTGAGCGAGAAATTTTACAATAATAGGGTCACTCCAGGGTTGAGTACCGAGTGAATCAAAATAGTACAGGCGCTGTCTATTTTTAAAATAGACAGCGATCCAGTGAATCCCTTCATTACCGATGATGTCTGTGTTCACAATAAGACTACCGCATTCTCGCGTACTTGGCAAACTCAATGTTTCATTCTTCGCAAACACGCCGATAAATTTGGAACGTGTGACTCGCTCCATTACTTTCTGAAGTGTATTAGCATCCATTTTAAAAGTCAGTGATAACGCTTCTAAATCTATCTACTTCTATTAGGGCTTGCGATTCGAGATATACTAGTACACTAATAGGAGCGTCTATAGGCTTGGCGAATTCCAGCCGCACTGAGATGTTACCGCTCTGCTGTGGTGTTAAATGGGTATTTACGCTAGCAGATAAGTCAGGTGTAATGTCAAACGGATAAAGGTTAAATTGATCAATGAATTCTTCCTGCGTTACCCCATTACCAAGCTCATCACAATCACCTGCAATATGGGTCAGATTACTATAGGCTCTGGCACAAAGAGGTAACACAGCGTCTGATGAATAGTCCATACCCATTGTTCCACCCAAAGCAGTGCCATTAACGTATAGAGTTATATTTTTAAGTCCGAAATTCTCGAATTTAAAGGCACTCTTTTTATATTTTCCATTCACCGAAGCGTGGTCCTGCATGCCGATTAATATCCTTTTAGGAAGATTTCCCAGGGCAATGTTTTCTATCTGCTTCGATGCCAACCCTGCAGGAACCGTATATAGTTTGATCTGCACTCTGTTAATAGGATATTTCACTGTAGCGTTTAGTAAATTTTTCTCAATTTCTAGTTGTTTTGGTGAACTTAATTTCACTCGCCGTACGCGGAGGTATGTGTCCATAATGTGAACCACAACGGACTTTGCACCCTCTTCTTGATTCGCATCCAGATTTAAGCAGATCTCAGGACTCGTGCGGGTGAGCTTTATTTTCATATCCACCCCGTTCACAAGCAACTTCTCCTGGAAAGTGAAATCTGTGTGCAACCGTCCAAAACACTCGTATATTTTCTTTTTAGAATTTTTAAATTTGTCCTTTATACTATTTTCATCTTTAGTTTGATAATATCCCTCCGCACTTAAAAAGGTAGCCTTCGCTTCTTTGGAAAAGTTGAGGACATTTTCCAAATAGGCTCGTAGATGATAGTACCCCGTGCCTGCCGATATGTTGGTCTGATTTAAATATACGTCACACTGGTTGAATATGGCGTGCAGAAAGTTTGTTTCAGGGTATACAGCATATTTGTCATCGCAGGCCGTTCCATCAGAATGGGCTATACGTAGCTTAGCGTACATGTGCACACAGCTTGGATCAAAAAAGTAAGGACCTGAGCTGGGTATCACGAATTCTATAGGTGCACTCGGTGAACTAATTGTGTTTAAAGGGTTAATTGTAATAAAGTCACTGTGCTCAATAGAAACTTGGGTTGGCGGGAGCTCAAAAAAGGACAGCTCCGATTTACAGCATTGTGAACTACATGGGTGGATGAAGCGTGCCATGGCGAAATAGTGACTCCTCTCTCGACAAGTGGTAAACAAACTATGATTCATGAGATCAATATCCTTAGCTTATATCAGTCAAAAAAGTGGTCAACCATAGGTTTCATTCGCTTACAGCATTTCTTTTTTGATAGCCTTTTACGTTTAATACCACGTGACCCCTTCTTCTTCCGGGGAGCCCTCTTCTTCTTCCCGCCACCACGCATTTTTCGCTTTGCATCTTTGATGATTTCGTTCCGTGTACGCTTTAAATGTTTTTTTAGAGCTTCTTTAGGTTTAGCCCCGGCCAATATGTCTTCTGCAGTGTTAAGACCTGATTGTAGCGCTTTCCTTCCAAGGTATCTGGCACCCCTCTTCAGCAAAGGAACAGCCGTACGTAGTATGGATGAAAAAATGGATCCAAGTCCACTACCGCGCTGGTATCGCATCCCTCGATAGACGGTGAAAGGCTTTCTATCCATTATAACTCAGTGCGTCGAAAGTGTAGCTTCACTGTTAAGCTCCCGTTACCGAATGGGAAGTTTTCGCCCTCAATCGTTCTTATATATATTGTGATATTGGTTATTAAATTAGTTGCGACATTCACATAATGGGGCCTGTCATATGTAATACTCAAACTCCTTCCTCTATGGTTGGGGATGTGAGCAATGCGCAGCAGGCGTGCCTGGGTATCCCCAACAAACTGGTGCTCCACTATATTACTGTAAATATAGCACATGTCTGGGGACCTTTCAGCCAATTTCTCCATCTTCAATTGATACATTAATCTGGACAAGTTATACTGTGTCTCGTGAAATGTGTCTCTTTGGAAGGCTGCGCTATATCGGCCGTTGGTTAGAATTTTGAACTTTCTATGTTCTTTAAGACGTCTGTTAGTCTTTGATTTTAGGATTAGTGTATGTGCAGGGTTGTTTACGATTTCATATACTAAATCATTCGTAAGGTTTGAGTTTCTTAAACTCACGTTTAAGCCTCTCACAACATCCTCGGCCGAACCATATTGACCCGGCCCTAGTCTTACTTCTGTACTGTAATACCGTGTAATCTTAGTCCGAGCGATGCGCATAGTTTCATCCATAGCTACCCCAGCTTTTTCACACTCGTCAATGTCTCTAAGAATCGTAAAAACGGTTTCTTTATGTTCAATATTTAAAAAGACGGTGTCCAGCTGAATTTCGCATATCCCCACCTCATACGAATCACGACCCAATTCAATGTGCCCATGGAGTTCTGTTACAAAGTTGGCTAGCGTGTTGTTAGGGTGTACAGACAGGGACGAGGAGGACGGGAGTGTGACGTAGAAATGGTTAGGAGCCATGTTGCATACTATTTAAGCTTCATTATTGCATCAGCTTTTATATAGGTGTTGAAGCTTTCTGGGTACCCTAGCCATTTCACCAGGTACATTTTTCTCCTTCCTGAACCTTTGCTTCCTAAAATTTTCTCAATTTTAAACACATTTTTTTCTAAATTAAACGCAACTTTCTGCAATTCCTCGCGGTAAAAGCCTCCTGAGATTTCTTCCCCATTCAAATCTTCAATGTAATACATCATTATTACACCTTTAGGTCTCACAGCCCTAACTTTAAAAATCTCGCGTGTCCATCCTTGCTCAAAACCCTTTGCGAATTTATTCCCCGAACGCGACAGCCTTACATAATCATTGATTTTGAAGCGCACAGAGTGTGGTGGTGGTGGTGGTGGTGGTGATCCATCTCTTCTCGGGAGCGTACCTCTTTCTAAAACTTCGTTAGGTGTTGCCCCAATCGTGCGATGGTGTGAGCGGTTGTAGGATGATGCCAATGATTCCAGAATGTCTAGAAATCTGTATGTGTTTTTATGTGTAAAATAACGGTGCATGCGTTCCTTTATGGTGCGCTGAACTCTTTCAGCTAAAGAAGCCTTATGTATAGAATTGGTTGTGTAATAGCTGATATTAAACTCTGTCAACATATTCTGAAAAGCACGGCCTATAAACTCCTTCCCCATATCCGTACAAAAATAGCCAGGAACCCTGTTTTCTTTTAACATTAGCGTTTTGGTGGCTTTAGCAACTGTTTCAGGTGATTTATTTTTCAGAGGAACTAGCCACAGATATCTAGAGAACACGTCTATTATGAATAGAATGTAGCGGTAACCATCGTTATACACAGAATATCTTTGCATGTCTGTTAAATCTGCTTGCCAAATAGAATCAATCGAGGAAGCCGTTGTCTTGGCTGTTTTAAACCTTTTTCTCACAGGCTTATGAAGCGTATAAGCGTCCTGCTCCCTCAAAAATCTTTCAACATCTTTTTTTCCTACTCCGTAAACACTTCTGTACAGTCTATCTACGCCGCCGTAAGAGGATGGGGTAGAAATGTCATAATAGCGTTTAGTTAATACGTTAGCCATTTGCGTATTTTAGAGGCACGTGGGTAGGGTTGGTTTAACCTCTTCTTGCTCCTCTTCAAAGGTGTTACCGCCGGGGGTGACGGCGCCTTCAATTGTGTCACAGGCGTTGCATGTTCCAAGTCTTTTAACCTGTTCAGATTTCCTATCAACGTTTTAGGGACATTTATTTGTTGTAGTCTTGCTTTAATATGCTTCCATCCTGATGGTGATGGCCTATCCCACTTTCTCACCAGATCATGGACAATGTCTACGATATTCGATCCCTGTACCTTTGATCCTTCCACAATGATCTCCCTGTATCGGTCCATTGTATGGCGGGATCCTCATTCAATAGATTATAAAGACTTAAGCCTTTACTCCTCAATGTAAGTGGGAGGGTATTTTTAATACATGTTCGATATGTTGTGTGGCTAATCTTTTTGGTTGGTCAGCTGTGTCGTCGGGTATAGATCCTATGTCGCCATCGTCCCCCGTGCTGTGCCTAATAACCACAGGAATCTCTGTAGGGCTCTTATAATTTTCGTACTCGTGAAGAAATTTCTGCAGAGCTTCTTGGTATAAGATTCTTTTCTCATCAGGTGTTTTTTCACTGTTTAATAGGGCTAACAATTCGCTTTCCATTCTTTTAAGTCTGCTTTTACGGGGATCTAGATCCGTGTCTCTTTGCAGTGAGGCGTACACCTCGTGGGGAATCACTACCACTTTCTTCATTATATTAATCTAGTCAGTAAAGGACCCAAAACTGAAAATAAGATGGGAGAAATGACCCTCCTGTTTGTACAATAATTCGTTTTTCTTCGCTACAGTTTGGCTTTTACGAGCGAGTGCACGTATTATGTTCTTGTAGCGGCGTAGGCGAGCCTTCTGATGGGTTTTCATTGATACATTGCAATTTATAACGTTAAGACAGATTTCACAGATGCATTTTAAAAAGTCGGCATCGATATTTTTAATAAACATCTGCTGCATTGCCCGGGCAGTCGATGATAGATTTTTATTAATTCACGGTATTTCTTTAGTCTCTTTGTCATTCTGGAATATACACCGTTTCAGGCTCGTTTGGAAATATATTCGTTCGCAGAAGCACTCTAAACGTGTTTCGCGGATGAAGGTCGCAAAGCAAATATCCGTAACGCGTGCTTGTAGCTTCTTTATAAACTTCCAAAAACTCCTTACGCTGATTCGGGAACATTTGATTGACTAATACCCCAATTTGTGATACATCTCTACGTTGCGCGAATGAGACTAGATATTGCGTATTTAACGACACATCGCGCATGTATCTATTTTTGAAAAAAGATTCTGATTGATGAAGAACACGCTTATGTTAAGATGGTGGGAGAATACTGTAAATGTCTCGGCAAACGTTTTATCCATCTCCAACATGAGATCGTCAATTACAATGATTGTATGTTCATTTCCCTTTAACGAATTAACGTCATATACGCCTTTGTGGAACAAAATATCATCTTGGTACTCGTTGAACACTGATTGATACGTCGAATAGCACCATATAACTTTACGCACAAATTTCGAGAACATCTCCCCCTTTTCTTTAATGATTTTAAGCATAAACACAGTTTTACCACATCCTGTAGGTCCAGATATAATACATGTGGATGTCCATTTCTAACACGTCACACTCCTAAGTGAGTCATTTACAAAATATTACAAATTTTGAGTGCTGATCCTTATATTTCTTCTCCCACAGAACCGTGAATGACGATGAGGTAGAGCAGCCCATCATTACGGATGACCTCGACGACAGTGTAGTTGTGATCTCCTCCCCTGAACCCTCACCAGCGATACCGGTAACACGTCCAAAGCGGAGGTATGAGATACCCACGTCAGGTATAAAGCGACCGAAATACGCGTCTGTTGCAGCGGTAATAGATCCCCAACCCTCAACCTCTTACGCAACAACACCCCCAGCAGCACCTAATATATCCCCTTATTCATCCGCCGCCCCCCGTTCTGTTAAGTCTACAATAATAGAGCCCCAACCATCAACCTCCTACGCAACAGGGCCCCCATCAGCAGCACCTTCCGCTAATATATCCACTAATTCATCCGCCCCCCGTTCTGTTGAGGATGGTATAACGCTGGAATTGGTGCGATCCGCAGCCCCACCCCAGCCTTGACTAGAAATCGGTATAGAGTCAGGGTAGACCCTAGAGTCATGTATAGCAATGGTATTGAGCGCGGACTACGCCGGGTTGTAGAGCGTATTATAGAGTTTGCTCTTCAGAATCGTGACGAGCGTGAAGTCAGGACGAGTATGTCCTTTGGATTCGGGTCAGATGACGGTGATGTAGACGATTATTGGGTGATAGTGCCATTTAGACGTTTGGCGGCTGAAGATGTAGAATATATATTAGGGCGTATAATGCAAGCCGCCCAAAGTAGTATAGCCTTCAATATGGACAACTTCACGGTAAATATTGACCATGTATACCGTGTTGCGGGTCATAGTGCCATACCGTATACTCTTAACTTCAATTCTCAAGCTATTTATAGACGGCATATAAACGTCGATCGTGGTTGCGGCTTTATAGCAGTACTCTTAGCACGTATGTTTACTGTACAAAATACACGAACTCAAAAAATTTGGTTGCCTACAGTCGTGGAGCATGCCCGTAAACTAGCTGAAGACTGTGAACTTGAATTTGACTGTAATATGGGTCCTGAAGAGCTGAGAAGGGTAGAACAGGAAATGAATGTCCGCATAGTTGTGTTTGGGTTGGATGATCGTCGTAGGACTGTGTATGTTTTTAAAAGCTGTGTGAGAGATCGTACAAGGCCCCTACTTATTTTAGGATTGTCAGGGACAACGTATCTCCCCATCCGTAATATAAGGTGGCTTTACGCGAGTTATGACAAAAGTCGAAAATATGGGAGACATCATGATTTGTGTAAGGGGTGCCTCGAGTTTGCGGATGATATAGTGAGACATTGTAAAGAATGTCACATGGTATGTGAGCAGTGTAAAAGCACCAAATGTGAAAGCCGTGTAGTTGAAGCTGAGAAGAGAGACTGTGATGTGTGTAGACGCACATTTTTCAATAATAGCTGTTTTGATTTCCATAAATCAATTGGCACGTGCAGGAAAATGAGAATCTGTGAATGGGTATGTTTCACACAATGGATAATTGGGGAAAATTTAAGCACAAGTGTGACGTAATTCACTGTCCTACATGCCAGGAGGAATATAAGGCGGATGGAGTAAAGCATGTATGTTATATGAAAGATGCTAAGCCTAAAAATAACCCCTGTATAACTGTATACTACGATATAGAAACATATACGAACGCTGAAACCAAAGAGGTAATTCCACATTTACTTGTGAGCCAGACTATCTGTGATGAGTGTATGGATATCGAATGTGACGAGTGCCCCAAATGTGGTAAACGGACAAACGTTTTTAAAACGAATGTCAGCGATAGTCCTGTGAAACTATTTGTGTCCTATATTGTCAAGTTAGCCGACAAGTTCAAAAAAATGACTGTGTATATTCTCGCCCATAACGGGGCAAAGTTTGACACGCAGTTCCTTTATAAGGAGTTGCTTGAACACGAATCCTCTGAGATATTTACAGGTGATCCATTGAAAAGAGGCAACAAATTAATACAGATGCAGATAAGAGGCAATGTACAATTTAAAGATACTTTATTATTCACACCTTGTAAATTAGCAAAGCTACCCAAGGTGATGGGAGTAGCAGCTGAAGTTTCCAAAGGATACTTCCCATACACTTTCCTCACCAGCGAGACTTTAAACTACGTAGGCCCACCACCCCCCAAACATTATTTTGACTGCATGGATGAACGTGAAGACTTTGATCGATACTACGACAGTTTTAATGAAAGTAACCCTTATAATATAGCTGATGAATGTGAGCGTTATTGCGTGAATGATGTGCGCGTGCTTAGAGTATGTTTCCAGGCCTTTAGAAGGATGTACATAGCCCGTTTCAAATGCGATCCACTGCAAGTCGCAACCACCATCGCATCATTATGTTTTACGGTGTTCAAGAATAACTTCATGCCGAAAGACACCTTAGCCATTATTCACCGAAACAATCCCCGCAGTTACGGGCACAAGGCTATTTACTGGCTCATACACCTACAGCAACAGACAGGTGTATACATAAAGCACGCCCGCAACACGGGTGAAGTACCCATTAAGATTAATGGACGTGTTTTTTGGGTTGATGGGTTAAGTGAAAACCGTGTCACTGGTGTGAAGACTGTGTACTCCTTTAACGGTTGCTGGTGGCATGGATGCCCCCGTCCTGAGTGCGGAGTCACCGGAGATATCAACGGTAGGTCTCCTGCCGACTGTCTTGCATCGACCCGCACCCGCGATCAACTTATAGGATCACAGTTCACTCACAAAGTCTTGTGGGAGCATGAATATGATGCACGGATGGAGACAGACGAGGTGTACCGTGAGGAAATAAAAGCGATCAAGCGTTCAATGGTGCTGGATCCTCTCAAATGTGGTGATAGCTTGTTTGGAGGACGTACAAATCCTTTCAGACTATACTTCCCACCTACGGAGGGCGTGAAGCTCCATTACTACGATTTCTGTTCTTTATACCCATACGTGATGAAGAGCAATCCGTACCCCGTGGGCGCTCCTGAGAAACTGGTGGGGCCTAGCCTACCATCCATCAATGAATTTTCAAAAAATTTGAATGATCGTTACTTTGGGATCTCTTTCGTAGACGTACTCCCCCCACGCAATTTATGGATGCCGATCTTACCTGTCGTTATCGACGACAAGCTCATGTTTCCCCTGTGCGTGAAGTGCGCGGAAGAGGATAACGGCGAATGTAACCATATACCCCACCAGCGTAAGATCAGAGGCGTATATACAAGTCCTGAGTTGGCCCTAGCCGTGCGCCATGGTTATAGAATACTGAAGATACATGAGGTGTGGAGGTTTCAGAAGCTACCCAACCTTTTCACACCATATATAAACACCTTTTTGAAGGATAAGGTTGAGGCATCAGGGTATCCGCGAGGAGTTGATACCGAAGATGAAAAGTCTGCCTATATTCAACGTTACCGCGACCGCGAAGGTATACAACTTGATCGTGTCCAAATTGTAAAGAATCCTGGCAAGCGCTTTAGTGCAAAGTTGTGTCTAAACAGTCTATGGGGAAAATTTGCGCAGAATACCGGCAGAGGGAGCATTCATTTGGCACAAAGTTATAGCGATGTCTGGGATTATGCCAATGCCCCCGATAAAGAGGTCATGGAGATCGTAAATGTAGGTAATACTTACGTAATAAAGTACAACAACACTGAATTTGCCACAGATACCTCAAGGGTTACAAACATACCTGTGGCCAGCTTCACAACAGCCTACGCCCGTATAAAACTTTGGGGTCTATTGCATTCTCTTGGGCGGAGAGTATTGTATGCCGATACAGATAGCGTGATATTCACAGAGAGGGAGGGTGAATACATGCCCACTATTGGGGAGTTCCTCGGCGAGCTCACTGATGAGATCAAGGATGAGTATGGGGACAACGCATACGCCGACTCTTTTGCCTCAACAGGACCTAAGACTTATGGGGTACGGGTCAGGGTGGGGGATGAAATGAAATATATCGTGAAGGCAAAGGGTATTACGCTCAACCATGCGAATCGGGAGGTTGTTAACTTTGAGTCGTTGAAGGATCTAGTATGTTTGGATGAACAACCTCACCAACTAATTGTAGGCACCCACAATTTTCGGGCGCAGAAGCTGGGAGGCGTGAAGGAACTTAGGGGTACGATGGTGTGCCGTAACACCTATAGGAAACGTTACCAGTTACCTGGTACCTATGATACCGTACCCTTTGGATACCAATGATGCTTCTAACTCACACGTCTTGTATATAATCGTATCTATTTGTAAATATATATATATATATATAACTTGAATATCTCGTTTATTAAATAAATCATGTTTCAAATAGCGTTTCACTTTCTCCTTTGTGTGTGTGTGTGTGTGTGTGTGTGTGTGTGTGTGTGTGTGTAGGTGAAAGTTCTAAGCTCCGCCCACTGTAAGACCGTGAGTCATGCTACTATCTGGGAGTCCCTGCGTGGTCAGTCGACCGCAGTAAGCCCGAGAGATCAGACGTGTATTCAGATCAGACGTGTATTCAAATGGCTACCTTTAATATTGCTTGTACAACGTTTACGAAATGGTATTCAGTAAAGTGCCAGGATGTGGTGGATACCGAAAAACTTCCTATTCATCCCTCCTATGCCTCTTTTAAAAACACATTGGATTGTGCGAAGTTCCAAGATGTACAAATACTCTACGGATGTTCTGGTGAGACCGTTGAAGGCTTTCGTTGCACAGACGATGTGCTGAAGTATACTGCAGAGCTAAACTTTATAAAGTCTCACATACACCGTGAAGTAAAAGAAACAACGCGTGCAGAAGAGAAGCAGCAGGTATGGATAATGAGTCTTGCTGATGGGTGGTGTGACAAGCGGTATTACGTCATGCTACACCATGTCGATTACTCATACCCTACGACTGGAAATGTGAATCTCGTGATCATGGACAATCTTAAGTATTTTTATCACTATATTAACGTATATCATGATGAGGTTCGTAGTGAGGTTGTGGCTAGTGCCCTGCGTGAATTTTTAACAGAGTTTAGAGACGAGTATCGTTTGATGGGCAGAAAGGAAAAATATGAACATATGTTCCTCTCAAATAGTGCGCCGGAGTGTGGAGATATTCAGTAAAATGTTCCTAGTTCTTATCCAAACTGTCTGGTGCGTAGGCTGGTAGTGATATTCTTGTACCGGTACAACAATTCGACTCGCGGAACAAGCCCATTCACGTATTATCGAGTCAGCCGCCCGTCGAACCATTCCTGCCTACCTGCGTGCCTCACACGGCTCATAGTGATCTCAGAGCTTGAGCCGAGTGGACGTGCGCTCTTCGAATACGATGGAACTTCCTTTGAGCAGCATTCTCAACGCCTCGTACGATGTGTCCGTGACGAAATCGTTGCGCGTGTTCAGGCGTAATTCCGGTACCACTAGCTATGTAATGGAAACGGAATGTAGACCGGCAAACAAACGGGTTTATTTAAGTATCAAGGAGATGAATAGAATCTTTGTGATAGTTGAGAAGTGGAGTGAAGATCGTTATAAAATACCTGCTAACGTAGGTACAAGAAGAGAGCAGATTAGTGACGCACCCTCATACGCCGTTGTATGTACGTTGTGTATAAATAACGATCGGCCGTGCATTGATATACGGTTGATGTGGAAGAATGCTTCTGATAATAACGCTCTTATTCCTACGCGAAACCGTTTCATCCTCGACAGAATGTTTGAAATCGTCGGATTCCGTAAACTGAAACCTATATTAGACGCGCGTGTTACGGACATGCTTTATTTTGATACAGTACTTGAATACGCCTACACCGCTCTGCTCGATGGGTTTACCGAGTGTAGGACTGGTGAGAATGGTCTAGTGCTGGATGTTTATTTAAAAAGTTTAGACTCTTTGAAATACCATGAACTTCGGTACAAAGCAATTGATCGGTACAAGGCTGAGCTCACCTACACCGTTCACCCTGAAGAACTATTTCTTTATATAACGCGCAGTTGTCGTAACGATTTAGAAGATTATTTCAATTGCCGCTATGTTGAGTGAGTTCACGATTGAAAAGCTCGAGTCGGTAGAAATAAACCCTCGATTGGAAAAGCGTTCTTATAAACTTGTGTTTAATAATGTAGCTAACGATGAACTCTTTGTGCGTGCTTTTGATTGTATTTTAGACGTGTTTAAAGATGACTTACCAACCGGTTGTAAAGTGGGAACAAAAATAGTACTGAACGATATGAAAGCCCTTCATATCGAATACAGGTTTCCCTATACTTTAAGCGGTGAAATATTATTAAGCCGCATATACTGCGTAATGCAGAGCAATAATGATGTAATTGTAAACTCGATTAAGATCGAGTTTAGTATTTGAAAAAAAGTGAATTGTATATATATTTTGCTTGACATTTCCCCGATTATACGCATATTTCTATTGATTTGTGTATTATATATATATATATATATATATATCTATATATATATATATATATATATATATATATTTTGCTTGATATTTCTCCTGTACTGTTATGTACATATTTCTATTGAAGTGTATATTTATTTGAAATGTATATTTTATTTTATATATCACCATAATTGTGTGTGTGTGTGTGTATATTTCTCCTGTACTGTTATGTACATATTTCTATTGAAGTGTATATTCATTTGAAATGTATATTTTATTTTATATATATATCCATAATTGTGTGTATATATTTCTGTTATACGCATATTCCTCAAATGTATATTTATTTTCTATATATTTATAATAAAAAGAATGATGCAATGTTGTTTATTGTTATGCCTTCTACTACCGGTATTCGAAATATAATAATGTATACAACGGTATTGCGGTATCTGGCAATATTTAAGCCTTCTAAGCCAACTGGCTGATTAGGAGTCTATAATAGTGTATACAATGGTATCTGGCAACTCTGTCTTCGGAATACATGGCGCTATCTGGCAACTCATTTACAGCCAACTGGCTGATTAGGCGTATATAATAATAATGTATACAATAATACTGCTAAAAAGAGGTATCTGGCAGCCAATTACAGCCAACTGGCTGATTAGGAGTCTATAATAATGTATACAATGGTATCGCGGTATCTGGCAACTCAAGCCATTTACGCCAACTGGCTGATTAGGAGCCTATAAAACAACGCCAACTCGGCTGAAGTCTTAATGTGCACTTGGCTCCTGCCAGGTGAACACCTCCTCCTCTCTCCTTCTTTCTCTTGGGGGATAACGCCGCCTCCAAGTTTCCCCCCACCCCCTTTGCAACAAACCCCCCCCACACCCCTTTGCAACATTACATAATAACCTGCAACATTCTTGCACTCTCCCCTTTTGCGGCTATACTACTAAAGTCATACAGTATTTGCATCTTAATTATGTCCGAAACTTTTTAAAGCTGCAATTTGCCCGGTAGAAAGTATTTTAGGTGAAATTTGCCCGCCACACAATAAAGGTTCCCTGCTATAAAGCAAGGGTGGCCAACCAGTCGATTGCGAAGCATTTTTAGGTAGTTTATTAACGAGTTAAAAAAGTAAATAAAGGAATTAAAGTTTGGGGAAATGTCAAACTCTATCACTGTCAAACTGTTTTATTGTCCTCCTTCAATGTTAAAAGCGTGTGGAAAATATTCCATAAATTATTAATCGTTTAACTTAAAAACAGCAAATCATTAACATTTAAATGTACGATAAGTTAAAAAAAAGATGGCGGGCAGGCGCTAAATTGCTTGTGTAAGTAAACAGTTTTGTTTCTCTATTAATTATTTCATGATCACTTTTTGTATTTTTAAAAGGATCTTTTCCGTTTGGGGGCTAGCAACGAATTTTAATGAAAATCGGTATACTAATGTAGTTTTGGTCACTGATTTCAAAAATAACTTTCTTTTTTTGGAGAAATGAAAAACAATCATGTTAGAGCACTTTAAATAATTAATGTGTTTTTAACAAAAATATCATGACTTAACCTACCCAGTCGTCAAGGGCATACAGTTGACCTAACCGGGCATTCAATTGACCTAACCGGGCATTAATTCTTGATTTTTTTTTCTGCTACTTTTACAGATCTGCCGGGATCCTTCAAAAAACGTATTCTTCGTAAAGTTGCACTTTTTACCGTTTGACCGACGCTTTTGGCAACGAAAGAACTGGGTATTTTTACCAAAGGAACACACTTTCCCACACTTGGAGCACTTTTTCATAAACAGTAGCAGTTTGTGACTCTGGCTAATTTAACACAATCCTCTGTAACTAGTTTAAGCTAGTTAAAACACATTAATTATTTAAAGTGCTTTAACATGTTTGTTTTTCATTTCTCCAAAAAAAGTTATTTTTGAAATCAGTGACCAAAACTACATTAGTATACCGATTTTCATTAAAATTCACTGCCAGCCCCCAAACGGAAAAGACCCTTTTAAAAAACTACGAACTAATTATTGTTTCCTTTTTATTATCATTTATTACTTTACTTTTTGTCTGTTCTGAACAAATAAAAATTTATTTTAATAAAAATTAATGTTAAATATGTAAATAAGGTTTTTAAAACGTTGCAGAATGGATAAAAAAGGTGGTAGAACACGCGTTAAAAGTAAATTGTAAAGTAGATCTTCATCTGGAAAAGGTTGGTCACCTCTGTTCAAAAGATTAGCTCTAAACGTCCTAAAGTGTTTGTATGGCTTTTCAGGGTTGCATAGAAGTCTTGGCCACTCTATCTTGTACCACTGGATCAATATACAACACGGAACCACCTGCGGATAATATCATTTTGCAGTGCTCAAACAACGACGGATGGGTTTTGGAGAGTAACAAATCAGAGCCAGTAGACTATATCGTAGGGTGTGCAAATGGTTAGTGACTTATACGCGAATAAAAAGTTCCGGTTTCTTACAGAGAAAAAAAATTAATAGAGTATGTCTCATTCACGAAATTTGACATGATTATTGTGGAATGATGGAAGTTTCCCAGAGGCTCCAAACATGCTCAAAGTGTTCTGCTCTTTGTGAAACTTTGATGAATACGGGAAATGTAATTTATTATCACGGCCTCCAGCGTTCAGGTAGAAAATGGAACGGGTTTCAGGTTCAGTCAGTGGTTGTAGAGTTTCTAATGTCCTAGAATTTTATTTGAAGACCTACTTCTTTAGATATCTTCATAAGAATAAATCATGGGGCTGAAGTCAGGCGAGGACATGCAGAACCACAGCCGTGAAGGTGGAAATACACGTAAGAATAAGATAGGACTCTAGGTACATAAGTTTCATGCAAAAAGTCTGAAACGATATTTGCTGATGAGCACCTTGTGCCGTTCTGCTGAAGCCATACTATGTCCATTGTCCATATCAGTGAATTCTGAACTGTTCTAGGAGGATATGGATTTTGGTTCATCTTCATCGTTATGTCAATAAAGACTACGCCAAAGATCGCATGTTAGAAGTCGTGATAAGGAATCACACTGACCAAATTTGTCACTAATTTCGTAAATATATTTTGAATATATTATGTATCTGCAAAATTATTTCATATTTCCACAGTAATCGTGACATGTTTCACGAACATACGTTAACTTATTGATTTTCATTTACGTTTTGAAAGGGTTCATGACTAAAAAAAAACACCGTATGTCCAAAATAGTGGAATTGTAGCTCTGTATATGGACAGAACAGATCATAACTATTTAACTATAATACACGTTTTTCAGAAACTCCGTGCACCTTTAAAGGTATAAATGACTACAATTTGCAGGTGCATGAAGTAAAAGGAAACGCTTACTTTGAACAACATAACTCAACATCAGAATTTTTCATGATGGTAAGTGTTGGTTTAGGTCATTCTACTTGAAAGTAACTTATGTTTGTAAATGGCCTATGAAATGTACTCGCAGCCAGAATCTGTTCAAACCGAAGTAGAAACATGGGTCAAATTTTAATGCAAATGAGTAGGACAGGATATCTATTTGAGATAAATTAATTCGCATATATAATTTAAGTGTCTTTATAAAACCATTACCTCGTAATTACCTGCATATTTACATTTTAGGTTGTTTACATTTATGGAAATAAGATAATTACATCTCACACTCCTTTTCACTCGAGTTCTTTTAGCAATTAAGTAGAATTAATTATAGCTCATTTGATGTCAAAAGAGATACTGAACTTATTCCTTTGGATTTAGGCTGTAATTTTATAAAAATACATAAGGAAGATCCTTATTTAGGCTGATCAAATATCTTTAAGAAATATTACACTGAAGCAGCTGAAATAACAACTATTTGTAAATATGACAAACCACGAAATCAGTTTTACGAAAATTTGGTTGTATATACCTAACGGTGTTATTTCTATTTATTTTATGATAAAAATTCTACTTTTTGAAAGCTGTTAATTAATGTCAAAATTTAATGTAAAATGTGTCTGAAAAAGGACTTTAATTTAATCATTTTGATTTATCCAACGATAGAAAAGTAATGAAGAATTGAATGTGAATGACCAAGTCTGAGAAAAGACCCATGAAATTTAGTATTAAAATGGAGAGTACCGTTACTATCGTTTTTGCATTGCAGGGAACCCAGACAGCGAATATAACTTTTAAATGTCCCCAATCGAATCAACGTATCTTTAGCAACTACAAACACATGGAACTACTTACCCTTACTTGCAATTCTACGGGATCTTTCGGAAGATCGTATAATTTGCCTGCTTGT
Organism: Bathynomus jamesi; assembly: GCA_023014485.1. Lineage (NCBI taxonomy): Eukaryota > Metazoa > Arthropoda > Malacostraca > Isopoda > Cirolanidae > Bathynomus > Bathynomus jamesi. Next base: position 152,769 of record JAJOZX010007333.1, on the reverse strand, counting down.
TATGAAGGTACAAAATTAATTATTAACGTACATTTTGGTAAATATTTTGAACTTCCTGTTTGCAACTTTCAAAATATGGCCTCGTACTAAATTATTTTTTATAGGTTTGTTTATCCGGAAAAGTTTCGGTTATATATTGCCAATATTATCCAAGTACATAATATGTTTATAGCATTTTTATTTCTTAAATATCCGTTGTAAGACTAATGTCAGTGGGTAGGCCTACCATCACTTGTTATAAATAATGTTTTCAACTATGAACCCGTTTGGTTTTCAACTATGTTTCATTGTTTATATTATAGAATAAAAATCTCAATAGATAGCTAGTCTATAATTTATTTTATTTTAGTTACGCTAAAATTATAATTTTCTTTTGTTCTATTTTCTTTTTTCATATAAAAGGGGAACTATAAGTTTTCAAAATAATTTTCTCTTCGATCAAAGGCCAGTATCGGAAAAACACGACAGTATAAAAATAAACAAAATAAAAAATAGCAGTTATTAATATATATTTTCCTTTTATAGTTAATCTAGACACCATTGATGATCCCAAGAAGAATTGTTCAGCAAGTACAGGTAAAAAAATATCTTCCTTTTCTTTTTTTTTTTTTTTTTTGAGATGGTTATGAACGACGGTTTAGGGTCATCAACCTGCGGTCAACCCAACCTTTCAACCTTTCAAATGTTTCGTGCTTGTTGCCCCTCCCCATATATACAGTGTGTGTATATATATATATATATATATATATACAGGAATACCTCGGATAAGACGGTTAATTCGTTCCGCCGACATGCCGCACTGTTTGAAACCGCCCTGTTCGAGGCATGTTTTAATGGGAAATACTGTAGGTCGTTCCAAGACATTTTAAATTACGTTTTTGTATGATTATTTTCGATAATTATAATGATTTAACATGTTTAAATGTGAAATAAAACAATAAGAATGCAAGATCACCAGTTGAAAATTCTTTTGTAGGAACGTCTTCTGCTTCTGCATCTTCCTCTTTCGCTTTTCTTCTTCATAAACTCGTTGTTGTTCTAGATTGATTAGAGTTTCATTGTCTAGATCTTTCGAATGCGATTCAATGCACTCGATAACATTTGGTGCATCAACATTTTCGAATCCAAGATCCTTCCCAATGCTAACAATGTCAGTTGCAACTCCTGCAATGTGATTTTCGAAACCACGAAAATCAGTTGCACAATGTGGTAGAATTTTTCCACACTGCTCGCATATTACTCGCAGTGACTTCAAGCCACGCTTGATTGATGTTTTCTATAACATTTCTGATGTTATAATTTTTCAAAAAACTTGTAGTATAGACCGCGCGCGGGTTGTTTGAAACTTAATATATCGTCGCACTGACATTCCTTTTATAAATATCTTAAATATTACATTAAATAATTAATTTTATATTATAATATTCAATCCGTCCTATTGCGAAATCCGTCCTGTTTGAAACCGTCTTATCCGAGGTATTCCTGTATATATATGGGATGAATTTCACAATTAAACACATGAAATTAATAAATGCTATATACCAAAAGGAAAAACGAAAGGCCTTGGAACCGCTTTTCATTTTTACTTGTGGGTGTGCATTATATATATATATATATATATATATATATATATATATATATATTCTATTATATATTTTCGCCTGTCTGTTTGTTTGTTTGTCCTTTATGCAAGCGCAAACCGTTTGACCTAGAGCTACCAAATTTGGCACGGGAACTTCTTATGGGATGAAGAATGTCAACACAGAGTCGGTCAGCCTGTCTGTTTGTCTGTTTGTATTACGGGCGGCAATGTGAAGCTCAAGATTTTCATGACTGTGTTCTTTTCTATAGTTTTATTGACCAAATAATTGAACCGACAGTAATTGGGAGTTCAATTATTTGGTCAGGGGAGTTTTGGGGGATATCTGATCAGATTCAGAAATCTTAACACAATGTGAAGCTCAAAATTTTCACGGCTGCGTTCTTTTCTGTAGTTTAGCCTATCTGTTTGTGAAATTTATCCCGGGCAGTAATGAGGAAAGGGTGGGGGTGGGGGTAAGTGGGGGAGAGGTGGGGGTAATGGGGAGGGGGTTAGCCCCCAGGTTGCTTAAAGGGGGGTGAGGGGGTTTGGGGGGCATTCAGTTGACCTAACCGGGCATTCAATTAACCCGGGCAACGCCGGGTACCTCACCTAGTATATATATATATATATATATAATCGGCCCCGGGATCGAGACCCAATTACAGCAGACGGCGCGCAACGAAACCCAGCTGTTCATCTTTCTACACGATAAAAAAATTATAAATTGGTTGGTAAATAAATGGGTACCCTGGGTAGCCTAGTGGTTAAGACGCTGGGCTGCTGGTGTGGCGTGGTTCGGATTCCACGTTAAACTGTAGGTCTAAGGTGGAGTGACAAGCTTGACCTTCGTCAGAATGAACAATTCGGGCAAAAGCAAAACCAAGGTTAACCATAGGGCGGGATACTACTTACCTTTCCGGGTCCGTCCCGACGTATATTCCAACTAAAATAACCTTTCCGGGTCCCAACATATATTTAATGCAAACCTACAATTGTGAATAATACATATTCGGTGGAGGAGGTTAATTGAATGCCCGTTTAGGTCAACTGTACGCCTTGACGATTGGTTAGGTTAAGTCGTGATATTTTCGTTAGTTTTAATTGTTGTCAAAAATGATGGGTTATAACTAGGCTGACCATACGTACCGTTTTGAACGGGACAGTACCGTTTTTTTAATATTTCCTGGCCGTCCCGTCGTTTTAATAAAAATGTCAATTTTGTCCCGGTTTATGTACTTACTTTTTCATGAATACAGAATATTACATAACCCCCGTCCCTTTTTTGCCATCCCAATGTCCCGTTTTTGTCTCAAGGAAATATGGTCAGCCTAGTTATAACCTACAAGATCCTTATATATATATATATATATATATATATACAAACTCAGAATGGTCCCCTGAGAAATTTATATGTTAAACACAGACCGTGCATGGAACAAGGAACTCTTCTGGGAAAATTAAATTCACTATAGTCCGAATAAGTAATGGTAAATGACAAATACCATAGTTTTTCTTTTTCATGATGCTAGCCCGACGTGGGCAACGGGTCTCTCGCAAAGAGATCCCATAAATATAGCTTCCCTCACCAGCTATCTGCAAAGCAGACAGGATCCAGCTTTGGGACATGGACCTAGGGTTTAAAGCAAGCCTAGTCCCTACATTCAGAACCTCTATATAAGTAAAAGACTCGTTGCATTCACGTCGGATTGAATAAACAAAGAAAAAGGGGTAACTATTGTATTTTTAGCCAAAAAAACCAAAACTTAAACCTCAACCGGGACATTGAGCGTCCACTTTTCAAGGCACGTAACACGTCCGTTTAATATACACAAACTCAGAATGGTCCTCTGAGAAATTTATATGTTAAACACAGACCGTGCATGGAACAAGGACTATAGTGGATTTAATTTTCCCAGAAGAGTTCCTTGTTCCATGCACGGTCTGTGTTTAACATATAAATTTCTCAAGGGACCATTCTGAGTTTGTGTATATTAAACGGACGTGTTACGTGCCTTGAAAAGTGGACGCTCAATGTCCCGGTTGAGGTTTAAGTTTTGGTTTTTTTGGCTAAAAATACAATAGTTACCCCTTTTTCTTTGTTTATTCAATCCGACGTGAATGCAACGAGTCTTTTACTTATATAGAGGTTCTGAATGTAGGGACTAGGCTTGCTTTAAACCCTAGGTCCATGTCCCAAAGCTGGATCCTGTCTGCTTTGCAGATAGCTGGTGAGGGAAGCTATATTTATGGGATCTCTTTGCGAGAGACCCGTTGCCCACGTCGGGCTAGCATCATGAAAAGAAAAACTATGATATTTGTCATTTACCATTACTTATTCGGACTATAGTGGATTTAATTTTCCCAGAAGAGTTCCTTGTTCCATGCACGGTCTGTGTTTAACATATATATATATATATAGCTGAAGTTAATTTACGTTTTTTTATTTGGGACCCGGAAAGGTAAGTAGTACCTAGGGCGGAGCCCCCGGGTGGGTTTTACAGGAAAACCGAAATATTTATCATTCTTGTTTAAGAGGCAAACATTTCGGAAATTATTTTCTACCATCAGTGCTATAAAATTATAAAACATTAAAATGGTAAAAGGCAGTGCAAAAATACTAGAATAAAAACACATTTTGCGCACTAAAATTAACAATGAAAAGTGGAAGTTAATGATGAAAATTTACTTTAGGAATTCCTAAGTATATTTCTAATAATTATGAATATTAGCAAAAATCCTTAGTTTAATAAAACTTAAAAAATTTAAAAGGTTTAAAAATTAAAAAAAAAAGTAATGTTATCCCGTGATGATCGAGTCAAACGCGCATTGTAATGATTTAGGGTGGGTCTGGTTTTTGAGATGTGCAAAGCTCTAAAGTGCGGAGGTCGGTAAGTTGGTTGTTGGCAGCGTTAATTATTTGGAAAGAGGAAGCTCAATGGGGTGATCTGTAGCGAGACAATGACCTCTCGTAGAGGATTTTGAGGGCTTATTTAAAGGGCGCGAAGTACGACTAGTAAATGCTCATCTTTCCTGAGTTTGTATTGGCAGCAGGTGTCGCTGAAGAAAGACGATTTCATGGCGGAAAGACAGATAGGATGAGCGTAAATGAAATGAACGGCACATTAGAATCTAGTTCTCATCCTTTAAATAAACCCTCAAAATCCCCTTTAAGAGGTCATGCAATTTTCACAACTTTTTGCATTCATGCAAATGCATTTCCGTTAAGGCACATGATATCTGTGCTGGTTTCTAAGAGCTAAATTTTTTTTTTTATTTGCAGTCTGCATGGTCGATTTTGACGGTACCTGTTCGGTGTTATTGGGTTGGACGTTGCACTTGAGAATACTGAGGATGCGGCTCTTGGTACGATTGTCGTTATTGAATATGGTGGGTGTGTTGGATGGGAGGGTAGTGTGTGTACTGCTGTTGTACTTATATCTGCGAAATTCAGTCTTTTCTCATCAGAAGTGACTGTTGTTCTTTTATCGTTCTCATCTCTTCTAAAAAATGTACCTCACTGGCGTTGTTGTTACTTCTTTTATTTAGGATTTCAGCTATTTTCTCTCTTTCACTTCTTTGAGTCCCCTTAATGTGAAAATACCGGCACTCTACAGTATATTTAAACATTTTTTCTCTACACATAGAAAGGTGGAAATAGCAGCAGTTTGCTCCGTATCCACAACTTCCATTCCTTATCACATAGAAACATTTTTAGAGTGATTATACACGCATCTGAATCCTAATTTATACGAATCTGGTTTGTAATATTCGCAAATGATCCGTCTTTGGATTATTTTACGTTTTCAGACTTACCCTTCGTGAATTTGTGCGATTCAATCTCTTTCTTTTGTTCCAACACTATTTCCTCCTTACTTATTTTTTTTATTTTATTTTTTGGTGTACTTTCGTTTATTCATAATGTTGCTATCTCGTATCGTTTGTATTCCTTCATCTAAGTATTCTTCCGCTCTTCTCTCTAATGTGTTGTTCCGAGTGCCTCTGTACCCCAGTTATGTTATTTTCAGCGTATTCCGTCTCATCGTGGTTTCTGTTGGTATCTTAGTTGATATATAAGTTGAATTTTCTTCTTCAACCAACTTCTGATCCATTTTCGTTTCTTTTTCAGCATTTCCACTCAGTTTATACGACGTTTCTGATGCAGGTGCATGCAACGGCACAGTCCCTAAGGCACAAATTGTTTTCTTTCAACTTCGTGATTTTAGAGTACGTTTCATATTTATTCTACTTATTCTTATTTATCGTCATTTTTACTTTCTCTTTTTTTCTATACTCGACTAACCCTGACAACTGGTCACTTTTCTCCTTTTCGGAATACTGAAATGCATCAAGATTTATATAGACCGTCGTTTTGGTTTTCCAAGCCCAGCTAAACAGCTCTGACAGGGCGTTCGCTACGTGTTTTCACATCCGTTAAATGTTTATACCTCTATTTATTTGGCTACTCTATTTTGCACTTTACTTTCACTCAATAAATTATCAACGGGAATCCACTGACACTTTATAACCACTGGGATATAAACAAATTAAACCGCCGAGTAATGAGACATTTTTAATTTAGTATTATGACAGGGTGAGCATCCATTCACCTCGAAATATCATATATATATATATATATATATATATATGGGCTACGTAGCTGGTAGTGCTGTAACACCACTTCCCATCGATCAGCGAAGTATAACGACAATTTCAACCATTCCAAGTTTTTTAAATGCTGTCTTCTCACAGTTTCTCTCTGAATATTAAATCAGAACTCAAATTAATTATAATAAAAAGTTAACGTTGTAGCTTTTATTCTAAAAAATACTTTACGAGTTGAACTTCCTACAAAAACACTTTGGAATAAACTATAATGGGTAAACATCCATAGTAAAATTAAAATATAATAGAGGGCGTTCATAAAAGATCTGAACGATTTAATTCGTTAATATTTTTCATACTAAATACGTTATAAAGCATAAAACATATGTAAGCGATAGACCAACTAATAAAGTTTCTTTTTGTACAAGACCAAGATTGTCAAAATCCATGAGCTACGACTCAGGACATGGCGAGAAATTGAATATAGATTGGATGTTGTACGAGCGACCAATGGCGCACATGTTGAAGTTTATATATAAAACATGTATGGAAAACGTTTAGCTGTGCGGAGTCAGATGGATAAACTTGTTTCTTTGTATGTTATTGGGTTATCACACTAATAAAGATTAAAATCGTTCAGATCTTTTATGAACACCCTGTAGATTTAATCAAAATTTATGTTTCTTAAATAAGTAATAAATGCTTGAGTGCAAATTTACTCGAATAAATATAAATATTTTGAAAACAAAAACTTATTTCAAACTTCTGTGTGAGAACAAGTTAACGTGATAATTTTTAGAAATATGGAGGATGTCCATCTCAAATCAAATTTGCACGCGTTGCTAACAATATCCATTGAAAACTTGGAAATTATAAATAATATATTCAAACGTGAGTAGATTTGATTGTAATGTACACAATTGTTTTCTCTGACATCAACCTACGAAAAGGTTCCTGCCTTAATCCCACGTCATATGATTTCTGTAAATGCCTTTTCAGAATTTTTATTCGTAATCTCGAAGAAAACATTTTTGTATCCATTTCCAACTAAGAGTTAAAAAAAAAAAAAAAGGTTAAAATGTTCAGTTAGTTATTACAACCAGTTCATATGGTTAATTTAACCATTTAATGAGTTTATTATCGGGAAAACTATAAGCACAGTTAGGGCAATTTTTTTGTATTGCATGGCTGTATTAATCATGTTGGACTGGGTGTCATGTTAACCCATGTGATTTGCCTGTTTTTACAAAGTATTTTTTCTTTGTAGAAAGTTTTCTTTGATAGGGAATAAAGAAAAAGATGAATTATATAAAATTCGGTTCGCGATGTCACTCAGCGTTAAAATTTAGTGATATTTCTTCTATACAGGAAAGAGGAGTCAAAGGCGAATGCCCCCTCCCCCAAACCATAGAAGAAGAAAGCCAAAAATTAAGGTCCAAAGCTTTCGAGATGCCTGGACACTTTGCGTTTGAAAGATTGGAGGTTATACACAGAGGGAAAGATGGATTGAGGAAGGTTGTTCCAGAGTTCACTGGTTGAGTAGATGAAAGATTGAAAAATCCGATTAACCTTTGTGTTGGAGAGTTGGACGGAAAAAGAATGAGAATGAGTAGAAAGTTGGGTACTGCTAGCTCTCTTTAAAGGAGGCATACAGTTAGGTTGTTCAGAAGAGTAGTGTCTATTATAACAGCGATATTAAAGAGAGAGTGAGACAACAGTACGGCAAAGAGAGAGGAACTGAAGACAGTCAGTAAGAGCCGGGAAACTGATGAGACGAAAAGTCTTTGATTCCACCCAGTCAAGTAGAGCTGTGTGAGTTGAACCACCTCACACATGAGAAGCGTGTTTCATACAGGGGCGGACAAGACCCCTCTACAGAGACAGCAATTGAGTGGGGGTAATGAAAATGCGAAGCCAGTACAGCACACCAAACCTCTTAGAAGCTATTTTAGAAAGAGAGTATATGTGATCTTTCCAGGAAAGATCACGAGAAAAGGAAACACTAGTGTTTAATTCAAATACGAGTTCCAATAACAACATTTATTCGTTCAATATTTTCTGACGATTCTTTTCAACAGGTGTTCCACTCTGTAAACATTACTTTTCTATGATGGATGAAACAGTGAAATTTGTACCAAAAGGCAGTTTTTGGGATCAGGAAGTATCTCCGATGGTAGTTACAGTGAGTTTGCATAATTTTTACTGGTTTTACATGATTTACATTCTCTTACTATTAGAGGTGTGAATAAACTTTTATTTTAACATCTTATCTGATGTTAAAAAGTTAAAATAACGTAAATTTTATAAATTTTATAAGTCCTCACATAGTGAGGAAATTTACACCATTCTCGAAATTGTTTTTTTTGTTTTTTTTTAGGGGCACTAAACTTGCTCCCACAGGTGTAAAGTTCATTACCGACATTTTTCAATAGTCAGGGCCGGATTACCCATTACGCCAAGTACGCCATGGCGTAGGACCTAAGACGAGGGGGTCCCAAAATATTTAAGATACTTTTTGATAAATATTTCTAAATATTATTCTGGATAATACTTTTCCTAAACATTATTTTATATGATAAATATTATTTTAGATAAATATTACTTCTAAATCTTACTCTAGATAATTTTTTTTCTAAATATTAAACTGGATATTACTTTTATCTGCACGGGGCAAAAGGGGATCACTCCCTCCTTCTCTGTATTGCTTCCTTCCCTGTTTTTAAAACAATATTTTATAACCCATCTCAAGTCACGAAGTTCGGGAATCACTATACTATCCATTATGTCTTCTAATGTCGGCACTAGGGCAATGAAAATAATTTTTATTGTATTATTATTTCACACACCAACACACACACACACACACACACATTTACCCGCTCTATAAAAACCTAATAAATTTAACCAAACGTAACCTAGCGTAACCTAATCTACCCCTGCATAATCTTTATTATATTCCCTTTTTTCATAATAAAAGATAACATTTATAAAGATAAATTACCGTGACACTGCTAATGTCGTGATACGCACTTCGTGTCCCGATGGGATCTCTGTGTATCTTCAAGGGTGTCGCGATTCTGTAGGAAGACAAGAATACACACACACACACACACACACGACTAAATAATACGTCCAACAAATTTTTAAAAATTAATTTTTTTCATATTTGGAATAGGCGTGTATCGGCCAAGCACTGACGGTAGAGTGTGTTCATGAAGAAGCAATTCTTTGGGTCCAGATAAATGGAGATGAGGCGGGGAGATCTCTTGAAATGAGAAACATCACTGGTAGATGCGGCGAGAATATAAGAAAAAGAAATGCATTCTTTATGTGGATTTATAATTCCAACTATCGGATGTTCACTCATGCTCCTAACAAAACTGTCACTTATTCATGCATCCGTACGTGTCAAGAAGTATATATATATATATATTTTTTTTTCTTGTGGGGGGAGGTGTCTCGAAGGTACTATACAGTTTTGTTTTCTTTTATTGTACAACAAATTCAGATAGAGAATAAAAGGAAATAATACCAGTTGACATATTAATATGGGAATTTTGTTTTGAAGATGTTGTAGCCTCTGTGTTTTGTATCAACTTTACTCTTAAAGTAACCCCATAGATCCCAATTTCTTTTGGCTCAAGGCCCTCCTGAAGGATTTTCGTTTCCCATGCTCGACATCCAGTTCCATTTCCCTCCCACCCTGCCAAGAACAGTACGGCCTAACTTCAAAGTGGTCATATACAGTTATCTTATGGACATAATAAGTCGCGAAGTTCTGTTTCATATGTTCAGCTACTTTTGAAGTTTTAATTACCTTTTTCATGAAATTACACGGCACCCCAATTCGGAAACATTGCCATAAATAGAAATCAAGAGGCGTGAATTTAGGTGAGCCTGGAACCCTTTCAAATGGACCGCGTCACCCGATCCACTGACCTCAATATGAGCTGTTAAGAAAGCTGCACCCAACCCGGTAAGAGCAGGTGGTGGTGCGCTTTCTTGTTCGAAAATAACATCAACCATGTTAGCGATTTGTTGCATATTTGTTGCATATTTATTGCATATTTGTTGCATATTTGTCTTTTCATTGCCATTCTTAAAGAAAAATGGACCAATGATTTCTTGGGCAGAAGGAGCGCACGTAACTCCGACGAGCTGTGCTGGTGCTCATAAAATACACGAGGCTGCTCCAAGTCTCCGTACGACATTTATGATGTTGGCCTTCCCAGAGAAGTAAAAAGTAGACTTGTCGCTAAACCAAATACAATTTAAGAGGTCAGAGTTATTGGAAAATGTTTCAAAAGCGCTTCACACATTGCACCCTGAGATCGCAGTGACTTGTAGCTATGAGGGCAATCTCTGATAAATCTGATATTTTCCTGTATGGCGGACTTACTAATATATGGTTCCTAGGGCGAAAGTCATAATTTTGGTGTTTTGAAAAGCCGTTTCTTAGTAACATCTCGCGGTTTTCTTCCGTGCGCGATGACCGTGGTCGACCATTGTGAATCCTGTTAGTGAAAACACTCATTTCAATAAATTTTTATGGATATTCATGACAGTGTAGTGCGTAGAAACATGTTCGGATTGAAAAAATTACTGATGTTAACTTTGAACAAAAGTCGGGGATTCACGCACCTCTTGCCAAGCCGCAGTTTTACATATTTGCAAAGTTAACACTTTATACACCATTATAATAGCAACTTAAAACATTTGTATTTTCAAAAGATCTCCAGCGTGGTTGCAATTAGATTTAAAAAGAGAAAAAGAGGTTATTGAAAAACGAAACTAAACTGTTTAGTACTTTCTGGGATTATATACGAGTATATGTATACATTTGTGTTAATTTTTGTAGAGGGAAAGTGAATTAAAATGGAATAGCGTCAATTTAGATACGGTACCTCAAGAAAATGAACAAATAAAAAAATGAAAATAGACGATTTACCAACTGACTAATGAATATACTTTAATTTATGCAGTTCCAACAACAACGACTATAACAACAACAACGGAATCTACAACAACTGTAACAACACCAATGGAATCTACAACGACAACAACGACTATAACAACAACAACGGAATCTACAACAACTGTTACAACACCAATGGAATCTACAACGACAACAACACAAAAATCAGCAGTGGCGGACACTATTTCATCGACAGTAATTAACCCAACATTAACAACAGATGGGGTATCAGAAACGAGAACCACAACTTCATTAGTAATAACATCAGATACAACACCGACAACCACAAATGTACCCGAATTCACATCAGTAAACACAGAAACAACTTCACCAATAGCCACATCAGAAGTGATCGCTTCAACAATTCGTGGTGACTCCTTGCAGACAGATTGGACATCTTCTCAAGCGAACGGCATCAATGGTAAAAATTCAGGTTTGTAAATTTTACGTTCAAGATCTATTCTAAGTTTTTGGAATCCTAAAAAAGGTGATTAAGGTTTAGGTCGTTTTTATTTGTAGGGGTTTTTCTCAAAGTCTTTTCTAAGTTTCTAAAAGCTACATACACCATTACTAGTGTAAACAATTTCCATGCAATGTCATATGAAAGGCAACGGGCATTCAACAAATCTTTTCCTTAGTGCTGACTACATATGAACCGCAGCGAAACGCGAGTATGTAAGGAATTATGCCGGAATTTTCTCTTGAAATTAAATATCCATGCTCGTTGACGATGGTTAATTAAACAGATGTAAAGCTGATAATTAGGAAGCTCTCTTTTCTTTTAGTAATAAGGGACCTTTTCGTTTTAGAAAGATATCAAAAAAAGACAATAATACTGCTACAATGAAAGGTTTTCAGAGAATGCGCGCCAGTCCACAAAATTTCTTCCAACAAATGGGCTTGGAAAAACGCACTTTATTATTATTATTATTATTATTATTATTATTAGTAGTAGTAGTAGTAGTAGCAGTAGTAGTAGTAGTAATAATAATAATAATAGTTTCATTTTAATGTATGCTAATAATCATTATTTACAGATTTGTTTTTTATCAATTTTTCCCAAACTTCTCCTAATTTCTGTTTGAATGGAATGCAAGCGAATTTTTCTTAAATGAAAATGAAATGTAAAAAATGTAATGTAAATAAATACAAATACTTTTACTTTGTTTTATTTAATCATTTATGTCAAATGTTTCTCGTTAAGAATTGTACACTCATTTTAACTCTCTCTCTCTCTCTCTCTCTTTTTTTATGCAGGAAGGAGGGGCCAAGAGCGAATGCTCGCAATTATTCATATTTCTTTACTCATCTCTCTTTATTCATATATTCTCTTTATTCATCTCTATTTATTCATATATACTGTATATTGAGTATAACTAATTAATTAATTATTATGAACATGTTTAAAATCTTATCTACCTTATCATTAACCATATCTATGGAAGTATCTATTTATGTACTCAGTTATTTAGTTATTATTTTAATTATTATTTTAATAATTATTAAAATTATCTTAAATTAATAAAAAAATTTAGAACAGGTAAGATTTGAGGTAACTTCATTCACGCAAAACAGCAAACATGGAAAAACTGTCGCCTGAATAGGTAAACAATATTCCCATAGATATGGTTAAAGATAAGCTATAGACAGGTTTTTAAACACATTCGTAATAATTATATATATATATATATATCATAATATATATATATATATATATATATATATATATATAATATATATATATATAGTAAAGAACGACGCTTGTATAGAAGACATTCCGCGCACAAGATGAGGAGGGAGAACGAACAAATGAAAAAATGAGGTAACCACCCGGGAATCGAACCCGGGATCTTCCGATTGCCGGTCAGATATGATATCTGACCGGCAATCGGAAGATCCCGGGTTCGATTCCCGGGTGGTTACCTCATTTTTTCATTTGTTCGTTCTCCCTCCTCATCTTGCGCGGAATGTCTTCTATACAAGCGTCGTTCTTTACGTTAATTATACTGCGTGTTCTTTGCAGTTGAAAATGTGTATATATATAGCCTATATGAAGATTTAGAGTTTCTTTACAAACATGCATTATCCATTTCACATTTTTAATGGGGTGGGCACAATGCTTAATCATTTAAATCAGTTAAACACACAAAGATACAAAGGGATCACTGGAAATAAAGTACCATACCAACTTTAAGAGATCCAGCGTCACCTTTCATAACAAGGTTGTGGTTATACCTCTAGTGGTACGTCAGGTGAGACCAAGTCTTCCATGCATACACCTCTCAAACCGCTTCCACTGTCACATTTATAACAACTTCAAGTTTATTCACACATTTACTAATTACACCCGTCCATTTTTATGTCGCCTTCCCCTACTCTCCACAGCTAAACACTCGCTATTATACTCGTACATGTCCTTTTTACAATTTTATCATTAGTCATTCTCTCCACGTCACCGTACCATACTAACGTCATCTCCAGTGACCTTTTTCACATTATACCCTTCACGGTCAATCCGTTTTATACGAATTATACTCTTAAAATAGTTATCTAACATGCTCTCACTTTTGTAACTGTTCTCACTTTTGACCGTGAACTATCCTGCGAAATAAATGTCTCCCATCTACACATCAGTTTTGGCACCATTACACCTTCATGTAAACGTCTTGCTACATCTACATTCAAGTCCTTTCTCCCTATCTGCGCTTTTATTGTGTCCATGATGCTAATTGTGCTTCATTCTCATCGTAATGTATTGTGCTTCTTTTGTCAATCAAACACTCCAGATATTTAAATTTCTTCACAAATTCTAGAGTTTCTCCATTCATCACATTATTATATGTTTACTCTCTTTCTCCATCAAAGAACCATTCTTTTGTTTACATTCACTTTCAGTCACCTCCTTTCATATACACTACCAAAATTTGTCACTACTTGCCTTAATTTATTCCCTGATTCGCCTAAGAGCACCGCGTTATCAGCATACATATACCAGCATAAATATACAGCTGCCATTCATTATCTTCCAAATGCAGGTTTGCGCTTCTCTATAGCATTCTTTTTTTCAACTCGCTTATTACCACGTCCATATACAATACATGAATGAAATGTAATGAAGTGGAATGAAAATAATAGCTTCAGAGTTCATTTCACACCATGCGTACACTTATCTCGTGTACGCATTAGAGGATAGTGGAAAATAAAGGATAGCATAAAACATTGAACTATTTACCATACTTTTTTAAGAATTTTTTTACTTATTTATGATATCATAATTTATATTACGTCCTTCGTATAGGAATTACTTACAGTAGATAAGGGAGCACTGATCCGGAAGCACCTCTAGCTGGCCAACACCCACTGAATTTAAGAATTCACCCGACAGTGTACATATGCGTAATATTTTTTTTCTTTTTTCACGAAATTTTTGTTACATACTATTTAAAACTAAAATCCTACTGTAGCTAAGTAGCTTCCCTGGAATTCAAAATGTCTACTCGGAGGTTTTGACTCCCGAGAATTCCCATCAAATTTCCCATCATCTGAGAACTCCCAGTGCCTTGAAACCAGACCAGACCAGCTCTTCCTACTACATTTATTACAAAATGGAAAATTACTGCTTTTATAAAAAACTAAAGATTTCTCTAGCTAAGTTAAATATACCGCGATTTTCCTAAAAAGTACTAACAATCCTACAGTGTATACCCAAGTAGCATCCCTGAAAGTGAAAACGTTTATTCGGAGGTTTTGACTCCTGAGAGAGGGAGAGAGAGAGAGAGAGAGAGAGAGAGAGAGAGAGAGAGAGAGAGAGAGAGAGAGAGAGAGAGAGAGAGAGAGAGAGAGAGAGAGAGAATAAATACAAATATAAAAGGTATAGTAAACATACATAAACAGAATGAAACATGGCGAGATAGTTACAGAGTTACAAACCAGGAAAGACCCTAAGATCCACTTTAGGATAGCCCAAGAAAGTAGTAGAAAAGAAAAATAACGGAGCTAATGAAAAGAAAGAATACTGAAAAAATATCATGCCGTGCTTAAACTTATGAACGTGTAAAGCTTTCACACAAGAATACTATTAGTAGTAAAATATAGAACAAACAAGGCTCTCCCCCTCCTCCGCTGGCAACTACTGACAGAAAATTGTTCTGAAAGAAGATTTATAGAAAAGTAGAAAAATGTAGAATGAAAAGAATAGCTTCAGCGTTCATTCACACTACGCGTACATTTATTTCTTGTACGTGCACATTATCGTTAAATAATTTGAAATCTACCTGGACGTCAAATTGGATACCATTGCTCACTCGCAGTAAGAAATGTTGCGGGTTATTCATCTACAGCTTATGTTACTCTTCAAAACATTATCATGAAAGCAATTCCCAGTTAAGAA
Source organism: Bathynomus jamesi (assembly GCA_023014485.1). Classification (NCBI taxonomy): domain Eukaryota; kingdom Metazoa; phylum Arthropoda; class Malacostraca; order Isopoda; family Cirolanidae; genus Bathynomus; species Bathynomus jamesi. The sequence goes on along the minus strand of JAJOZX010007333.1, from coordinate 137,220 downwards.
GCTATGTATTTATAAGCTTCTTGCATGCCACCTAAAGTGCTCTGCCAAGGCCGTCTCAAGAGTCAAGAGAAGATCTGAACACTGGAGTCGAACACCCAGCGCTGTGACGTCACGCGCCGAGTCCGGGAAACGTGGTTTTACTGACCAAGGTTTATTTGTTGTTTACGAAGTTTGCAGAACAATAGGATTTCTTTCTATATAATTAATTAGATATTAATTATTTAGAAATAATTACTATCGAATTTAGTGCGAGGGATGTTAATTTAATGTGTGCTTTACTCAGTCCTACAATTCTTTGCCTTACGAAATATTTTTGAGAGATTTACAACATGATGGAAAATGTAGCTACTCTATATATTTTGTAACTTCTGTCTGGCGTATGAAAGGTAATAAAATATTCACCGCACGTAATTTCCTTTCCAACTGCTTTTGATTTTGAAATCCCTAATAAATACATTGGTACCGTTACGACTAAAAACTCTCAAAAATATTTAATTATTTCTTCGTCACTTTAATTCATAATATGTTTGTGACTAAACGCTTGCGAGTCTTTCTGATAGTGTGCAAACATTTAATTACATTACCAATTCAGGCATGGGATCGAATACATTTAAAAGTATTTAAATGCAAATACTTTAAATTTTGCGAAATACAAATGCAAATACTTTTACAAATACAAATACCAGTCACTGTTCAAGTAAGAACTGACTAAATTTCACAAAGCAACCTAAATGTAAACTCTGTTACAGGGTAACCAACAGTCCAACACACAATTATGTACTGTATAATATATTGCCAAGGGTAAGGGTCTTGTAGATAACCTACAACGCTATAATACTATTTGCAAAAGTATTTTTAAAGTATTTCAAAAGTATTTGGAAATTTTAAATACTTTTCAAAATATTCCAAATACAAATACAAATACTTTTGATTGGAAATCTCAAAATACAAATACAAATAAAAATACTTCCCAAAGGTATTTAAAATACCTTCAAATACAAATACAAGAGTATTTGACCCCATCCCTGATTACCATAAAACATTCCTCATTAGGCAGACTCAGGGTCAATTCTGAATTGAATTGGAATTGAATTGGAATTGATGAAAAAAAACTTGTGATTTGGCATTGAATTGGAATTTATGAAAAACTTGTGAATTGGAAGCGAGTTGAATTAATTAAAATTAAAACTTACTGAATTTTAATTTAATTTGAATTGATATAATTGAATTGAGATGAATTGATCTGAATTAATCACTTTTCAAACCTACTACAAAATGTGTAATTTTCCCCCATTTTTCTTTTTTCTTTTTATTACAATTTTTATTTATTCTTAGTTTTGGTGAAATTGTAATTGTTACTTTTGGCAATCTTCACTAACGTGAGTCTTACTTTCTTTTCAGTGACATTTTGCAAAGTTTTATTCCTCATTCTAGCAAATGTTTAATCACTCACTCGAGCAAATAAAATTAAAAATGGCCTCTAAATCGAAGGTTTTTAATCATTTTATAATGATACGTAAGTAGAGAATCTGAAAATTGTAAGGTTCCATGTAAACACTGTGAGCAACTTGTATCTGGGTCTATAAAGTATGTATCATAGTTCTCTAGTTAATTCATAATATCATTGTCAAATATCTAGTTGATTCATATTAATGTAATAATGATTGAGATTAATTTGAGATTATTTTAATTTTATCACAGCGTTATAGAATAAATATCTTCCTCTTTCTTTTCAAATATATATATAGATATATATATATATATATATATATATATATATATATATATGAATAAAACCACGAAGGAAAAGAAACAGAATGGTGCTGAAGCGCTTTCGTCTAATGACATCCTTAGGAACACTGAAGTAAATAAAGAGTTCAAGACTATATAGAGGTTACAAACAACCACAGGGAAAAGGAAAAAGAAACACGAAATCCAAGCGCTTTCGTGATATATTCACATCTTCAAGGAAAAACAAGTAATAGGCAGATTTTACAAAGTAAATGAGTTAAATACACAAGCGAAAAAAATTCCCAGTCGGCAACTCAATTTAAAAACCATAAAACACTCTAAAGATTTTTTTCAATAGATAACTTAATCTGAAGGAAGCTAAATTATTGAATATAAAAGAACTATATAGATGAAATTAGATAATTAACATGTACAGAAAACAAAAATTAGTATAACAGTTATTAGAAATAGTATTTAATTAAAGCAGGCAATTAAGTGGCAAGAATTTAATGAAAACAAAGGGAATGGTGCCAACATCTTACAGAATATTCCAAACTTCTACAAACAATCTGAAAAAACTCTCCCAATAGCCAACCTGATCAAAAATCTATAAACCACCAAGCACACAATATTATATACGAAGAAATATTACAATGCACACATAAGAATGTTACAGTTCTTAAATAATATTTAACCAAAGCAAACCGTTAAAGGGAAAGAATGCAGTCAAGAAACCAATAGGCCCTACGCCAACTTTCTAATTATGTATGGGTCTAATTTATACAGCCCAGGGCTTATATTAAGGACCAAATCCACATTATTCTTGATCACACTAGATTCAATTATATTTCTGCTAACAATAGATTTACTAAACCTTAATATGGAGGCATTTTTCCAGTCAATGGGGTGATTAGTATCTCTTACGTGAATGAAAATGGCGTTAGATTCTTAGCCAATTCTTATACTGTATTGATGTTGCTTAATACGTAACTCAAGGGACTTACCAGTTTCGCCTATGTAAAATTTATTACATATTGTGCATGGAATTTTATATACACAACCCTGTTCACTTAAAGGGGAGTTCTTAATCAATGAATTCTTAATTACATCTAAATTTCTGAACGCAATATTTACGTTAAAATTCTTTATCAGATTCGGCAGATCAAGGAAATTTCCCTGAATGGTAACACTAACAAATTTTTTGTTATAAGGAATCTTGTCCTTTACTTCGTAGAAGATTTTCTTTGCCATTTTTAAGGATTTATCTATGCAGTTCTTTGGATATTTTAAATCAAACGCAATTTTGTATATTTTACTAATTTCGTCATCAATGAACTCTGGGCTACAATTTCGTAAGTCTCTTAGGAACAAAGCAGAACGAACGGATCGTTTTACATTAATGTGGTGAGCAGAATAATAATGTATAAGGAGCAATTATTAGTGGGTTTTCTGTAAATATTGTACTTAAACTTTTTTCCAGACCTATATATTAAAACATCTAAAAAAGGGATCGAAGAATCTGTTTCTATTTCAACTGTAAAATTGATAGAGGGAATTAAATTATTAAGTTTGGGTAAGAATTCATTGAGATTTAAAGATACTGGCCAAAGACAAAGAACATCATCTACATATCTAAACCATGGAACATAATTTGGCAGAATCTTCCTTAATAACTTACTTTCAAAAAACTCCATATATAAGTTACTTAAAATGGGGGAGAGGGGGTTTTCCATCGCCATACCAAATTTCTAACGCAAATTTCTAACGCCGTTTTCAATCACGGAAGAGATACTAATCACCCCATTGACTGGAAAAATACCTCCATATTAAGGTTTAGTAAATCTATTGTTAGCAGAAATATAATTGAATCTAGTGTGATCAAGAATAATGTGGATTTGGTCCTTAATATAAGCCCTGGGCTGTATAAATTAGACCCATACATAATTAGAAAGTTGGCGTAGGGCCTATTGGTTTCTTGACTGCATTCTTTCCCTTTAACGGTTTGCTTTGGTTAAATATTATTTTAAGAACTGTTAACATTCTTATGTGTGCATTGTAATATTTCTTTCGTATATAATATTTGTGTGCTTGGTGGTTTATTAGATTTTTGATCAGGTTGGCTATTGGGAGAGTTTTTTCAGATTGTTTGTAGAAGTTTGGAATATTCTGTAAGATGTTGGCACCATTCCCTTTGTTTTCATTAAATTCTTGCCACTTAATTGCCTGCTTTAATTAAATACTATTTATAATAACTGTTATACTAATTTTTGTTTTCTGTACATGTTAATTATCTAATTTCATCTATATAGTTCTTTTATATTCAATAATTTAGCTTCCTTCAGATTAAGTTATCTATTGAAAAAATCTTTAGTGTTTTATGGTTTTTAAATTGAGTTGCCGACTGGGAATTTTTTTCGCTTGTGTATTTAACTCATTTACTTTGTAAAATCTGCCAATTACTTGTTTTTCCTTGAAGATGTAAATATACGAAAGCGCTTGGATTTCGTGTTTCTTTTTCCTTTTCCCTGTGGTTGTTTGCTTATTAATAAGATCACGTGTTATTCTGTGAGTTTAGTGCATATATATATATATATATATATATATATATATATTATATAAGCAAACAACCACAGGGAAAAGGAAAAGGAAACACGAAGTCCGAGCGCTTTCGTGATATGTTCACATCTCCTTGAAGATGTGAATATATCACGAAAGCGCTCGGACTTCGTGTTTCCTTTTCCTTTTCCCTGTGGTTGTTTGCTTATTAATAAGATCACGTGTTATTCTGTGATTTTAGTGCATATATATATATATATATATATATATATTATATATATATATATATATATATATATATATTATATATATATATATATATATACACAGTATATATAATAATAATAAATATAGAAATAAAAATTGTAGGAGGAGCATACAAATTTGTAAGGAAAACTACCAATTTTAGCACTTTGCCCCGAATTCAACACAAGATCAAATGGATTATTTACAACCAATTTTATAGTTAATGCCTGAATGATATATAGGTCACAAAAAACATAAAAAAATATATATAAAAATAAATTGAAAATAAAAATTGTAAGAGGAGCATACAAATTTATAAGGGAAAACTACCAAAGTTTTAGCACTCTGCCCTTCTTGTCTAAATCTGTTCTGAACGAAGTCAACACAAGATCAAATGGATTGTTTACAACCAATTTTATAGCTAAGGCCTGAATGATATATCGGTCATAAAAAATAAAAAATAAATAAAAAATATAAAGCTAAATTGAAAAATAAAAATTGTAAGAGAAGCATGCAAATTTATAAGGAAACACTACCAAAGTTTTAGCACTCTACCTTCTTGTCTAAATCCGTTCTGAACGAATTCAAAACAACGGGATCGAGTTGAAAAAGACCTTTGCTCATGTTAAAGTTATTTGTAAGTTGGATAATAGAAGACTCAAGAATATTTCTATTAACAATGTTGCCAGAGTGAAACAAAACTGAAGCATTTAGGGTGTGTCAATTTGGGAGGTGAAAATTAATTTTTGCCAATTCCTTCACTGAGGGGTTTTAAAAATATGTTTTTGGATGTGAAGAATTCAAATCTGCTATTATTTTTGTGATTGCTCAACACTTAGCTTGGTAAATCTACGTTTGATTAAAAAGCACATAAATTGCTCTCGGAAAACAACATTTATTAATTTTAGCTTCTCAAAATGTCAGATAATGCTATAAAAAATTTAGTTTATCTGCATAAAACATATCCTAGTAATCATAAAACATATCCTTGTAATCATAAAACAACATTAGAAAGTAATGACATCAGTAAAAAAAAATATTTAAACAACAAGTTTCATCAAGTCTTGCTTTGATTCGTTCTTGGACATCAGCCGCCGACTTGCTTCTTGGCCTCTGATATAGCCCTCACGTTTCTCATGTGTATACACCCTGCCTGCTGCCTCTGTGACTTGTTTCACACACCTCTCTATTGACTGAGCATGACAGGGCCACTGTGGAACTTGCATAGGCTTGTCAAAGAACTTCTTTACTTCCGCTGTAGTCAGTTTACATGTCAAAGGAGGTTCAAATACCCCGTCAGACCAGTCTGTCAGCTCCAACACGGAAGAAGCACTGGGGTTGATGGAAGGTGTCTTCCTGGGACGTACAGAAAGATCTCCAAGTGTGTCATCATCTCCACCCCTCATGTCAACAATCTTTTGGACACCAGCTCTCCTCTCCTCACTGTCATCTGAGCACAAAGTGTCTGGATTATCATTTCGCTGAATGCATACCATGCTGAGCGCTTGATGGTTGGCAAAACAGCATCCACTACAGCCTTCTTTTGCAGCTAACTAGCCGCAGCTGAAACAAGATGTGGCGTGGGCCTTCCACCCAAGAGTGTTTTACTTTGATGTTGAACCAACAGGGGTAGTACACACCAACAATGTATTCCACTATCAGTCTTAAGTTGTTGAGGTTTTGCCTTTAAGGCCATGTTTTGAAACCCATATGCGACAAAGCCTGTTTGCTGTTGTCAGCCGCCTTGAATGGCTCACTGGACCAATTTCAAGAAGGGCCAGATCTGTGGGAAGTTCTCCTGTCCTTATGGCCTGTGTGATCCTATACCCGTACGCTTGATCAGTAGAGAGATCCTTTACGACATTGTCACTCAGTGAAGTAAGAGGCTCTCCAATTGAGAGTTTGGTGAATGAAGGATCAATTTCAAGTTCGGTTGCAGTGTCTAGCATCTTGCCAATGTTACCTGTCCACTTGTTGTTAGACAAGGTCTTCCCATCCAGTGCTGTGATCAAGTGTCGCAGGGGTAACTCGTTAGTGTGGAGGGCACAAACCAACCAGATCAGCTTACGGGAAAGCTTGACCTCTACCCAATGCATGGAACCACCCTCCCAGCCAGTGTTAACATTTGTAGAATCACCTCCAATGGCCTGCAGGCTTTTATCAATGCCCTTCTTCTTCATGAAATCTACAAGATTATCAGCAATAACTTCAGCAGGTTTTTTCTCGTTGAGCCTTTCTCAGGAGTGAAGTGGTAGAGATATCTTCCACCTGGCTCACTGCACACAGAATAATGCTCTTCTTTGATGATGCTGGGGAACTGACAATCTGAATGTCTGCTTTCAGCATAACTTTAGTTGTATCTTGACGGCCGTCAAAGAAGATGCAGTCAATTTCACCCTTCTTACAAAGATCATCAAATTCCTGATCCAGGGATCTCATAACTTTTTCTTGGGCCCTCTTGACTTTATTGTGATCAACTACAAGTCTCTTGTCTTCTTCAGTGATCAAGCCAGCATCCATAAAGGCAGCAGTGGTGATGGCAGCTGTGGCACGCAGGCCAACACCATATCTGATGCTATGCATAGCAACATTAGGTATTTCTAATGTGTTGTACTCTGGCTTTTTATTGGAAGTTGAAGACGTGCTTGGTATTTCTAATGTCACTTCATAGCTTCCATCCTTTCCATCTTGAGCATCAGCTATTTGTTCTTCATTTTCATCATCAGAGAAAATTATTTCATTTGATGGCATTGAAATATCCTGCTTACTTGTCTGCTTATATTCAGCAAGCCTTCTTCTTTCGTCTTCTTGCCGCTTCTGCTTTTTGACTTGTCTGTTGTGCTCAGGTTGATCTGGCAAGCCAATCTGAAGTGGTCCAATAGAACCAGACTTGTCTCTCTGACCTTTAATGAAAGCAAGTTCCTTCACAGGGATCTTCATCTCCCTAGGGCATGTACAATTAATGTGAGTTTCATTTTTGCAACCAGCATCTGCAAGGCAGCCAAATTCAGAGCAGAGAACAATTTTACACTTGCAACTGAGGATGTCAAAAAGCTTGTCAAGTTTTGCAATGAAAGCCTCTTTGACATGTAGCTTTCCTCTCCCAAGAGATATGTTTTTGGCCTGCTCCCAGCTCTCTTGGATCTTGTTTAAGATTGTGACTCGTGAATTTACAACGGGGGCTACAAAAGAAGTTTGCTCGTTCCCACTTTTCAAGCACTTTAGCGTAAATGTCCTTTGCAAGACTGGCTGCTGGGTAGTTTCTCACATCCTCACCACTTTGTTCTCTTAGCAGTAGCCCATATTTCAGAACGTCTCGCAGAGTTGGGAGTTCAGAGGGCAACAACTCTCTACCAGTTCCAATTAGGCTGCTCATATGTGTGAATGTCCCCAGTCTTGTCCTCCTTTTAGAAGCCATTGTAGGTCAATTCCCACTGGTTAGGATGGTAGCACTGACGGACAAGTAATCTTCAGCACACTGATGAATATGTTTCAACCTGTGAAATAAGCAAAAACAGCAGTGCATTATATATACAGCATATATAATTATTAATATAATAATTATTATTATATAATTCCACAGAAAAGTCAAAAAAGTCACTATTTTTATGTAGCTTCTTACCAAGCAAAACTAAATTATATTAAATTAACAAAAATATCTTTAGAATTCCTAAGTCATGCTGCAACTTTTTAGCACCCCTCATATTTGGAATTTGAAAGTTGAAAAATTCGACACACCCTACTGAAGCATTATTCCAATCAGTACAGTGGGATAACTCTGACTAATGGACAAAAAGGGCACTGGACGACTGTCCCGTTCTAACGGAATATTGATGCTGTTTTACACGCGTGTGAAAATCCTTTCCCGTCTGACCAATGTAAAAGGAATCACATTGTTTGCAACCAATTTTATAGATAATGCCTGAATTATTGTTATAATGTTATAATGTTTCAGACCAACAAAGACCCTAGGATCCACTCATGGCTGGTCTACCTAACTGTGTTCGTAATTGTGTATGTCCTCCGTGGTGGCGGAGGGGACCTACAATTTTACGTGGGTTCCGAACCACAAGAACATAAGAAATTTATGTAACAACTTCCTGTACACTGTGTACATTGGCAACGACCAATTTAGCAAAACTAATTAATTATCGATTTAAAACTAAAGATAGAATCTCTGGATCCAGAGGATCACGTCATAATAGACTACTATCCACAAATATGTTACACTCTATATCTATTTATAACCGACATGCAAATATATCAGATCCAGAGAATCCAGTCAATTTCATTACGGTATCCATCAATACTAGTACCTTGTCACGAAAAATAAGTTACGGTCCATATCGATTGTGGACCAAGTCAAAATTTACAACCATATACATTACAATATATACACTTAGGAGGAAAAGTGTAGGTGTGGCTGTAAAGACTAGTAATGTAGAAATGTGTGTGCACCCATCTTGGGTCTCCCATTTAAAGGTGTTTGTGGGGCAAGTGAAGATTGGTAGGGCTATTTTTTACTATGATATTTTTCACAATACAGGGTGTCCGAGAATTATCTGTACAATTTTTGGCTGTTATTAAAAGTCAACCATGAAGTGTAGAAATTCCAGTGTTGTCCCATTTTACAGAGAATCTCATTAAGTTTTTTCTGATATCAAGTTTTGACAAGTTTTTTAGAAATTCCAGTGTGTCCGAACATTATCTGTACAATTTCATCTTTTAATAAAATTCTTGATAACACATAAAATTCTTAAACAAGATTATTTAGAATCTGTATTTTCAAAAGTTTCTTTTATTAAAGTAACGTTGTTACAAACATTCGATATGTGCACCATTAGTGATTCGCAAAACATCCAATCGATACTCCAAATGTTGCCATGTACGCTGCAGCATATCCACATCAATTCGCTCAATAGCAGCTGTGATTCTTGCTTTTAAATCATCAATGTCAGTAGTATAGCCGCAAAAGGGGAGAGTGCAAGAATGTTGCAAGTGATTACGTAATGTTGCAAAGGGGGGTGGGGGTGTTGCAAAAAAAAAAAAAAAGAGTACTGGCCATTGTTGCCAACCGGGGTTGCAAGGGGCATGCAACTTGGAGGCGGAGTTCTCCCCCAAGCTATTCCCCCCAAAGGGCCAGAAAGGAGAGAAAGGAGGAGAGGTGTTCACCTGGCAGGAGCCAAGTGCATATTAAGACTTCAGCCGAGTAGGCGTTGTTTTATAGGCTCCTAATCAGCCAGTTGGCTTGAATCAGTCAGTTGGCTGAGCCAAGGGGGAGGGGTACACCTGAAGGAGAGAGAGAGTAGTTGCCTTTGATTGCAAGGCATGCAACTTGGAGGCGGAGTTCTCCCCCAAGTTATTTTCGTTTACCTAACCTAAGAGGCCTCTAAGGGGTTTTCCCAAAGGGCCAGAAAGAGAAGGATCAGACAGAGGTCCTTGCTCGGCTGGGAGCCGAGCTTGAATGACTCCGTCAGTCGTCTCTCGGTCTTTTATAAACCTCTATTCTGGCTGAGTTGCCAGATAGCGCCATGTATTCAGTTGCTGAGTTGCCAGATCACGCCGTGTATTCAGTTGCTGAGTTGCCAGACCATGCCATGTATTCGGGTGCTAAGTTGCCAGATCGCACCATGTATTCCAGATAGCGCCATGTATTCCAGATAACAAAAACCACATATTAATCATCCATTTAAATAGTGTACCACAATATATATGACGGTAGATGAATCCAATTAAATTCTGTTTATTAAATAAATAATTTTTACACACTTAATTTTTATAGATATATAGATGTATATAGTGTTTTGCAAGAGATGTATATAGTGTTTAACGATTAGAAACAAATATAACATTAACTTGAACTTCATTAAACTTGAAGTTAAAGTTTTCGGAGACGAAACAAATAACGTAGTTAGCCTACACATAATTCAACCAACCATAGAAAACAGAATTATAGAAAAACAATTAGGTTTTTATGGATAACTAGTTTATCTTGACATAAGTTTACTATAATTATGTCCCGTAGTGTAAATCCTTACGGTACAAAAAAGTTCGTCTCCGACGAATTGCATTCTAAACCTTGAACCCAAAATTCCTTTGTTCTGACATCACAGAGTGTGCATTCTTTCATACGCGAAGAAATCCCATGTAATCCAAATAAATCCCATTAATCCCATGTAATCCAAATAAATCCCATTAATCCCATGTAATCCACATAAATCCCATTAATCCCAATCTAAATTGTTAGATGCGAGGTGCTTATAAAAATATGCACATCGCATGAATTCTTCGATCCCTCCGCGTCTCTATTATTGTCAGCATCACGTGATGCAAGGCAAGCGTCTATAAACACCTCAGTTTTTATATTTCTTTTATTATTAAATTTTCCTAAAATCTTGACCTATTCCCATAGATAAAGCATAATTGTGTCAACCTATAGCCCACTAGATTTCCCCTAGCTCGACCTACTCGCATACCAAATTTCAGCTCTCCCTAACCACTATTTCTCTTTTCCAAAGAATCACGCAAAAGTGGTTACCTCGAATATGAAATTCATTTGCGCCCTATAAATTCCTTCCAAATCAGTTCCCTTTTGTATAGGTTCGACCCTCCTTTCATGCCGCCCCTCTGGCGCCTCTCGATCCTATAATTATGCTTTATTATCAAAAGATAAATGTAAATTCCGCGAAACCTATTTCGATCATGATTGGTTCGCCCCCGGAACTCTCCCGAAGTTCCATCTCCCAATCGAGGCAGTCAATTAACGTCGCCTCCGCTTAAATTCGAATATAGCAAACTATTATAGGCGCTTGCTGTTAGGCTCCGCCCGTAAGAGGGTGACCCTTAGTTTACCTCGTCTCCGCCTACCCCGAGGTTATAAAAACCCCGAGAGCGTCGGAAACGAGGTTCTTTGCCTTCTAACCATCTTCATTCTACGTAAACTCTGTGACCTAAGTCTGTAATTATTCCTGCAGTGGCACTACCCCTCCCGGTCAAATTAGCTTCCATTTGATAATGGAACTTAACTTAAAATATATATAACTTGTTCATTGCGCTTTAGTTGACTGTTACCGATTAATCTGTCTTAAGTCTCACCTTAAGAGCTGTAAATATAATCGCCATAATTTTACGTAACTAAAGTTAAAGTAATTAACTAATTTTAATTTAATTAATTTAATTTAATTTAATTTAATTAAATATTATTTTTACAATAAAAAGAATTCTGTCCCAAAGTGAATTAATAAAAAGACTTAAATTTAGTCAGTTGTTTCCATTCACCGCATAAACTCGTTACAACCTCCGTACGGAAGCACTCAAAGGTGATCTTCCGAAATTAAACTTTTCTTAACGTTTGTTTGTAGTCACCATTCACCGTGAATTATTACGGTGGCAAAAGTATTGTTAATGATTAGTGTATAAACTGTGTACACAATTTAAAGGTTATAATTGGGTTAAGGGTAATCAGTGATACTTAATAGTTACGTTCATTTATCACTCAAACGTAAAAACGTTCGCGTGAAGTGGATCGAGAGAGGAAACTGAGGCGACTCCGTGTCGTGGCATCAGCTGGCGTCTCTCTCGATTTGAAGGTCACTCGCAAATGAGACAAGGGCTGGGCGGTGACGTCATGTGCAGCCGTGGCGCCTTCCGAGAGGAGTGAGGGAGAACCCGGGGCGAGATGGGCAAGACTTCGTTCACCCAAATTCCGGGTCCTGGGGGTACCTGGGTCCTCAGGGTCTCGGTTGGACCTCCAGTGTCGAGGGGTATGTCCCTAAATGGGCCCTCGATTTGTTGAAGACGACTAAGGACGATGAATACCGGGGGTGGTCCCCTTGGTTAGAGTCGGAATTGTATCCGAAGGATAATAGACAACGTCACTCTCGGGTTACCAGTGGATGCACTCGGCGATCGCGCCTTGTCAAACAAATGTGTGTGGATGTCACTGACCACTCTTACCTCAATTGGTTGTAAAGTTTCGGAAGATCACCTTTGAGTGCTTCCGTACGGAGGTTGTAACGAGTTTATGCGGTGAATGGAAACAACTGACTAAATTTAACAGTCTTTTTATTAATTCACTTTGGGACAGAATTCTTTTTATTGTAAAAATAAAATTTAATTAATTTAATTTCATTTAATTTAATTAAATATTATTTTTACATAAAAAGAATTCTGTCCCAAAGTGAATTAATAAAAAGACTCTGTTAAATTTAGTTAGTGTTTCCATTCACCGCATAAACTCGTTACAACCTCCGTACGGAAGCACTCAAAGGTGATCTTCCGAAACTTTACAACCAATTGAGGTAAGAGTGGTCAGTGACATCCACACACATTTTTGACAAGGCGCGAGCGCCGAGTGCATCCACTGGTAACCCGAGAGTGACGTGTCTATTATCCTTCGGATAATTCCGACTCCAACCAAGGGGACCACCCCGGTATTCATCGTCCTTAGTCGTCTAACAAATCGAGGGCCCTTTAGGGACGTACCCCTCGACACTGGAGGTCCCACCGAGACGCAGAGGACCCAGGACCCCCAGGACCCGGAATTTGGGTGAACGAAGTCTTGCCCATCTCGCCCCGGGTTCTCCCTCACTCCTCTCGGAAGGCGCCAAGGCTGTACATGACGTCACCGCCCAGCCCTTGTCTCATCTGCGAGTGACCTTCAAATCGAGAGAGACGCCAGCTGATGCCACGACACGAGTCGCCTCAGTTTCCTCTCTCGATCCACTTCACGCGAACGTTTTTACGTTTGAGTGATAAATGAACGTAACTATTAAGTATCACTGATTACCTTAACCCAATTATAACTTTAAATTGTGTACACAGTTTATACACTAATCATTAACAACTTTTGCCACCGTAATAATTCACGGTGAATGGTGACTAGTACAAACAAACAAACGTTAAGAAAATTTTAATTTTCTTTTTTTTGTTTTTTCACTTTGAGTAAGTGGGATCCGTGAAGTGATTTTTACCACTTAATAATTTTTCTTAATTATCAAACTTAGTTTAAATTAACGTGTAATTTTAATTAATTACGTGATAGTGAAATACGCTATTACTGTGACTGTAGTCATTTATTATTATTTTTCTTTAACGATTTTAATAAGTGAATTATTTTAAATTCGTTTTCATTATTGAATTACCGAGTGTAATATTTTATTTTTATTTTTTGTAATTGAATAGGTTAGGTAGGGTTAGGTTTTTCTTTTCATTTTTTGTTTTACTTGGTGCTACGGAAATTACGCTTGTGACCTAATTGCAGGCCACATCCGTGAATACGATTGGGGCACGACTAGGGTACTTCCTTGCGGACTCAGGCAGAGGGTAGGATCCACCACCGCTGGAACTCACGTTGCCATCGTTAGGATCGAGGATACGGAAAGGGACTTTGTGTGGGACTCTTCATTCATTGGAGACCAACGATTCGACATCGGATTACAAGTAACCTTTTGCTATCCCAACCTTTATTTTTTTCATATTCGTTTTTTTTATTACTCTGATATCACCTATTTAAAGAGAGTGATAGAACAATACTGGCATAACTTGTTTTTTTTAGCAATCACGTCGTTCCTGATATACGATATTTTAGTGTGTTACTGCATTGTTGAGGTTTCCTCGATTGTTTTGCGTTTGATTAAGTTAACCAAATTTTTAAACTTCTAATTTTTTTTAATTAAATAATTAGTAGTTTACTTAATTTGGACCCCCCCCCCCAAAAAAAAAACAACGCAAACACGCTGATACTATATATACTAGGACCACACTGCCAAAACACACTTCAATTGTTTGTTTTCGCGCGTGACGTGTATGCCACATTCCGATTCCGATTCCGACCGGGAATTTTTATTACCACTTACACCTCCACGCCCGTCCTTCCCCAAACGTCGCCGCATTCCCAACATCAACATGGCTGACACTAACACTGCTTCCACTGCTGCTGCTGCCGCGCCTGCCGCGACCGTACCTATCACAAATGTTCTGTTTCCAGGGTACTCAACTTACCAACGTCCGTTCCAAGATTTAAGGGAACCGTCGCGGGAAAGGCCACCGAGCCACTTGTTCAACACTGGCTCCACAAACTGGAAGTATATTTCGAGAATGAGAAGGTGATCGCGGACAAGGATAAGATCTTGGAAGCACAACGGTTTGTTGATTAAAGAAGGGTCAGCATCGAAGTTTGTTGACACTAACCCCGACTTAGAAGCGGCCACTACATGGACCCAGTATCGTCGGATTCTCTTGGACAATTTCCGAGATGTCAGCGACACTCAACCATTTGTGGCCATGACAATTTGTTCCGATTGCGTTGGCAGGATGGTGAAGATTTTATGGAATTTAGGAATCGCATTCAAGGCACTATGAATAGCGTCATCTTAGCCCTTGACGGAGCTTTTGATTATAAAATGTCCTCACAAACGGCGAAGATATTGTCCTTTTCGGCCATGTATGCGAACCTACCAAGTCACCACCAAGTTAGATTCCAGAAACACGCGGATCTCACCGCGTCGTTAGCAACGGTCGTGAACAAAATGAAGGAGTCGTGTCCAAACTCAACTGATCTGAATATTCGTCGACCGAGGGAAGAACGAACCAAAACCTCCCAGTCCATCCGTTATGCAACCGAACAAACAGGAAGGCCCCAGAAGCAAAAGTTTGCTTCTGCAACGCCCGCGCCGTCGAACCGGTCTCGACCAAACTCATCGCGACAGACTCCCCCAAGTTCGCCCCTACGGTGTTACAACTGCTGCAAGTAGGACATGGATAAAACAATGCAGGGCGGCTGCTTATTGCGATTCCTGCAGGGAATCCGGTCACCGGCGGGGAGATCGTCCCAAATGCCGGGAGAAGGGTGCACCGTCCCAGCGACGGAATGAGTGGTCCAAAGGATCTCGACCTCCCACAAGGCCACCGCAACAAGGATACCCTGAGGGAACCCCCTCTTATATAACTAACCCTACCCTAATCCATCGAACCAGATAGTTCGAAATATTCTGACAGAATGTTTGACCGAGCTGGGATACCAGATCACCAGCCTTACAACTGGAAAGTCGGGAGACGACCAATCCGCCCGATGATTTTTTAGAGGACCTGCCGGCTCCAGGATTCCCGTAAGAGGACGAGCCGGGTTGCCCTCCCCAGGGGTAGCTATTCCTTCGTGGGAAAAACCAGGAGTTACTACTCCACTTAAGGACCCGAGGACCCCGAGGGCCCTGCACGAATAATCCAGATACCACTGTAGAATCCTTTAAGTTCCCCTTTTCAGAAACCCTTGCATTGAACCCGAGACCTATGAGTCTCGTCCCGCTTCACAGAGAATTGTGGCAAACTCTGTTGACGTTCCCACGTCATATGTTTGCACAATCATAATACGTTTGAAGATGCTGTCATTCCACTTCGCGTTCGAAGTGTAGATATGTTTGGTTTGCTAGACACAGGTAGCAACGCTAACCTGATTAAACAGTCTAGTTTGAATAGAATTCCGGGAGTTTCCAAATTGGAACTTTTCCCGTCGAAGGTTGTTTTAAAGAACGTTAATGGAGGAACCATACCCTCCATGGGGCAAGTTAGGCTTAAACTGAAACTCGGCAAGTTAGGCTTCGATGCCGATTGCGTAATAGTACAAGACTCTATGCACTTTCCTACCGACATTTTACTCGGTTATCCCTTCCTAAAGGAAATGGTTGGGATCTTAAGTTTGAATCAACGTTGTCCAAGTGCAAGGACAACTTATTCCGTTAGTGAATACGGAGTCGAACCCAGAGGTTCGTTTTTCAACTGCTGTTGAAGCAGGATTGAAGGTTTTTCGGAAGATGTTCCCGATTTTGATGGAACCCTACAGGATTGTTGTAATCCTGTAATGGAGGGATTCCATTTTTTCCGGCTTTGTCGCCGTGTATGGTTTAGAGTCGGGTGAAAATCCCGTTGCACGCCAGTCCGGCGTTCCTTGAAAGTTAGTTCAGAGTCTGTTCCAACCGATGAGTTTCAGTTGAGAGTTAAGGAAGAATTCGTTATTGAGCCCAACCAACAGGTCTGCTTCCGCGTAATTGTTACCTTTAACGATGGTACTTACGTGGATCCTGCGACTTCAGTAGTCGTGGAGAATGTTCTTGAAAACCAAGTTCAACATTCAGGCTTAGTAATTGCACGCAGTCTGTGCACTAGCGAAGAGGCAACTATCCCTCTACTGTGCGCTAATGTTGGTTCCGAATCCATTACGTTACAACCTAATACTTAATAGGCAAGGCCTATTTGGCCCAAGCTGAGCCTATTCTTATTTCTCACGACGTACGCAGGTGTACTCCTGGAGGCGTACCTCAGCAAACATTACGTGCTACTTACAAAGCATGTCTAGAGTCCGATCCCGCAAATTCTTTCCTTTGCAGCGACCCGGACTTGTTTGACCAATTACTGGACTTCTTGGTCGAACACGAAAGCATCATCGCACTCAAGGGTGATGCTTTGGGACGTTCAAACCTCGTCCCATTTCATATTAATCTCGCGGATAACACAAAGCCCATCTACATTCCGCCATATCGCGTTCCGCACTCCCAGCAGCTGGTTGTTGAGGAACACGTGAAGGAAATGTTAGATTTGGATGTTATCCGACCGTCGGTTAGTCCTTGGTCTTCTCCGTTGATCCTGGTCAAGAAGAAGGACGGAACGTTAAGGCCGTGCATCGACTACCGACGCCTCAACAAAGTGACCGTTCCAGACCGATTTCCGCTTCCCAACATGCAGGAGGTCATTCAATATGTTGGTAAAGCTAAATATTTTACCTCGCTGGATTTAGCTTCAGGGTACTGGCAGATGTCTCTGTCTCCAGAGTCACGGCCATGTACTGCGTTCACTACCAACCAGGGCCATTACGAGTGGAATGTTTTGCCATTCGGGTGCCGAAACGGTCCTGCGAATTTCTCTCGACTTATGAACATTGTGTTGTCCGGATTATTAGGTTCTCATGCCTTAGTCTATCTAGATGACATAGTGATCTATAGCGATACAGTCGAAGAACATTTCGTACGTCTTGCCAAAGTCTTCAGACGTCTTTCGAATGAGAACCTCAAACTAAAATTGGCTAAGTGCCAATTTTTCCGATCCTCGCTTGTGTATTTAGGATTTCTTCTTGCCTCTGACGGAATCCGACCGGATCCCGCCAAACTTCAGGTTCTCCTAAATTACCCTGTTCCTCGAAACGTTGATGAAGTGCGAACCTTTATCGGGTTTGTAGGATTCTATCGCAATTTCATTCCTAGGTTTTCAGACATAGCCGCTCCTTTGACCAATTTGTTCAAAAAGAAGGCTACTTTTGAATGGAATTCTGAGCATCAGAAAGCTTTTACTGATCTCCGCGACAAACTCCTGCAAGAACCCATACTGCAGTTCCCGGATTTTGGTAAACCTTTTATAGTAGCCACGGACGCTTCTAACTACGGGTTAGGTGCCGTCCTACTCCAAGAAGTAGAAGGTACCGAACTACCTGTGGCTTATGCGAGTCGGTTACTATCCAAGCCCGAACGTAACTATTCAGGGACTGAACGAGAAGCTTTAGCCATCGTATGGGCCCTGAAGAAGTTCAAGAACATTATCTACGGGTATAAAATAACAGTAAAAACGGACCATGCTCCGTTAACCTCTATATTTTCTAAAAAACTACCCGACGGGCGATTAGGTCGCTGGGCTCTTACCGTCCAGGACTTTAGCCCCGAATACGTTCACCGTCCCGGAAAACTCAACGTTCTCCCGGATGTTTATCCCGAATAAATAAACCCGAAGAGGTCCGTGGAATTCATCGTATTGAGACTATTCCCAATTTCGATAGAGACACACTCTTCGAGGCACAACGCAAGGACTCGTATATCTCTAATTTGGTGCAGCAATTAAAAGCACAACCAAATTCGGAACTTCACCAGTTGTATGCTTTCCAGGATCAAATTTTGAATTATCAAATTTCTCCTGGGCAATACGTGGCAGAAGTTCCCGAGAGTCTTCAAGGCGTGGCAATTAAACTTTGCCACGACAGCGTTTGTGCTGGGCATCCCGGAATTGAACGGACACTAAAGTTGGTCCAAGCGCGTTACCATTTCCCACTTACGCGCACCAAGGTAACAGAACATTGCAAGGCATGCTCAGCATGTGCCAGGCATAAAGGAGCGCGTCCGCCCACCGCGCATATGCATGCGTACCCCGTTCCTGTTAGACCTTGGGAGCGCGTAGGAATGGACGTGATGGGCCCCTTTGTCCAAAGTCGAAACGGAAATAAATACGTTGTCGTTTTCACCGACCATTTTACCAGGTATAATGAAATTGTACCGGTGCCTGCCCATACATCGGAGATCATTGCCAAGTGTTTACTCGAACGAGTAATTCAACGGCACAATACACGCCGGTCGTGCTGCTCTCGGACAACGCTCGGGAATTTACCTCCGCGATGTTCGTAGAGTTATGCAAACGTCTCCACATCCAAAAGGTACAAATAACACCGTACCATCCGGCAGCAAATGGTCTGGTTGAGAGGCAGAACGAAAAGATCCTTAACGTCCTACGACATCTCGTGGACGCGGACCAACGTAATTGGGACGAGTG
Source organism: Bathynomus jamesi (assembly GCA_023014485.1). NCBI lineage: Eukaryota > Metazoa > Arthropoda > Malacostraca > Isopoda > Cirolanidae > Bathynomus > Bathynomus jamesi. The sequence goes on along the minus strand of JAJOZX010007333.1, from coordinate 118,104 downwards.
CATCTCCATGGTGCAGTGGACTGTTAACAACAACCACAGTCAACTCATCGGGACACCCCTCATTTTAGATTGTATCATTACGATGCAAGATTTCCTTTCGACCTCCCAAACGACTCCACCGAAGAGGGATTTGACCTACAGGAACCTCAACGCTATGCGGACGACCTGGCTCGCCATTCGTTCCAAGTTTTCGAAGATACACGACGATGTCTCAACCATGAGACCGACCGAATGGTCCACTACCAACACAAGCGGTACCCTAAGCAACGGACCATAATACCTGGAAACCGTTGCTGGTTGGCAGGTACGAAGCCTCCGGGCCTCAGTCGTAAACTCTGTCCAAAATGGGTAGGACCATATCGTGTCCTCGAAGACCTGGGGCATAACACCTTCACGATCCAACACTTGCAAACCTTAAAGAAAAAGGTTGTTCATGCCAACCAAATTAAGGTTACGAATGAGGATCCGAATCCCCCTCAACCGAAGTCGTCCCGACAACAAGGGGATACAACCCAACCCCGCGTTACCAATACCGAAACCGAGAATTCGGACGAGTGGGAAGACTACCTAAGGCCCCCTCGGACTACCCTGTCCGTACAGCCTGAGGAAGCTATCCTAGAACCTGAACCTGAAATGAACTGGAGCCACTCCCTGCTGCTCCTTCCACACCTTTGGAAGCCCCGGAGACAACTCCAAACTTTAAAATTTACCGGAGGGCCCCGCAGCCAGTGAGGAGCCCCCCGACTCACCATCACCACCCTCACCTATCGACGACCCTAAAACAGACCCTACAGTGACGTATCGATTTCGACCACAGGAGTCGTCGCAAGGCCCGTGGACTCGCTCCCATCGCGAATACCCGAGTCACTAGAACACACACATAGCCCTTACTCGAGCCAAGCTCCGACCCCGTACCCACACTCCACTCCGTCCCTAAGACACCTACACAAGACAAGACACCTCACAAAGCCCCTCCCTACCACCGAAAACACCCCTGCTGCCATCGACTCGGCCTGCTCCGACTGCGCGAATACCCGAGTCACTAGCCACTACTTCGACGACCCATCCACCTCACCCCCTTCGTCCCCCGGACCGACCTTCGGTCAAACCTAAGGTGAGACCCAAATTCCCTTCCTGGAGAACTTCTCGGAAGTAACCGCTAACCCACCCAAAAGAAATTAATGTTAACTCGTCCACTATGCTTACCTTTGTCTTCATTCTTTTTCCTGTTTCTAGTAGTACCTACCGCATCGTCCCCGGCGCTGTGGTCGAAACCTTAGCGGATGGCCATTTTTTAAAAGGCCACCTGAATGTGATTTTCGACCTACAAGCCCCATACGTTATTTTCCGTACGCTCAACGCCTGCCAACGAAAATTACTCTCCCACGCAATCGCTATTGCTAAAGCACCTATCCACCCACCATACTCTACTCCGACTAAGTCGTTTACCATATATAAACAACTACTCTCCTCCACCTATGCTCACACTCTGGAAAACATACACGCCACACAATACAAACTTAACGATACGCTGGCCCTCCCTTGGATTCAGCAGTATCGCCCCAACAGTCCCTCAAACCGTACTAAACGCGGTTTCTTCGATCTCGGCGGGCAGTTGCTGAAGACCATTTTTGGCGTCGCCATTTCAGCAGATGTGCGTAGCGTGCAACGCAAGATCCGACTGCTAGCGAGTGACAATATCGTTAAGGGCGATGTGTTAAAACGTACTGTCTTTGCAGCCAAACGAAATTTTCACCTTCTCCGCAATCTCACGACACATCTAAACGAGCTAGATTCCTTAATTATGTTACAGCGCCGAAATTATAATCAAATTGAATATGTCCACCTAATTAACCTCCAAATTACTGTCATTGATAAGTATCTCGATCAAGTCCACGAGACACATCAAATCGTAATGGCCGCACTTAATGCTGCCATGTCAAAACAAACACCCCATTCACTAATTCCCTATAAGACTCTAAATACATTAATAACGGACGCTAGTAAGGAACTCGCTCTAACCCCAATTTATCCATTACACTCATCCAACGCCCATCATTTTCTCGACCTCACCTGGACGTTACTTGGTAGCTCTCCATTCTCTATCATTATTGTTATACCCTTCTTCGATGCTCAAATATACAACGCTTATCTTTTTCACCCCTTTCCCACAGTTTACTCTATGAGGGAAAACGTGACCCGTTTCATCTTACACACAGAACACCCATACTTTTTCCTTTCCAAAACCTACCAACAGTACACCCTGTTTACCACCCGCGACATTACTCACTGTAGGACACCTTTGTCAACCAATTCCTCATTTGCCCTCCACTCCAACCCTTTGTTTCCATACATTTTCAGAAACCTTGTTATCTAATGCTGTTACAAAATTCGTCCCGTGCAAATTGCACGTTCCGAGCATTCGACCCTTCAACCCCCGTTCAGCTCCAAATAAGTTCCGACCTCCTCCTGTCCATCCCCCAAAAACGTGAAGCAACCCTGGATTGCCCGAACAACCGTAGTATGATACAATTGGATCCAGTTAGTAGAATCCCCTCCGGTTGTTCTATTATTACCTCTAGCTTTATATCCACAAACCCCAGAGTACGCTCCCTTAACAACACGCCTCGTCTTGTACACCCTATGGCTCACCTCCCACCAATTCCTCTCTTCAACCTTCCTCTTGCCTCTGTAACTCTTGTACCTTCCTTTAACTATCCCCCTTGGGATCAGCAATTGGATCGTATCACCGAAACCCTCCAAGAACGGTCTCATGTCTTATCCCACGTTCAGCCCCTCACCTACGTCAACGCCGCCGCTGTCTTACTAATACTAATAATTATAATCTTCCTTGCTTGCCGCCCGTGTCGACGACTGAAGTGGAATGCCCCTACTTCGGAGCCCTCACCTTCGGAAGAAGCCCCGGACGGTCTGCCCCAATCTTCGGCCCCCCGTTAGCTGTCACTACACCGAGAAATCCAAATTTTAATTAGTTAGCTAGCATGTACATATTAGTTTTTGTTTCTGCTTAAAACTGTTAATCGTATTATTTTTTTTGTTTAATTGTTACTTCTGCAGAAGGGGAGGTAGTGTCCCGTAGTGTAAATCCTTACGGTACAAAAGAGTTCGTCTCCGACGAATTGCATTCTAAACCTTGAACCCAAAATTCCTTTGTTCTGACATCACAGAGTGTGCATTCTTTCATACGCGGAGAAATCCATGTAATCCACATAAATCCCATTAATCCCATGTAATCCGTAAAAAATCCCATAATCCCATGTAATCCACATAAATCCCATAATCCCAATCTAAATTGTTAGATGCGAGGTGCATATGAAAATATGCACATCGCATGAATTCTTCGATCCCTCCGCGTCTCTATTATTGTCAGCATCACGTGATGCAAGGCAAGCGTCTATAAACACCTCAGTTTTTATATTTCTTTTATTATTAAATTTCCTAAAATCTTGACCTATTCCCATAGATAAAGCATAATTGTGTCAACCTATAGCCCACTAGATTTCCCCTAGCTCGACCTACTCGCATACCAAATTTCAGCTCTCCCTAACCACTATTTCTCTTTTCCAAAGAATCACGCAAAAGTGGTTACCTCGAATATGAAATTCATTTGCGCCCTATAAATTCCTTCCAAATCAGTTCCCTTTTGTATAGGTTCGACCCTCCTTTCATGCCGACCCTCTGGCGCCTCTCGATCCTATAATTATGCTTTATTATCAAAAGATAAATGTAAATTCCGCGAAACCTATTTCGATCATGATTGGTTCGCCCCCGGAACTCTCCCGAAGTTCCATCTCCCAATCGAGGCAGTCAATTAACGTCGCCTCCGCTTAAATTCGAATATAGCAAACTATTATAGGCGCTTGCTGTTAGGCTCCGCCCGTAAGAGGGTGACCCTTAGTTTACCTCGTCTCCGCCTACCCCGAGGTTATAAAAACCCCGAGAGCGTCAGAAACGAGGTTCTTTGCCTTCTAACCATCTTCATTCTACGTAAACTCTGTGACCTAAGTCTGTAATTATTCCTGCAGTGGCACTACCCCTCCCGGTCAAATTAGCTTCCATTTGATAATGGAACTTAACTTAAAATATATATAACTTGTTCATTGCGCTTTAGTTAACTGTTACCGATTAATCTGTCTTAAGTCTCACCTTAAGAGCTGTAAATATAATCGCCATAATTTTACGTAACTAAAGTTAAAGTAATTAACTAATTTTAATTTAATTAATTTAATTTCATTTAATTTGATTAAATATTATTTTTACAATAAAAATAATTCTGTCCCAAAGTGAATTAATAAAAAGACTCTGTTAAATTTAGTCAGTTGTTTCCATTCACCGCATAAACTCGTTACAACCTCCGTACGGAAGCACTCAAAGGTGATCTTCCGAAACTTTACAACCAATTGAGGTAAGAGTGGTCAGTGACATCCACACACATTTGTTTGACAAGGCGCGAGCGCCGAGTGCATCCACTGGTAACCCGAGAGTGACGTTGTCTATTATCCTTCGGATACAATTCCGACTCTAACCAAGGGGACCACCCCCGGTATTCATCGTCCTTAGTCGTCTTCAACAAATCGAGGGCCCATTTAGGGACATACCCCTCGACAATTATATATATACAGTCTTTTAAACATCTTGTGATATGTATATGTATATATATATATATATATATATAAATTTTTTCTTTATTTAAAACAAGTTTGAATGTATTTACTTTGCAAACAACATGAGCAAAATTAAACGATAAATATTTTATAATTTTTTAAGATAGATAAATAGATATATATAGTGTTTCACTATAGATGTATAGATGTATATAGTGTTTTACAATAGATGTATATAGTGTTTAACGATTAGAAACAAATATAACATTAACTTGAACTTCATTAAACTTGAAGTTAAACTTTTCGGAGACGAAACAAATAACGTAGTTAGCCTACACATAATTCAACCAACCATAGAAAACAGAATTATAGAAAAACAATTAGGTTTTTATGGGTAACTAGTTTATCTTGACATAAGTTTACTATAATTATATATATACACATTTTTTTAAACATCTTATGATAGGTATATGTAAATATATATATATATTATTTATTTTTTCATATTATAACATTTAATTTTATTTTAGTGTTTGGAAAAGTTTTCACTCCGCCTTAGACCCACAGTTTAACGTGGAAACTGAATGCTTTTTTAAAAATATAATTAGGCTATATTTCTTTATTATAAAATAAGTTAACAATTGAAATTATGTTAACACAAGAATTTGTGAAAACAATACTAACAACTTGTAAGTAAAAATAAAAATATAATATAAGGGACTACCATAGAAATGTAAGTGTCTATAATTTATTCACATGAAACACGATTTTATATATATGTTACTCGTTCGGTCCCGTTATAGCGGATTGGTACACATCATAGCTCCACCCAGCTACATCGGCAGCCAATCACTACGAACATCTGGTCTTTTGGGGCGGAGCTTGGCGATTGTGCATATAAAATGGGATATTTTTCAGTTGGGAGTAACAGTAGCTATTTTCGCGTCAGTGAATAATCATTCCCTCCACCATGGACCTGTACGTCTCCCCAGATTTGTATGAAGAAAGTGATACTGCAGCATTAACGGCAATTAGTCTTTTTAATGCGATTGACCGTGCTGAATTATTCCCAACGCAAACCGTAGAAGATATTTGCAGTGACGCTCCTTACAATCCGACGCAAGGGACTACCATAGAAATGTAAGTGTCTATAATTCGATTTATATATATGGAGAGTTGTAGTATCTCGTCAAATAGATACTCCGCAAATTTTTTTTATGGCAATCAATGTTATTTGGTTTTACTTCTTACCCCATTATGCTAAAATCGAAATTTTTTATGGCAATCAATGTTATTCCTCTTAAATGAACCAAAGATATCTTCACATAATGGGGATCTGTCTGAATACTCTGTATATGTTTTAAAAGAATGAACATTATTCCTTTAAGGTCCGATGAGGATTTGACACGTGTTATACAATCTTTTGAAGAATCTCGTGTCATGAATACGGAGGATATACTGAACAGTCAGCAATGTCACACATCCTCCACCATGGACCTGTACGTCTCCCCAGATTTGTATGAAGAAAGTGATACTGCAGCATTAACGGCAATTAGTCTTTCTAACTCAATTGACTGTGATGAATTATTCCCAACGCAAACCGTAGAAGATATTTGCAGTGACGCTCCTTACAATCCGACGCAAGGGACTACCATAGAAATGTAAGTGTCTATAATTCGATTTATATATATATATGGATGGGCTGTAGTATCTCGTCAAATAGATACTCGCCAAATTTTTTTATGTCAATCAATGTTATTTGGTTTTACCTCTTATCCCCATTATGCTAAAATCGAAATTTTTTATGGTAATCAATGTTATTTGGTTTTACCTCTTATCCCCATTATGCTAAAATCGAAATTTTTTATGCTAATCAATGTTATTCCTCTTAAATGAACCAAAGATATCTTCACATAATGGGGATCTGTCTGTATACTCTGTATATGTTTTAAAAGAATGAACATTATTCCTTTAAGGTCCGATGAGGATTTGACACGTGTTATACAATCTTTTGAAGAATCTCGTGTCATGAATACGGAGGATATACTGATCAGTCAACAATGTCACACCGAAATAATGTAAGTGTTTTTCGATGTTTTTGGGATAAGAAGACACAATATATTTTCATAAATTTATTAAATGAAAGAAATCAGTACAATAACCAACTACAGAATATACCGTTACAAATATACGAACAAAAACATTATACTATACAACGAGTACGTACAATTGGAAAGCGGATTTTTATCTGTCTGCATACCATTTCATCGTTTCGGCGAGTGTGACACGGGTCAAATAAATTTAAAAAATTTATAAATTCTTTATCACATGACATATGCATGAGAAATGAGACGCAGTACATTCCGCAAACATTAGTAAAATATCCTTGTATGCGAAATGGGTTCCATACAATTTCGGGAATATGTAACTGAGCGAGAAATTTTACAATAATAGGGTCACTCCAGGGTTGAGTACCGAGTGAATCAAAATAGTACAGGCGCTGTCTATTTTTAAAATAGACAGCGATCCAGTGAATCCCTTCATTACCGATGACATCTGTGTTCACAATAAGACTACCGCATTCTCGCGTACTTGGCAAACTCAATGTTTCATTCTTCGCAAACACGCCGATGAATTTGGAACGTGTGACTCGTTCCATTACTTTCTGAAGTGTATTAGCATCCATTTTAAAAGTCAGTGATAACGCTCCTAAATCTATCTACTTCTATTAGGGCTTGCGATTCGAGATATACTAGTACACTAATAGGAGCGTCTATAGGCTTGGCGAATTCCAGCCGCACTGAGATGTTTACGCTCTGCTATGGGGTTAAATGGGTATTTACGCTAGTAGATAAGTCAGGTGTAATGTCAAACGGATAAAGGTTAAATTGATCAATGAAATCTTCCTGCGTTACCCCATTACCAAGCTCATCACAATCACCTGCAATATGGGTCAGATTACTATAGGCTCTGGCACAAAGAGGTAACACAGCGTCTGATGAATAGTCCGTACCCATTGTTCCACCCAAAGCAGTGCCATTAACGTATAGAGTTATATTTTTAAGTCCGAAATTCTCGAATTTAAAGGCACTCTTTTTATATTTTCCATTCACCGAAGCATGGTCCTGCATGCCGATTAATATCCTTTTAGGAAGATTTCCCAGGGCAATGTTTTCTATCTGCTTCGATGCCAACCCTGTAGGAACCGTATATAGTTTGATTTGCACTCTGTTAATAGGATATTTCACTGTAGCGTTTAGTAAATTTTTCTCAATTTCTAGTTGTTTTGGTGAACTTAATTTCACTCGCCGTACGCGAGGTATGTGTCCATAATGTGAACCACAACGGGCTTTGCACCCTCCTCTTGATCAGCAGCCAGATTTAAGCAGATCTCAGGACTCGTGCGGGTGAGCTTTATTTTCATATCCACCCCGTTCACAAGCAACTTCTCCTGGAAAGTGAAATCTGTGTGCAACCGTCCAAAACACTCATATATTTTCTTTTTAGAATTTTTAAATTTGTCCTTTATACTATTTTCATCTTTAGTTTGATAATATCCCTCGGCACTTAAAAAGGTAGCCTTCGCTTCTTTGGAAAAGTTGAGGACATTTTCCAGATAGGCTCGTAGATGATAGTACCCCGTGCCTGCTGATATGCTGGTCTGATTTAAATATACGTCACACTGGTTGAATATGGAGTGCAGAAAGTTTGTTTCAGGGTATACAGCATATTTGTCATCGCAGACCGTTCCATCAGAATGGGCTATACGTAGCTTAGCGTACATGTGCACACAGCTTTGATAAAAAAAGTAAGGACCTGAGCTGGGTATCACGAATTCTATAGGTGCACTCGGGGAGCTAATTGTGTTTAAAGGGTTAATTGTAATAAAGTCACTGTGCTCAATAGAAACTTGGGTTGGAGGTAGCTCAAAAAGGGACAGCTCCGATTTACAGCATTGTGAACTACATGGGTGGATGAAGCGTGCCATGGCGAAATAGTGACTCCTCTCTCGACAAGTGGTAAACAAACTATGATTCATGAGATCAATGTCCTTAGCTTATATCAGTCAAAAAAGTGGTCAACCATAGGTTTCATTCGCTTACAGCACTTCTTTTTTGATAGCCTTTTACGTTTAATACCACGTGACCCCTTCTTCTTCCGGGCAGCCCGCTTCTTCCCGGCACCACGCATTTTTCTCTTTGCATCTTTGATGATTTCGTCCTGTGTACGCTTTAAATGTTTTTTTAGAGCCTCTTTAGGTTTAGCCCCGGCCAATATGTCTTCTGCAGTGTTAATACCTGATTGTAGCGCTTTCCTTCCAAGGTATCTGGCACCCCTCTTCAGCAAAGGAACAGCCGTACGTAGTATGGATGAAAAAATGGACCCAAGTCCACTACCGCGCTGGTATCGCACCCCTCGATAGACGGTGAAAGGCTTTCTATCCATTATAAATCAGTGCGTCGAAAGTGTAGCTTCACTGTTAAGCTCCCGTTACCGAATGGGAAGTTTTCACCCTCAATCGTTCTTATATATATTGAGATATTGGTTATTAAATTAGTTGCGACATTCACATAATGGGGTCTGTCATATGTAATACTCAAACTCCTTCCTCTATGGTTGAGGATGTGAGCAATGCGCAGCAGGCGTGCCTGGCTATCCCCAACAAACTGGTGCTCCACTATAGTACTGTAAATATAGCACATGTCTGGGGACCTTTCAGCCAATTTCTCCATCTTTAATTGATACATTAATCTGGACAAGTCATGCTGTGTCTCGTGAAATGTGTCTCTTTGGAAGGCTGCGCTATATTGGCCATTGGGTAGAATTTGGAACTTTCTATGGTCTTTAATACGTCTGTTAGTCTTTGATTTTAGGATTAGTGTATGTGCAGGGTTGTTTACGATTTCGTATACTAAATCATTCGTAAGGTTTGAGTTTCTTAAACTTACGTTTAAGCCTCTCACAACATCCTCGGCCGAACCATATTGGCCCGGTCCTAGTCTTACTTCTGTACTGTAATACCGTGCAATCTTAGTCCGAGCGATACGCATAGTCTCATCCATAGCTACCCCAGCTTTTTCACACTCGTCAATGTCTCTAAGAATCGTAAAAACGGTTTCTTTATGTTCAATATTTAAAAAGATGGTGTCCAGCTGAATTTCGCATATCCCCACCTCATACGAATCACGACCCAATTCAATGTGCTTGTGGAGCTCTGTTACAATGTTGGCTAGTGTGTTGTTAGGGTGTACAGACAGGGACGAGGAGGACGGGAGTGTGACGTAGAAATGGTTAGGAGCCATGTTGCATACTATTTAAGCTTCATTATTGCCTCAGCTTTTATATAGGTGTTGAAGCTTTCTGGGTACCCTAACCATTTCACCAGGTACATTTTTCTCTTTCCTGAACCTGTGCTTCCTAAAATTTTCTCAATTTTAAACACATTTTTTTCTAAATTAAACGCAACTTTCTGCAACTCCTCGCGGTAAAAACCTCCTGAGATTCCTTCCCCATTCAAATCTTCAATGTAATACATCATTATCTCACCTTTAGGTCTCACAGCCCTAACTTTAAAAATCTCGCGTGTCCATCCTTGCTCAAAACCCTTTGCGAATTTATTCCCCGAACGCGACAGCCGTACATAATCATTGATTTTGAAGCGCGCAAAGTGTGGTGGTGGTGGTGATCCATCTCTTCTCGGGAGCGTACCTCTTTCTAAAACTTCGTTAGGTGTTGTCCCAATCGTGCGATGGTGTGAGCGGTTGTAGGATGATGCCAATGATTCCAGAATGTCTAGAAATCTGTATGTGTTTTTATGTGTAAAATAACGGTGCATGCGTTCCTTTATGGTGCGCTGAACTCTTTCAGCTAAAGAAGCCTTATGTATAGAATTGGTTGTGTAATAGCTGATATTAAACTCTGTCAACATGTTCTGAAAAGCACGGCCTATAAATTCCTTCCCCATATCCGTACAAAAATAGCCAGGAACCCTGTTTTCTTTTAACATTAGCGTTTTGGTGGTTTAGCAACTGTTTCAGGTGATTTATTTTTCAGAGGAACTAGCCACAGATATCTAGAGAATACGTCTATTATGAATAGAATGTAGCGGTAACCATCGTTATACACAGAATATCTTTGCATGTCTGTTAAATCTGCTTGCCAAATAGAATCAATCGAGGAAGCCGTTGTCTTGGCTGTTTTAAACCTTTTTCTCACAGGCTTATGAAGCGTATAAGCGTCCTGCTCCCTCAAAAATCTTTCAACATCTTTTTTTCCTACTCCGTAAACACTTCTGTACAGTCTATCTACGCCGCCGTAAGAGGATGGGGTAGAAATGTCATAATAACGTTTAGTTAATACGTTACCCATTTGCGTATTTTAGAGGCACGTGGGTAGGGTTGGTTTAACCTCTTCTTGCTCCTCTTCAAAGGTGTTACCGCCGGGGGTGACGGTGCCTTCAATTGTGTCACATGCGTTGCATGTTCCAAGTCTTTTAACCTGTTCAGATTTCCTACCAACGTTTTAGGGACATTTATTTGTTGTAGTCTTGCTTTAATATGCTTCCATCCTGATGGTGATGGCCTATCTCACTTTCTCACCAGATCATGGACAATGTCTACGATATTCGATCCCTGTACCTTTGATCCTTCCACAATGAGCTCGCCTGTATCGGTCCATTGTATGGCTGGATCCTCATTCAATAGATTATAAAGACTTAAGCCTTTACTCATCAATGTATGTGGGAGGGTGCTTTTTAATACATGTTCGATATGTTGTGTGGCTAATCTTTTTGGTTGGTCAGCTGTATCGTCGGGCACAGATCCTATGTCGCCATGTCCATCTTCCCCCGTGCTGTGCCTAATAACCACAGGAATCTCTGTAGGGCTCTTATAATTTTCGTACTCGTGAAGAAATTTCTGCAGAGCTTCTTGGTATAAGATTCTTTTCTCATCAGGTGTTTTTTCACTGTTTAATAGGGCTTGCAATTCGTTTTCCATTCTTTTAAGTCTGCTTTTACGGGGATCTAGATCCGTGTCTGGATTCCTTTGCAGTGAAGCGTACACCTCGTGGGGAATCACTACCACTTTCTTCATTATATTAATCTAGTCAGTAAAGGAACCAAAACTGAAAATAAGATGGGGAGAAATGACTCTCCTGTTTGTACAATAATTCGTTTTTTCTTCGCTACAGTTTGACTTTTACGAGCGAGTGCACGTATTATGTTCTTGTAGCGGCGTAGGCGAGCCTTCTGATTGGTTTTCATTGATACATTGCAATTTATAACGTTAAGACAGATTTCACAGATGCATTTTAAAAAGTCGGCGTCGATATTTTTAATAAACATCTGCTGCAATGCCCGGGGCAGTCGATGATAGATTTTTATTAATACACGGTATTTCTTTAGTCTCTTTGTCATTCTGGAATATACACCGTTTCAGCCTCGTTTGGAAATATATTCGTTCGCAGAAGCACTCTAAACGTGTTTCGCGGATGAAGGTCGCAAAGCAAATATCCGTAACGCGTGCTTGTAGCTTCTTTATAAACTTCCAAAAACTCCTTACGCTGATTCGGGAACATTTGATTGGCTAATACCCCAATTTGTGATACATCTCTACGTTGCGCGAATAAGACTAGATATTGCGTATTTTACGACACATCGCGCATGTATCTATTTTTGAAAAATAGATTCTGATTGATGAAGAACACGCTTATGTTAAGATGGTGGGAGAATACTGTAAATGTCTCGGCAAACGTTATATCCATCTCCAACATGAGATCGTCAATTACAATGATTGTATGTTCATTTCCCTTTAACGAATTAACGTCATATACGCCTTTGTGGAACAAAATATCATCTTGGTACTCGTTGAACACTGATTGATACGTCGAATAGCCACATATAACTTTATGCACAAATTTCGAGAACATCTCTCCCTTTTCTTTAATGATTTTAAGCATAAACACAGTTTTACCACATCCTGTAGGTCCAGATATAATACATGTGGATGGACTCGTGAATCTGAATTTTTCTACAGAGTCCATTTCTAACACGTCACACTCCTAAGTGGGTCATTTACAAAATATTACAAATTTTGAGTGCTGTTCCTTATATTTTGCTTTCTTCTCCCACAGAACCGTGAATGACGATGAGGTAGAGCATCCCATCATTGACATTACGGATGACCTCGACGACAGTGTAGTTGTGATCTCCTCCCCTGCCAACGAACCCTCACCAGCGATACCGGTAGCACGTCCAAAGCGGAGGTATGAGAACCCACGTCAGGTATAAAGCGCACGAAATACGCGCCTGTTGCAGCGGTAATAGATCCCCAACCCTCAACCTCTTACGCAACAAGCCCCCGCAGCACCTCCGCTAATATATCCCCTTATTCATCCGCCGCCCCCCGTTCTGTTAAGTCTACAATAAAGAGCCCCAACCATCAACCTCCTACGCAACAGGCCCCCCAGCAGCACCTTCCGCTAATATATCCCCTAATTCATCCGCCGCCCCCCGTTCTGTTGAGGATGAAATAACGCTCGAATTGGTGCGATCCGCAGCCCCCACCCCAGCCTTGACTAGAAATCGGTATAGAGTCAGGGTCGACCCTAGAACCATGTATAGCAATGGAATTGAGCGCGGGCTACGCCGGGTTGTACCGCATATTGTAGAGTTTGCTCTTCAGAATCGTGACGAGCGTGAAGTCAGGACGAGTCTGTCCTTTGGATTCGGGTCAGATGACGGTGATGTAGACGATTATTGGGTGATAGTGCCATTTAGACGTTTGGCGGCTGAAGATGTAGAATATATATTAGGACGTATAATGCAAGCAGCCCAAAGTAGTATAGCCTTCAAAATGGACAACTTCACGATAAATATTGACCATGTATTCCGTGTTGCGGGTCATAGTGCCATACCGTATACTCTTAACTTCAATTCTCCGACTATTTACCGAAAGCATATAAACGTCGATCGTGGTTGCGGCTTTATAGCAGTACTCTTAGCACGTATGTTTACTGTACAAAATACACGGACTCAAAAAATTTGGCTGCCTACGGTCGTGGAGCGTGCCCGTAAACTAGCTGTAGACTGTGAACTTGAATTTGACTGTAATATGGGTCCTGAAGAGCTGAGAAGGGTAGAACAGGAAATGAATGTCCGCATAGTTGTATTTGGGTTGGATGATCGTCGTAGGACTGTGTATGTTTTTAAAAGCTGTGTGAGAGATCGTACAAGACCCCTACTTATTTTAGGATTGTCAGGGACAACGTATCTCCCCATCCGTAATATAAGGTGGCTTTACGCGAGTTATGACAAAAGTCGAAAATATGGGAGACATCATGATTTGTGTAAGGGGTGCCTCGAGTTTGCGGATGATATAGTGAGACATTGTAAAGAATGTCACATGGTATGTGAGCAGTGTAAAAGCACCAAATGTGAAAGCCGTGTAGTTGAAGCTGAGAAGAGAGACTGTGATGTGTGTAGACGCACATTTTTCAATAATAGCTGTTTTGATTTCCATAAATCAATTGGCACGTGCAGGAAAATGAGAATCTGTGAATGTGGTATGTTTCACACAATGGATAATTGGGGAAATTTAAGCACAAGTGTGACGTAATTCACTGTCCTACATGCCAGGAGGAATATAAGGCGGATGGAGTAAAGCATGTATGTTATATGAAAGATGCTAAGCCTAAAAATAACCCTTGTATAACTGTATACTACGATATAGAAACATATACGAACGCTGAAACCAAAGAGGTAATTCCACATTTACTTGGTGATGAGTGTATGGGTATCGAATGTGACGAGTGCCCCAAATGTGGTAAACGGACAAACGTTTTTAAAACGAATGTCCGCGATAGTCCTGTGAAACTATTTGTGTCCTATATTGTCAAGTTAGCCGACAAGTTCAAAAAAATGACTGTGTATATTCTCGCCCATAACGGGGCAAAGTTTGACACGCAGTTCCTTTATAAGGAGTTGCTTGAACACGAATCCTCTGAGATATTTACAGGTGATCCATTGAAAAGAGGCAACAAATTAATACAGATGCAGATAAGAGGCAATGTACAATTTAAAGATACTTTATTATTCACACCTTGTAAATTAGCAAAGCTACCCAAGGTGATGGGAGTAGCAGCTGAAGTTTCCAAAGGATACTTCCCTTACACTTTCCTCACCAGCGAGACTTTAAACTACGTAGGCCCACCACCCCCCAAACATTATTTTGACTGTATGGATGAACGTGAAGACTTTGATCGATACTACGACAGTTTTAATGAAAGTAACCCTTATAATATAGCTGATGAATGTGAGCGTTATTGCGTGAATGATGTGCGCGTGCTTAGAGTATGTTTCCAGGCCTTTAGAAGGATGTACATAGCCCGTTTCAAATGCGATCCACTGCAAGTCGCAACCACCATCGCATCATTATGTTTTACGGTGTTCAAATAACTTCATGCCTAAAGACACCTTAGCCATTATTCACCGAAACAATCCCCGCAGTTACGGGCACAAGGCTATTTACTGGCTCATACACCTACAGCAACAGACAGGTGTATACATAAAGCACGCCCGCAACACGGGTGAAGTACCCATTAAGATTAATGGACGTGTTTTTTGGGTTGATGGGTTAAGTGAAAACCGTGTCACTGGTGTGAAGACTGTGTACTCCTTTAACGGTTGCTGGTGGCATGGATGCCCCCGTCCTGAGTGCGGAATCACCGGAGATATCCACGGTAGGTCTCCTGCCGACTGTCTTGCATCGACCCGCACCCGCGATCAACTTATAGGATCACAGTTCACTCACAAAGTCTTGTGGGAGCATGAATATGATGCACGGATGGAGACAGACGAGGTGTACCGTGAGGAAATAAACACGATCAAGCGTTCAATGGTGCTGGATCCTCTCAAATGTGGTGATAGCTTGTTTGGAGGACGTACAAATCCTTTCAGACTATACTTTCCACCTACGGAGGGCGTGAAGCTCCATTACTACGATTTCTGTTCTTTATACCCATACGTGATGAAGAGCAATCCGTACCCCGTGGGCGCTCCTGAGAAACTGGTGGGACCTAGCCTACCCTCCATCAATGAATTTTCAAAAAATTTGAATGATCGTTACTTTGGGCTCTCTTTCGTAGACGTACTCCCCCCACGCAATTTATGGATGCCGATCTTACCTGTCGTTATCGACGACAAGCTCATGTTTCCCCTGTGCGTGAAGTGCGCGGAAGAGGATAACGGCGATTGTAACCATATACCCCACCAGCGTAAGATCAGAGGCGTATATACAAGTCCTGAGCTGGCCCTAGCCGTACGCCATGGTTATAGAATACTGAAGATACATGAGGTGTGGAGGTTTCAGAAGCTACCCAACCTTTTCACACCATATATAAACGCCTTTTTGAAGGATAAGGTTGAGGCATCAGGGTATCCGCGAGGAGTTGATACCGAAGATGAAAAGTCTGCCTATATTCAACGTTACCGCGACCGCGAAGGTATACAACTTGATCGTGTCCAAATTGTAAAGAATCCTGGCAAGCGCTTTAGTGCAAAGTTGTGTCTAAACAGTCTATGGGGAAAATTTGCGCAGAATACCGGCAGAGGGAGCATTCATTTGGCACAAAGTTATAGCGATGTCTGGGATTATGCCAATGCTCCCGATAAAGAGGTCATGGAGATCGTGAATGTAGGTAATACTTACATAATAAAGTACAACAACACTGAATTTGCCACAGATACCTCAAGGGTTACAAACATACCTGTGGCCAGCTTCACAACAGCCTACGCCCGTATAAAACTTTGGGGTCTATTGCATTCTCTTGGGCGGAGAGTATTGTATGCCGATACAGATAGCGTGATATTCACAGAGAGGGAGGGTGAATACATGCTCGCTATTGGGGAGTTCCTCGGCGAGCTCACTGATGAGATCAAGGACGAGTATGGGGACAACGCTTACGCCGACTCTTTTGTCTCAACAGACCTAAGACTTATGGGGTACGGGTCAGGGTGGGGGAGGAAATGAAATATATCGTGAAGGCAAAGGGTATTACGCTCAACCATGCGAATCGGCGGGTTGTTAACTTTGAATCGTTGAAGGATCTAGTATGTTTGGACGATGATGAGGGCGAACAACCTCCCAACTAATTGTAGGCACCCACAATTTTCGGGCGCAGAAGCTGGGGGCGTGAAGGAACTTAGGGGTACGAAGGTGTGCCGTAACACCTATAGGAAACGTTACCAGTTACATGGTACCTATGATACCGTACCCTTTGGATACCATAACGTATGATGCTTCTATTGTTAACTCACACGTATTTGTCTTGTATATAATCGTATCTATTGATTTATTGCACGTATTTGTAAATATATATATAACTTGAATATCTCGTTTATTAAATCGTATTTGTAAAGTATCTATTGATTTATTACACGTATTTGTAAATATATATATAACTTGAATATCTCGTTTATTAAATCGTATTTATAAATATATATAACTTGAATATCTCGTTTATTAAATAAATCATGTTTCAATTAGCGCTTCACTTTCTCCTTTGTGTGTGTGTGTGTGTGTGCGTGCGCAGGTGAAAGTTCTAAGCTCCGCCCACTGTAAGACCGTGAGTCATGCTACTATCTGGGAGTCCCTGCGTGGTCAGTCGACTGCAGTAAGCCCGAGAGATCAGACGTGTATTCAGATCAGACGTGTATTCAAATGGCTACCTTTAATATTGCTTGTACAACGTTTATGAAATGGTATTCAGCAAAGTCTCAGGATGTGGTGGATACCGAAAAACTTCCTATTCCTCCCTCCTATACCTCTTTTAAAAACACATTGGATTGTGCGAAGTTCCAAGATGTACAAATACTCTACGGATGTTCTGGTGAGACTCGTTGAAGGCTTTCGTTGCACAGACGATGTGCTGAAGTATACTGCAGAGCTAAACTTTATAAAGTCTCACATACACCGTGAAGTAAAAGAAACAACGCGTGCAGAAGAGAAGCAGCAGGTATGGATAATGAGTCCTTGCGGATGGGTGGTGTGACAAGCGGTATTACGTCATGCTACACCATGTCGATTACTCATACCCTACGACTGAAAATGTGAATCTCGTGATCATGGACAATCTTAAGTATTTTTATCACTATATTAACGTATATCATGATGAGGTTCGTAGTGAGGTTGTGGCTAGTGCCCTGCGTGAGTTTTTAACAGACTTTAGAGACGAGTATCGTTTGATGGGCAGAAAGGAAAAATATGAGCATATGTTCCTCTCAAATAGTGCGCCGGAGTGTGAAGATGTTTAGTAAAACATAAAATGTTCCTAGTTCTTATCCTGAGGTAAAATGTCTGGTGCGTAGGCTGGTAGTGATGAAATTAATTCTTGTACCGGAAAAACAAATATGTACAACAATTCGGTACGACTCGCGGATCATACGAACAAGCCCATTCACGTATCATCGAGTCAGCCGCCCGTCGAACCGTTCCTGCCTACCTGCGTGCCTCACACGGCTCATAGTTATCTCAGAGCTTGAACCGAGTGGACGTGCGCTCCTCGAATACGATGGAACTTCCTTTGAGCAGCATTCTCAACGCCTCGTACGATGTGTCCGTGACGAAATCGTTGCGCGTGTTCAGGCGTAATTCCGGTACCATTAGCTATGTACTGGAAAGGAATGTAGACAAACAAACAAACGGGTTTATTTAAGTGTCGAGGAGATGAATAGAATCTTCGTGATAGTTGAGAAGTGGAGTGAAGATCGTTATAAAATACCTGCTAACGTAGGTACAAGAAGAGACAGATTAGTGACGCACCCTCATACGCCGTTGTATGTACGTTGTGTATAAATAACGATCGGCCGTGCATTGATATACGGCTGATGTGGAAGAATGCTTCTGATAATAACGCTCTTGTTCCTATGCGAAACCGTTTCATCCTCGACAGAATGTTTGAAATCGTCGGATTCCGCAAGCTGAAACCTATATTAGACGCGCGTGTTACGGACAGCTTTATTTTGATAGAGTACTTGAATACGCCTACACCGCTCTGCTCGATGGGTTTACCGAGTGTAGGGCTGGTGAGAATGGTCTAGTGCTGGATGTTTATTTAAAAAGTTTAGACTCTTTGAAATACCATGAACTTTGGTACAAAGCAATTGATCGGTACAAGGCTGAGCTCACCTACACCGTTCACCCTGAAGAACTATTTCTTTATATAACGCGCAGTTGTCGTAACGATTTAGAAGATTATTTCAATTGCCGCTATGTTGAGTGAGTTCACGATTGAAAAGCTCGAGTCGGTAGAAATAAACCCTCGATTGGAAAAGCGTGTTTATAAACTTGTGTTTAATAATGTAGCTAACGATGAACTCTTTGTGCGTGCTTTTGATTGTATTCTAGACGTATTTAAAGATGACTTACCAACCGGTTGTAAAGTGGGAACAAAAATAGTACTGAACGATATGAAAGCCCTTCATATCGAATACAGGTTTCCCTATACTTTAAGCGGTGAAATATTATTAAGCCGCATATACTGCGTAATGCAGAGCAATAATGATGTAATTGTAAACTCGATTAAGACGAGTTTAGTATTTTGAAAAAAAAGTGAAATGTATTTATATATTTTGCTTGATATTTCTCCTGTACTGTTATGATTATATGCATATTTCTATTATTATTGAAATGTATTTATATATTTTGCGTGATATTTCCCCTGTACTGTTATGATTATATGCATATTTCTATTATTATTGAAATGTATATTTATTTCTATTTGAAATGTATATTTATTTTATATATCCATAATTGTGTGTATATATTTCCTGTACTGTTATGATTATATGCATATTCCTCAATTATTATTGAAATGTATATTTATTTTCTATATATTTATAATAAACAGAATGATGCAATGTTGTTTTACTTAATTATATCATGTTACGCCTTCTAAACCTACTACCGGTATTCTAAACCAACTTTTAAGAAATATAATAATGTATACAATGGTATCGCTAAAAAGTGGTATCTGGCAACTCAAGCCATTTACGCCTTCTAAGCCAACTGGCTGATTAGGAGTCTATAATAATGTATACAATGGTATCGCTAAAAAGTGGTATCTGGCAACTCAAGCCATTTACGCCTTATAAGCCAACTGGCTGATTAGGAGTCTATAATAATGTATACAATGGTATCGCTAAAAAGTGGTATCTGGCAACTCAGTCTTCGATTAGAATTAAATGAATACATGGCGCTATCTGGCAACTCAAGCCATTTACGCCTTCTAAGCCAGCTGGCTGATTAGGAGCCTATAAAACAACGCCTACTTGGCTGAAGTCTTAATATGCACTTGGCTCCTGCCAGGTGAACACCTCTCCTCCTTTCTCTGCTCTTTCTTTCTCTTGGGGGATAACGCCGCCTCCAAGTTTTCCTTGTTGCACCTGCAGCATCCCCCCTTTGGGGGAATTTTTTTTTTTTTTTTTTTTTTTTTTCAACACCCCCCCCCCTTTGCAACAAACCCCCAACCCCTTTGCAACAACACCACCCCCTTTGCAACATTACGTAATCACTTGCAACATTCTTGCACTCTCCCCTTTTGCGGCTATACTACTAATGTCTGTCACCTGCGTACATTTCTAAAAAACTTGTCAAAACGTGGTATCCGAAAAAACTTAATGAGATTCTCTGTAAAATGGGACAACACTGGAATTTCTACACTTCATGGTTGACTTTTAATAACAGCCAAAAATTGTACAGATAATTCTCGGACACTCGGTATTGTTATATGAAAATACTACATTAATATCCAAAAGTTTAAGTACATTAGCAATGCCTAAAAAGCCTGGGAAAAATGGAAGTACTAAAATATTCTTTGACAAAGTGCGAGTGTTATTATTCACACGATAGAAGGTTCGTTTTGCCTTGTTAAGACAAAATTCCATAAATGCAGGTGGGTAGCACAGATCACTTCCAATACCGTTGATTTTTTCCAATTCGGCATCGATGTATTCCGGACTGACGATCCTAAGAGCGCGGAGAAACATTGAAGAAAATATGGCCTTCTTAATCGGGGTGTCATGTCCAGAGTAAAATACGTAGGACAAATTGTTTGTTTTAGTATCTATCGGAAAAAACAAACAATTCTCTGGTAAATTGTAATTGAATTTTAATTGATAAAAGTGAATTGACCCCAAGTATGCTATTAGGAAAATGGCACGTTACATACTCATTTGAAATACAGGGTGTCCCATAAGTCCGGCAACATAGGAGAAATTCATATTTTTCTATTTCTACAAACCATAATTTATGCTCGGGATGCCAATTTCCCGTCCACCATTCTGTTCAGTGACGAGGCTATTTTTTATGGAAATGGTGAGGTAAATCGACAGAACACCCGCTACTGGTCTCAAAACAACCCTCACTGGTATACCTCTTCAAAGGAACAAGGTGCATTCGGGTGATGGTATGGTGTGGCATTTGGAAGGATCGCATCATAGGCCCCCTCTTTTTCGATGAACATGTCACTGGAGGTACCTACCTACGTATGCTCAAGGAAGAAGCATTTCCCAGTGTCTTGAACGAAGAAGGAAATTTCCCAACATGGTTCCAGCAAGACGGCGCTCCTGCACATTACAGCACCCAAGTAAGGGAATACCTGTACCAACAATTCCCTGGTCATTGGATAGGACGTCGAGGGCCTGTGGAATGGCCAGCTAGAAGCCCGGATCTCACGCCACTAGATTTTATCGCTGGGGCCACTTGAAAGCGCTGGTATACGCGGAGAAAATTACGAGTGTTGAACATTTGCGGCAGCGCATTATTGTGGCATGTAACACCATTACTCCTGACATCATTCACCGTGTGCTTGCTGACTGGGTATCACGTCTGAATTTGTGTATTGAAAACAATGGTGGACATATTGAGCACGTTCTGTAAATAAAAGCTCTTGTTTTGCCTTTTTTTATTATTTTTCCTATGATGCCGGACTTATGGGACACCCTGTAGATTTAACTTCTGTCCTCATATATACAAAAAATGTATTCTAGCTTACATACATATAAGAAAAGTAGTCCTACAAAATTTAAATTAGTTATGATTCACGGATGCGTTCACCTGCTTAGCGAACAGATGTGCGAGGACCCATAACGTGACGACATCAAATCCATGGTCAGGTCTTGTATTGAGACGACCTTGGATCTGCGAACCTTCGGCGGTTCACGTACCACATGTTGGGAATCGCTGCTTTAAAGGATTATAGTATCTAAAAGTTAGGTTATCGTAAAATGTTATAAACTTTTTCTAGTATAATCTCCTTTATTTCAATAATAATATAACCGTATTTAGTTTTTAGCTTAATTTCGGTTTTGATGAAAATATGTCGTTTAAACCTTAGCAAATTTTAATAAATTTTACAGTTTTTAAAGTTTTTAGTCTTGGCCTAAGTGAATAATTGATAATTGTAACTTTGGGTGATGATCGAGTATGCATATCACAAACTCGTCAGTATTAGTCGATGCACTTATACTACTGCTAAAAGAAAAATTAATTGCAAACTGTAATATATTATGTACAAAGTAATAAAAAGTTAGTGAAGTTAGATTGAAAATAGGCCAATTACATTGTTCCGTGTTTTGTATTAACCTTTTCTTAAGAAATCTATACATAAACAATGAGGTTGGTGGGAAAATTAATTAATGGACACACTTATAGACGCGAAGGTATTGATTGGAAAAAACTGTCGAAATAAATGTATTAAAATATTTTCAGTTGTTACATTTCGTTCGAGAAGAAAAGGTGAGCCATTAACATGCGTGGTGCGGCTGTTAGCTGAATTTATTTCCTAAATTTAAGATTTGAGAATATTATTACTGGTACCCAGTTTTAACTCTCATCTCTTCCTATCGGTTACAACAGTCGAGATACACTGGTGTGGTCCAGTGTATCAGGTCTGATTTCTTTTTTTGAACTGGTTTTTTATTTCTAAATAAATATGTGCCGATAAATGTCATTTTCTAAATTATCGATAACGCTAATGTTGTGTGTAATAATTAACTGAGTAAAATAATAAAAAACTAGAATTTCTTTCTTCTAACGCTCCCCCTCGGTTTCGCACACTTCGTCGTCGATCCTCGCTTATATGATCGGATCGCCACAAAATTTCCACTTCAGATTTAAATTCAAACTCAAACTTTATTCAGTGAAGAATTTTACAATTTTTAGATATTTGATATAGCAGTAATATATTCACAGTACTCTCATCTGAATATGCTCTTGGAAGCGTGGAAGCTTTTTAGGCAAAATTAATGACATTTAGCTTATTTATTATATAAGTTACATAAGTTTTAAAGGACAAAGTTTCGTAATAAAACTTGGTTTTCGTTTTTGTTTTTTTTGTTTTTTGTGCAGGAATAATTTTCATTCATCACGAATACACGTGCACCTTCCTTTTACCTATTATTATTATTATTATATTATTATTATTATTATTAGATTGAAAAAGGTATTAATCCCCAAGGTAGCTAACTCATTTACTGGAGTTTTGACTCCCAAAATAGAAATAACTGTGCTAGAATTTCTACATCGAAAGATCCGTCTTACCTCTGACGGTCTGAAACCCCTCCCCTTACGGGGTTAGTTAACAGCTCTCATGGCGATTTCTTTTCCTTCTACGGATGATAATTTTAACGAGAAAATTTTAAACTTAGAGGTACGCTGAACCCTCACTGATTCGATATCGTCGGGGTTCTGGGTCGATCGAATTATCGCGAAATATCGAATTCACCACGGAATTATATCTTTCTCCCCACATTTTACCTCGTAATTCGATAGATTTCGTGACTTTTACTGCCCACGCGTTTTGATATTTGACGAAGAAGGAAATTAATAAACCTATCAATGTTTTAATAACATAAAAATAATATAAATAATGTTTCAGACCAACAAAGACCCTAGGATCCACTCATGGCTGGTCTACCTAACTGTGTTCGTAATTGTGTATTGTGCATGTCCTCCGTGGTGGCGGAGGGGACCTACAATTTTACGTGGGTTCCGAACCACAAAGTCTTAAATTTACTACCTTAAACTATACCCAATCTATCAACATATGCGTCTAATCGATTTTTAAACATGTTTATAGACGTGCTACTAATTACTTCTACCGGCAAACTATTCCAGCTATTTACTATTCTATGCGTAAAAAGGTTTTTGGCAACTGCTGTCTCAAACCTTCTAGTTGTCAACTTACACCCGTTATTTCTAGTCCTATTATATTGAGATATTTCTAAAAAGCTATCTCTATCTACGTTATCGAACCCATTCATAATTTTGAAAACCTGGATTAGATCACCCCTTAGCCTTCTAGTCTCGAGTGTAGTCAATTTTAACTCTTTAAGCCTATCCTCGTACGACTTTGACCTAAGCGACGGAATCATCTTAGTTGCTCGTCTTTGAACTCTTTCGAGTTTGTCTATGGCATATCTTTTCGCATATGCAGATTCCAAAATTGGATCACGTACTCCAAATGGGGTCTAACTAATGATTTATAAACAGGAACTATAATATCGCGCGATTTGTACTAAAAATTCTGAGCTATAAAACCTAACACTGTTCTTTTTATTGACCGCTGCTGTACTTTGTTTCGCTACTTTTAAATCACCAGTGACTATAACTCCTAAATCCTTTTCCTGCTCTATGCTTGTTAACTCCTTCCCTGACATACTATACGAAAAATTACCGTTACGCGAACCTATATGTAAAATTTTGCACTTATCGACGTTAAATCTCATTTGCCATGTGACTGACCAATCAACGATTTTATTCAGATCTTCCTGGATTTTACCCCTATCTTCGTCATCAATCGCACTACCACCCAGCTTCGTGTCATCCGCAAACTTTGAAACTGTACTGACTAGGCCGACATCTAAATCGTTAATATACAGGGTGTCCCAGAATTAACTATCTATTTCAATGAAATCGGACAATTTTTTTAAAAACACACTTTTATTTATGTTTATCGTGTTTAATATGTGTTAAAAATGTATAAATTTCTAAATTTTTTTCATAATTTTATTTTCATAATTTTTTCATTATCTGGTCCAATGAAAGACCGTCTGAAGTCATAGAATGGCAAAGAGACTCTCCAAAAGTTAACGTGTGGCTTGGAATGACCAAATCCAAAATTTATGGTGCTCCATCTTGTTGAAACACAACATTATCAAGAATGCCATCATCAAGAAGCTGTGGTTCGAGAAACTGCTGAAGCATATCAAGGTAGACGGTACCTGTTACAGTTGCTTCCGCAAAGAAGAATGGGCCATAAATTTTGGATTTGGTCATTCCAAGCCACACGTTAACTTTTGGAGAGTCTCTTTGCCATTCTATGACTTCAGACGGTCTTTCATTGGACCAGATAATGAAAAAATTATGAAAATAAAATTATGAAAAAAATTTAGAAATTTATACATTTTTAACATATATTAAACATGATAAACATAAATAAAAGTGTGTTTTTAAAAAATTTGTCCGATTTCATTGAAATAGATAGTTAATTCTGGGACACCCTGTATATAAGAAAAAGCAAGGGGCCCAATACAGAACCCTGAGGAACGCCACTCGCTACCTACATTAGCCCAACACGACTCCGCTCCATGAACGACCACCCTCTGTTTCCTACCTCGCAACCACTCTTCTATCCAATTTATTACTACACCCCTGATTCCATGAGCCTTAGTTTTTTCAATGAGTCTTTTGTGCGGTACGGTGTCAAACGCTTTTTGAAAATCTAAATACACTACATCAACCGCCCGATGACTTTCGTAAACGTCAACCACGCTTTGAAAAAATTCTAAAAGATTAGTTAAGCAAGATTTGTTTCGCCTAAAACCGTGCTGCGTATTTCTAAGTTATGCAATTCTAAGTGTTCGACTATACGATCCCTAATTATTGATTCCAGTAGCTTACCTACAACAGACGTTAAACTGATTGGCCTATAATTTCCCGCCGCACCTCTATCACCTTTCTTAAAGATAAGTGTTACGTTTGCTAACTTGAAATTATCTGGTACGCACCCCTCAGAAATAGACGCCTTAAAAATCGTTGTTAGCGGCACAACAATGCTATCTTTTAATTCTTTTAGTTGTATGGGATATATGGAATCCGGTCCCAGTGATTTACGCATTTTCATTTTATCAATATAGCGCATTACTTCCCCTTCACTAACCACAATATTATCCAAAATATTACCATTATCAAAAGGTATTATGTCTATGACCGTAGGGATATTCGTTACATCTTCTATAGTAAAAACTGATGTAAAAATTTCGTTTAACAAGGTAGCCATTTCCTTGTTTTCAGAAACTAGCTCTCCGTTAACATTTTTCAACGGCCCCAAGACACTTTTTACTGGATTTCTATTGTTAACGTATTGAAAGAATCGCTTGGGGTTTTCTTTACCGTCACGAGCTATGGAGATTTGAAAATCGCGCTTGGACTTTTTTATTACACTTTTCGCTTCACGCCTTAGAGATATGTAGTTGTTTCGTGACCACAAATTGTCTTTATCGCACTTATGTAGCCTATAAGCCCTATCCCTACTCTTTAAAATGTCTCCTACTCTAGAAGTAAACCACAAGGGCTTGTTGTTTACTTTCGCACGCTTAATTTTGTATGATACACATTCCTCATTCATAGTCCTAAGTACTGTTTCAAACGATTCCCACATTAGTTTTGCGTTGGAGATCCCCATTACGTTTTCCCAATTGACGTGTGACAATTTATTTCGAAATTTACAAAAGTCTGCGTGCTGGAAGTTAGGAATTTTAGTCGAGTTCGCTGGTTTCGAGTGACTTACTGAGAGGACAAACTCTACCATATTGTGATCGCTATTGCTTAACGGTTCTATTACTTGAAGATCAGTGATTAGCCTATCATCCGTAGTTATTACTAAATCTAAAATACTGCCCAACCTCGTAGGTTCCCCAACCTTTAGAATAAGAAAGCTATCCTCGAGAAAATTAACTAAACGATTACCTTCCGCGTCTCCCTGCATTGTATCGTAATTCACGTTGGCGCAATTAAAGTCACCCATAACTAAAGCCTGCTCACTACCTATTATTCTCTTTAGTTCACGATATAACGCTTCGTCCGTATCAGCTGTTTGATTAGGGGGCCTATATATAACCGCAACAAGAAGTTTGAAATCGTTCAATTTAAGTTCTGCTATAGTCGAATCTATCGGTTCTGGGATTGTAAATTAATAAACCAAAAAATTACCATTAAAACTTTTATTTCAACCACTAATGTATCATTTATTGAACAGTTTGATTACCATAGTTTTCTTTACTTTAAACCTAAATTACTTTTCTTATTTTGCGATACTTTCAACCTTTCAAATGTTCCGTGCGATAATTCCTCATTTCACGAAGGTCAAGCTTGTCGCCTCGCCTTTCCACTGTAATGTATACTTAAAATACTTTTCTTATTTTACATTTAAACGACTTTACACTACAGTACTATACATATTTATATACATTTTCTTATTGTGGCTGTGGGTCGTCTGGGTCACTATCACTCGCAAAGACATCCTCAGGCAGATATGGGGTCAATATGTGGAACCACATGGGTAATTTCGTAATTTTTCGACCAATTTGATATTTTTACCCAAAATCATGAAATTTTCTCATTAATTCTAGCCGTCGGGAAAAGTATAGAATTATCGCGAAATATCGAATTGTGAATATCGAATTAGTAAGGGTTCAGTGTATAAATATAAACGGTTAAAACTTCACTCGCAATATGGGAATATTCTAACTATAACTTCAGTGTAATTTAAAAAATTTAAATTCCACTTTTTATTTTAAAAAATTATTATTAATTAGTCGTAGTTTATAATATTAACATCCAGAAAATAGAAAAAAATATTTCGCTGTGAGA
Source organism: Bathynomus jamesi (assembly GCA_023014485.1). NCBI lineage: Eukaryota > Metazoa > Arthropoda > Malacostraca > Isopoda > Cirolanidae > Bathynomus > Bathynomus jamesi. The sequence goes on along the minus strand of JAJOZX010007333.1, from coordinate 90,548 downwards.
AATTATGCAGAAATTAAGTTCATAGTTAGATTGAGCTCCTCCAGCGGGGGGAGGAGGCTGAGGTGACAAGCCACCCCTTTGCCTTAGTAAATTTACTTTTTTCACAATGGTAACTTTCTGTAACTGAAATTTTTATGTACAACGGAACATTTTTATGTACAGAAGACATTATCTTATGTTTTTTGAAAGCATGGCAAAATGTGTAGCTCATCAATGAGCGAAATAGACAACAGGAAACGTTCTTCAGAAGCTATTTGAGGCAGATTTTGATGTCAGCCATCCTCCTCACCCAAATCTTGGAGGAGCCCATGGTTAGATATATACATACAGTAGTTCTATTAAAATCTAGTCGTTAGTCAAAGTTTATAAAAACTTAGTGTTTCATTTCATTTACCGATCAAGCAATTTCTTACATTTATAACATGACCTTACAAAATATTAATATTATTAATATTATTAAAATATTAATAATCCCTCTTTTAATTTTAAAAAAAGAGCGCATTTTTCTATAATTACATGCTTGTTACTCAGTGTGACGAGAGGGGAAAAGTACTGTACAGTATTTTGTGTGAAAAATTATAGGAGCAGCGATTCGAACCCCGGCAGTGTAAAGAAAAATTAGGTTTTTACTTACTTATATATAACCTGAGTTATAGTTAAATGAAGTTATAGTTAAATAAAGAGATTTTAATTAAAGATCAAATTTCATGGAATTCAGTTAGACTTCATGGGGTAAATCGGAACAAGACTAAATCCAAAATATGATTATGTACAGTATGTCTCTGCCTCATTAACAATTTAAGTTATTTTATATTCATGTTTGGATAAAAAATGCTTCATTGACTGAGTAACGAAGAAGAAGCAGAATTTTAATAGATTTTCATCCAGTTTAGGTGAAAGTTATTTGCAACCAAGTACTGAATAATTTCTTATCTAATTTGAAATAGTACCAATTAATTTTTGCCAATTAATTATACATTCTAAAATGATAATTATCATTTTAGAATGTACTACAGTAGTGTAATTCACACGTATTCTTAGCCTTCTTTAGTGAACATTTAGTCAAATTTAATAATATTTTTATAATTAAAAAGTAGGTTAATTCCAATTTTTTAAGCAAAGTTGGAAGATTTTTAAAAATTACATGTATTATCATGGCACTCTTTAAAATCATACGACTTTAGTTAAAAAATTGGAATGAACTTTTCTAATTATAAAAAATATTAAATTTGACTAAATTAAAAACATCTCAAATAATGCAAATGTGTCTGTTCACTCTGTCAGATGTAAAACACTGATTTAGTGTGTATATATATATATATATATATATATATATATATATATATATATATATATATATAGGCGGGGTCACCAGCTTGACCTTCGTGTGAAGAGAGACCAACACACGGAACATCAACGAGGTGTGTGAATGTGTGTGTGTGTGTGTGTGTGTATATATATATATATATATATATATATATATATATATATATATCGGGTGATATTTTTTAAAGTATCCGATACTTTAAAAGGTTTGTAATTTTTTATACACTTCTTAGAAAAAATATAAAAGAAAACTGTTGATAAAAAAAAATATATATATATATAATAAAAATAAAAATAATTAATTTTGAAGTACAAGCATTAAATGTTATTATTTACTATTTTCAAAATAAAGTTGTGTTTACTGTAATAATTAGTTGTTATTTGACTATATTGTATTTAAGAGTAAAGTTGTTTTAAAACAATGTTTTCTTTCAGTATCGCAGAAACCGTAAAAATGATAAACTTTAAAAAAAGGGTGAGTTGATATTTGTCTAAACGTTTCATTTGAAATGTTTCATCCCATTTGAAACGTTTCGTTTGAAATTTTTCATCCCATTTGAAATGTTTCATTTGAAATGTCGAAATAATTTTGGTAAAAACAATATAAATATTTTTTAATTGCAATAACCGCGCTTAAATAAGATAGAAAGGAAAAATGCATTAAAGATGGAGTCTAGGAAGTAGTGGGACTCGACCCCGAATCATGGGGTTTTGGAGTTAGCGATCTTACCTACCCCGCCATCTAGAACCCTCGGAAAGTTCGTTCAATCGAGCCTGATTTACTCTGACTGTACTCCCTTCAACTCCCTTTCCATTATAAAGGATATAAATGCTTTTTCAGTGCAATACCCGCACTTAAATAAGATGTTTGGGTTCGAGTAAATATTGGCTTAGCTTAAACGAACATTTTTGGGGGTTGGATGGATAGGTAAGAACGTTGGTTCTGAAGCCACATGACCCGAATTCGAGTCCCACTAGCTCCCAGTTTCCCACTTGAATGTATTTCCCTTTCTGACAATATTTCGTCATTTTAAAGGTTACTTAAAATATGAAGTGTTCAACCAAATATCAACTCTCTCTCTCTCTCTCTCTCTCTCTACTGTTAGCTCATAGTAAAAGATATTTAAATTTGGAATAACGTGCTAGAAGTTGATTAGTACTTTGTAACGTCACGCACAGTTATTAAAAACATTACAAAAGATATTGGATTATGGATTAACAAGAAACAACTCCAAATCAATTTGACTGTAAAATATTGCTCATGTTGAAAATTCCCTTTTGGAAATTGGGTTGAAAATTAAGAATCTTGCTCATTTTCGCTTGCAATGTGGCGTGTTAAATATATTTTTTAAAGTTAGTTCTTATAGACTTGGTTTGTTATTCGTACAAAAAGTACTGTTCTGATAACGATAGAGAAGTAACATGTCGTAAAAATGAAAAATAATTTAATGAGTTTAACTCATTTTATGACTTCAAATTTTACAAATAATTATGGGACGGAGTTTTAATTTTATTTTGTGAGGAAAAGGTTTTCTTGTACGACTTTTTTATTTTAATTGATCTTTTGGTTGCAAAAAGATATATACATCAAATGAAAGTATTCAGTTCCATGATGTACAGTAAGTTATCGAGAATACTAATGTTTATAATATCTAATTGAAATAGTTAAAAAAGAGTCGATTCTTCTTCTAACCCTATACGAACGCTTCATGCACTCCTCGATAGGTGCTCACTATGTTGTATGGGAACCATCCTAATGGTCATCTTTTTCTTGGGAAGTTACTGCTCAAACCAGTGATGTAAGACTCGAGACCAGTCTCGGAACCTTTTTATCTGGTCTCGTTCTCGTTCTCGGTCTCGGCCATGGTGGTCTCGACTACATCACTCGTTCAAACCATACCACAACAAATACGCCACACCACTTTAACAACCTAACAGAAGAAAATTAATTTCTTCATGATAAACTTCGTTAAATTGCGTTATCATTAAAAATGTACAAAACCGAAATCTATAAAATGAGTTAAAATCACTCGTGTAGACAGATTAATTATAATTAATGGTTCACCTTAATACCCTATTGTACGTGTCAGTGAAGGAACCTGCCTATAAGGTTTTCTAATTAATTTCGCTAATTTCTTGTTTAAATGATATGTAATAATGGCAAACTTTAAAAATTAATTCGGGATTCAATTATCATAACGAAGATATTTTATTGTAAACATTCACTCCGTTGCGTAGCCATTCTAACTTATGTAGGGAATGGCCACTTTGACTCAAATTCATTGCATTTCAAACGAACAAAACAGTGGTGCTTAAAAAATAGCCTCAAGCATATCAGTGGTCTGGTTGACATTTATGGTACACTAGAAATAAACGACTTCTTAACTAGTTTTCAATGAAGTGGGTTTTTTTTTGTTTTTTTACTTTCTTTTTATGCAGAGAGGATTATATTCTCGTGTTAATCCTTCAACCTTCATTAATTACGTGGAAAGGTGTAACATTGTTTCTTACATTGCGTCGGGTCATACTGACCCCACGCGACTAATGAAAGGTTAATGTTAACTGTTAACGTAATGAAGGTCTGCTAATCGTCTTTTATCTAACTTTTGGCGTCCACAGATGGAAAAACGGAATTGTTGTGGCAGATTTTTCATCGCAAAGATTGCTTTAATTTTGAGCATCGGATTGTCGTCATGTAAAACCGATACAGCTCTTGAAGAGCCTATCTTCCGTAAGTTTTGAGGTTTTAATACCGTTTTACAATACAGGGTGTCTCAAAAGTCACTATCTATTTTGAAAAATAATGGGAATTACGAAAAACTGGTTTAAGACATGAAAAATATATTTATTTCAAAGTAAGTGCCACAAAGAATTAGTGCTATTTATTTATCTGTCTCCACATGGCGACCATCAGTGTCTCTACAGAGCTCAAAGCGATAAGTTGTTTCCCGGAACACACTTTCCAGCATTTGAGGTGTTATTTTCTGAACTGCATCGGTAATACGATTTCGAAGTTCGGCTACATCACTAATTCTTCTACCAGTGTACACCTTAGACTTAATGAAACCCCATGCGAAAAAATCTAATGGTGTTAAATCGGGTGAACGTGCTGCCCATGGTTGTGTTCCTCCACGACCAATCCAGCGACCGGGGAAGCGTCTGTCAAGATAATCACGTACAATTATTGCATAATGGCACGGTGCTCCATCCTGCTGAAAAACTACTGTGTCAAGAATGCCATCTGTAAGAAGTTGAGGTTCGAGGAATTGTTCAAGCATGTCAAGATAATAAACCAATTAACTTTTTTTAAATACACAAATTTTCACCAGAAGTACATATCTTTATGCCAGCATAGCATTTTTAAAAAAAACATCTAATGTCACCGAAATAGATAGTGACTTTTGAGACACCCTGTATACTCGTTTGGGTAGCCTAGTAATAAAGATGCCAGATTACTAGTCTGAAGGACGCGGGTTCGATTTGTCTACGTGATTTTAGATTTCATTGATTAAGGTGCTTCTTCTGGCTGTTCCCTGACGGATGGTGGTTCAGATTCCAGGTCCAAACAGGGGACAACTCAAAATGACCCTCGTGCAAATGAACGATTAGTGTGGAACTCTTTATAGCATTTTAGAAAAGTAAATATACTGAATAGTGTTAGATATTTTTTCGCTTCATGGCCGTTCTCAAACAACCACAACGCATTGTGGACAATTTGGATATGACCACAACGCGTTGTGGACGATTTGAAACGACCACACACCATATAAAGTGCTCTGTCTGTCTGTGTCACCCTAAAACACGGAAATGGCTCCTCGAGAGAAAACATTATTAGGTAAAAGTTGCTTAAAATTAATCGAAACCTACGGGAAAATTATTGAATGCCCGGTTAGGTTAATTAAATGCCCGGTTAGGTCAACTGTACGCCCTTGACGATTGGTTAGGTTAAGTCGTGATATTTTCGTTAAAACTAACGAAACTATCACGGCTTAACTTTAACCAATCGCCAAGGGTGTACAATTAACAAACTGGGCATCAGTAAACCTAACCGGGCACTCATTTGACCTAACCGGGCCCTCAGTTGACCTAATCTGGCACTCAGTTGACCTAACCTGGCATTTAATTAACTTAACCAGTTGGTTAATTTTTACATTTACGTCTCAATCTAAAGTTGTTTAAAATTAATCGAAACCTCCGGGAAAATTAGTTTGATGAAAGACATCGGTGTGTGGTCGTTTCAAATCGTCCACAACGCGTTGTGGTCATATCCGAATCGTCCACAACGCGTTGTGGTCATATCCGAATCGTCCACAACGCGTTGCGGTTGTTTGAGAACGGCCATGAAGCGAAAAAAATATCTAACATTAGTGTGTGGTCACTTAGATATATCCACAACGCGTTGTGGCTGTTTTTTTCGCTCACTGAGCGATTTCGATGTTTGGGCGTAACATATATATATATATATATATATATATATATATATATATATATATACACACACACACACTGTATATAGAAGGTTGGCAAAAGTAGACCCCTTCGGGTTTTCCATAGTTTTGAGTTGATAAAAAAAAGTCAATAAATAATAGCAGATCTATTAAATCATTATATTTAGAATCGTATTGCTTTTCCTTTTACATCATGTAAAACTGTAAAACTGACACACGTTCTGACATTCTATTAATGAGTTTTACCACTTGTTTCTGAGGACAATTATCGTGGTGTTTATTTATTTTTGACAATTCTCCTCATTTGATTTGCTTGAGGGGGTCACCATTTGATCTTTCGATCGAAGCAAATAAATGTCATTAATAAAGGAGATTAATAAACTTCGTGGTTCCTCGTTTAATGAACAAAACAAATGATGATAAATGAACAATAAAGCTTGAATTGAAATGGGAAATTACATATGCTGGTTGAATTATCGAAATTAAATGTTAATTATATTGAAGGACAAATGCATCGTATATAAATGGCACTTGAATAATGACACGAGTTATATAACGTGCGAGCGAATTTAGAGTCATTAGGGTTGAAAAAGAATGCCACAAGGCCGTGGAGAGGCCTGTTGGATTAAGTGATGTATCGTGTGTGGTGTCAGCTTAACTGAGAGAACTTGCGTGAGTTGAAAGTCATCGGTGCGATGACGTACGGCATCATGAAACGAGGTGCTGTGTCCTCATCTGGCGGAAGTTCTGTGTCGATAAACAAAGAAGGCCTTGTTCGAAGCAGGAGAAAACGGCTTCGATGGGACAAAGAATTTCTTGTGAAGGCATGTGAACGAGTGAATACCTGTAGATGTCGCTGAAGAAGTGGCTGAAGAGTGTAAATATATATAATTTTATAATAGTTTGCTAGATTTTTTTTAAGTTTCATATCATTTGAAAAAATTAAAAATCTGTGTAGGAAAATTTATATTCTACTAAATTTCATTTGTTTTCTTTCTGTTTTACAGAAACCTCTTTACAGAAACTCTCTTCCCCTATTTTTTCTCCTTTCTCTTCTCAGTAATCCTTTCTGTATCCACTCTTTCACTCAAAATAAAACCTCCTCAATTTAAAACTTATAACTTCTTTTTGAGGGGGGCATTCTAGGGGAAGGTTTTCCTTTTAGGTATCAAAGCTTCTTATTAGATGATATAATAACCAGTGGTGTAGTGCTAAATAAAGAAGTGAGGGAACGCATTTTGAAAGTGTTACTCAGATGCGGGGGGGGGGGACAATGGCGAGCGCGGCGAGCCCATACAGCTGGGGGTCCGGGGTCACTGTAAGCCCCCCGGGAAATCTTTTGAAATCTGACCAATTTCAGGGATATTTTGAGGTCATATGCACTGGATATTAGGATATATTCCAAGGTTGAAGATGCAGTATTTCCAGTGTCATTAGATATACGACATCCAGTACGATCAATAAAAATAGCTAACAACTGGAATGATTAACTAAAAAAAAGTTAACAACTGGTACGCCGTGGTGACTGTTTCACCAGATCTTTATAGGCTAGCATTGCCTCAGTCGAAGCTAAAAGAAATGAAGCAGTTAATGATTCTTTCTCATATTTCTTCTAGGGGTGGGAATTAAAATTTCATGACGTTAGAGATTTGTAAGTTCGGATTTATTTGAAATAGTGAGGGAACGCCGTTCTGTCTACCAAAAAAAGTAAGGGAACGCCGTTCCCACGCGTTCCCACAGCACTACACCACTGATAATAACTCCTTTTAATGATACCTAACTTCTTTAGATGGAAGAAATGATTTTCAATTTTTTTTTTTTTTTTTGAGTGATTTGAAACAATAGAAGATAATATTTCTATGTATAGAAGGTTGCTGGAAGTCTTTGTTTCCTATATTCGTTATTTCCTCCCCTCATTTTCCCCTCACATTCGTATAAAACTCAGTCTATGACTCAGGGGTGGCCAAGTTTCCTGGACCCAAGAGCCACATACGACGTTTTTCAGATGTACGAGAGCCGCAAAATATTTTAAAAAGAATTTAATTATTAAAAACATATACATATACCTATAGTTATACTTACATTATTAAATTGTTTAATTACTGTTTGTAGAAGGCTTAGTTTGGGGCTTCATTTTGGCTGTTATGCTTTAAAGTCTGGCTGATGTGATGTTAAGGCGGTATGAAGAAGCTCAGTCAGGTGTTCGTTAGTGAGGGCAGCACGATGTTTTGACTTTACAAACTTCATTACCGAGAAGAGTGCTTCACAGCAATAAGTTGTCCCAAAAAGTGAGATAAGTCGGAAACTGGTTTTCCTGAGGTGAGGACAGTAGCGGATTATAATGGGGGCAAAGGGGGCATTTTCCCCCGGCCCCAGATGCTGACCGGCCCCAAGATGCTGACCGACCCCAAGAAACTATGTAAACGCTATAATCTACCGTTGAAATAATTGGTCGACCGTGAGGAAGAAAAAAAATTCTAGATTCCGCTTCTACAAAACCTAGTTTAGTATCCCATTTATGTGAACAAAGTATACATTTTCTGTAATCACATCTTTGTTTTTGTTTCGTTTTCTGTTGATCGATCCTAGTCAGCTGATCACATCACTCATGTATGATGTATCAGGTAAAGAATTGTGTTTTTCTAGTGTTTTTCTAGTGACACCGGCCCGAAAATATTCATTGCCCCCGGCCCTAACAATGCTTAATCCGGCCCTGGGTGAGGATACTTTGTCTCTGGTACTTGCTTCCAAAACTCAACTGCAGATAAGCTTTTATGTATCAACTTTAAACCCACGTCCTCGTGTAGCTCCAAAAGTTCTCTTTGTATTGAAGCAACTTCCGTAACAAAAGGTGTGGTAACAGGACAGCCATCGTTGACGACATCAGTCAGGAAAGGATTTACAAGAAATTCGAAGCATGGTTTTAGCTTCTTTAGTTCATCAAACCTGAACTGAAAATCATCAATTAGTCCTTCTAATTTACCTTTGTATTCCTCCAATTTACTATCTTTTATTGCAATATCAGGAAAAGTGTTTGCTCGGTTTTTCAGGTGGGGAAAGTGGTCAAATTTTTTTGTTACTAGATCTTTTTGGAAGAGCTTTATTTTATTTTGGAAACTGAAAACTGTCTGTGTAAGGTCAGAAATGACCTTATCCTTTCCCTGAAGTGCCATATTTAGATTTTGAAGGTGTATTACATCAGTAAAAAACATCAGATCCTGCACCCATTCGTGATCATCTAGTTGTGGGTATGACTTTCCCTTTTCTTTCAAGAAATCAATGATAGGCTCCAACAGTGCAACAAACCTATTCAGGAGATTACTAGTTGATAACCACCTTACAATACAGTAGAATGAAAGGTCATCTGGCTTTTCTTGAAGCTCCAGCTCCTTGATAAAATTTCTAAACGCTCGGTGCGTTTTTGCATTTGAACGAATGAAATTCACAATTTCTAGAACACATTTCATAACACTGTCATACCTAAAGTACTTGCTTACCAGATGACCACGATGAATGATACAGTGAATAAAGAGACACACAGGATACTTGGGATCGCGTGTCAAGAGCCCAACTAGGCCTACATTTTGTCCTACCATAGCTGGTGCTTCATCTGTTGCAACACTGACAAGTTTATTCAATGGCACTTGAGCATTTGATAATGCCTCGTCAAGTGCGTTCTTTATGGCAACCCCTCTGGTGGTTTCTCTTAGGGTCATTAAGTCCAAGAATTCTTCTTTCACATTTCCATCGCCAGTAACATAACGAACAAATATCATCAGTTGAGGGTTATCTTTAATATCTGTGGATTCATCGAAGGCCAAACTGAATGCAACAGAATTCTTCAAATCACTCTGCAACGAGCCTGTAATTTCAGCACTAATCTGGGAAATACGTCTCTCTGTAGTGTGGCGGGAAATAGAAATACTTGCTATTTGTTCTCGAAGCTTTGTGTTTTCTGGAGCGAGAATTGCAGTAACATCGGCAATATTCTTCTTCACAAATTCCCCACTACTCTAGGGAAGTTGAGCACGAGCAATATTCCATGCCATAACAAAACTAGCTTCAGTAGTTAAGTCAGCTGTCTTACACAATGCTGAAAGTAGTTTGTTGGGCAACTAGGCTAGATTTCAACATTGTTAACTTAGTCTTCCGCAATTCTGATTTGGGAGAAATTCAGTAATAAAATTTTTAGGGTTAGTTTCATGATGACGCTTTAAGTTACTGGCTTTAAAGTGATTGAGTGCCACGTGGCAGATAAAACACACAGGTTTCCCACCCTTAACAGTAAAGGCAAAGCTCTTCTCCCACTCCTATTTAAAAACTCTATTTTCTTCTTCATATTTCCGTTTCTTACACTTTGTCTGCTCAGTCATTTTAATCAACTAAGGGGCTGTATAACTTTCACTTGTATAGCTGAGAAAAATAGCCACTATTTGATCTAAGAAGCCAATTTTAAAACACACTCACTCGTTACTACACGCGGCCCGCAGGGTAGCTCGAGGGGTACTGGACACTGGTGAGTGGCGATTGGTGTTAATTATGTAATTTTCCCGCTTAGTGCCTGTCACGCAAAAGAAATTGTCGTACGCATGACGCATTTTATTGTCAATTAAATTTTTCCTTTTTTTTTTTCATATTTTTTTATTATGTGAAAAAAAATTATATTTGTATTATAAATTTTGTCTCTTATGATAAATACAATAAAAAACAAAATTGTCTCGCGAGCCGCAGTTAACAACCTCGAGAGCCGCATGCGGCTCGCGAGCGGGTTTGGCCACAGTTGGTCTATGTCAACGATTTCTTCTTTTCTTGTAGAATGGGTAAGCTGCGACGACTTTGTTTGTGTAATGAATTTAACTGACTCTCTCTCAGTTCCTGAAGAAGTGATACTTGAACCTCAGTATCTTGGCGCTTATGAGAAAGAAGTGTTGAAGGTTAGTTACAGTTGGTATAAATTTCACGCATGCTACGCAAGAATAATGGATGACAAAATTAATGTACAACTGTGGAGAATAGTTTGCCAAAGAAATAAAAAAAAAATAAAAAATAAAATCCTGAAATTTTCGAAGTTTAGCAACAATTCATAATTGGGTGAAGTAATATTCTATCATTTAAGAAATACGTAAGTGAGCAATTGGAATGACCGTATTCTCTATCGAATTTTTTTCCTTTTTTTTTTTGGCGGGGGGGAGGGAGGGGGGGGGGTCTAGATTAATTTTCCACCCAGTTAATTATTGTTGTTGAATTTTGAAATTATCACTATTTTTCTCATAGGTTTTACTTTTTCTATGAATTTATTTCCACAAGTTGAAGGAAATGTAGGTGTAATACAAGTTAAGAAGAGGCAGCATATATGTACTGTATATAGAAGCTAAATGCTTTCGTTTTGCTCTTTTATGAAGTATGGGAGCTCATGGTTTCGTTCCGTAACCGAAGCGAATGTCGGGCAAGCATGTCAATGTGAACCTAACTAATCGTGCTATCAACTGGCAAAGGATATTATAACAACACTGTAATAAAAACTGATCAGTACACTCGTACTCCACTAGATGGTTTCAGTCGCTGTCATAATTCATAACAAAGTTGAAGATGACGAAAATTTGTCTTTGATTTACTGATTCACTTAAAAAGTTTCGCTGTATCAAATATCAAATATCAAACCATTTTGGAGAGATAGATGATAGATTGGGTTTACGATTTAAATGACAATTCAAAACTTCCTAATCTGGTTGTATGCCTTTCCAGGGTTGCGTGAACGCCTCAGCTACCTTGTTTTGCAGCAATGGATTAATTTACAACACGGACACACCCGCGAATAATATCATTCTGCAGTGCTCAAACAACGACGGATGGGTTTTGGCTAACAACAGCTCAGTGCTAGTAGAATACATCGTAGGATGCACTGATGGTTAGAAATTTACTAATATCGTAGGTTACTTGCCTATCGGACAACTTTGTTCGATCGAGGGCTGATGCCAGATCAAAAAAGAGAATCTGCTTCTGTCCTTTCTCGACTCTCTTAGAAGGTCTGACGGTAACGGTCTTCGAGTCATTTGAATCTTCCTGAGAATGTGGTAGAACTTACTGACCTTCTGCTCTGTCTTCCTCTGCCTAAGCTCTTCTTTTCCTTCCTGCTCCACAGATGAGTCCTCCCTTCGTCGCGTACATGGGCGTCCGGAGGAGGGGGGCAAGAGGGGGCAGTTGCCCTCCCTTGGAAATTTGCGTTTGCCTACGCAACGACTTCTATAATTCTACTGCAGCTCAGTCAGTGTTTCCACATTCAAGGAAATGTCGTTTACTTTACCTTTACTTTACCGAAGTGCCGTGTCGTTGAACTTAGAAGTGTTAAATAAACTATACTGAAAGATATAGTAATGGAATTATTTGCAAAGATCATTATATTGAGTGTTTTATTTATTTTTTTCTCTCGAAAACCTTTTGGTCAATTTCACTGAAACTTACACGATTATAGTTAATCATAGTATCATATAACATAAAAAATGGACTTGACTGGTAGAAAAAAAATGCACTGCGACCACTACGAGTAAAAACCGTCATCTCCCCTTATCATAGCCTGCTTTCGGTGCTAAATTTATGTACTTAGTATTACTAAGTACATAAATTTAGCACCGAAAGCAGGCTATGATAAGGGGAGATGACGGTTTTTACTCGTAGTGGTCGCAGTGCATTTTTTTTCTACCTAATAAAGAACTAATAAGAACTAAGAACTAATAAGTTAGTTTTGCCCCCCCTTGCGAAAAATCCTGCGGACGCCCCTGGACTCGCGTATCATTTCCTCTCTCATCTCTGATCTAGGAGAAATGCTCGGTATTCGTCAATGAAATACAACTGAAAATAGCGAAGGGATATCACACACACACACACACATGAATAAACTAAATACTTTTTAATCAAACTTAAGTAAATTAAAGATGAGGCACAAATGTAGTTTGCCGCATTAAAGTATAATTTGACTCGTTACTAAAAAAGACAAGATTGTATAATGACCGAATATAAAATAATGATAATGATAATAATGATAATAATCCTTATTGGTAGGTGATAAATTTAGACTCAAAAAGAAATAAAAATAATACACGTAATGAAAGAAGTAATATTAAAATTAATAATAAAAACTATCGGAGCTATTGAAGAATAGGGACCCCAGCCTTCTTTACGTAGCTTCATAAGGCTAACTAACGAAAATATCATGACCTAACCTAACCAATCGTCAAGGGCGTACAGTTAATCTAACGATTGGTTAGGTTAGGTCGTGATATTTTCGTTAGTTAGCCTTATAAGCCTAACTAAAGAAGGTTGGGGTCCCTATTCTTCAATAGCTCCAAACTATCTAATACTAAAATAATAAACTAAAAAGTAAATGTAATGAAAATGTCAGTATTGGAGTTAAGTGGAGAGAAGAATAACTTAATAACTTATTAAGTTTACTAAATTTCAATAACTGCAATATATTGTAAGCTAATTAATTAAGTAAACCGTTGAAACAGAGAATTACCAAAAGATTGTAACGGAAGAGAATTTTCCCGTTTTTTAAACTGTACCAAAACGAGAACACTTCATTCTGTAAACGTGATTTGATTCCCGACTCCAGTGATAACTGAGAACGATCCCACTTTCTCAATAATTATTCTTACTTGAGTATTAGGGTTACGTCGTACCCACTGTCGCAGCTCCGCTTCCCATAGATCACCGAAGTTAAGCAACTTTGGGTCTGGAGAGTCCAAATGACGTAGCTACCGATAGTTCGGAACCTTTTGCTGTTACGAAGGTTAAACAACTCCCAAAACATACGTATGTGAGTGTAGCTACAGATACTTTTGATCTTCAACAATTTCTGCAGCGACCCTGCCTTCACGAGAAGCTCATTGTTCTATCGACACATAACCGCGACCAAGAGGACGTCACATCGCGAGATTCCCTCGAATCTTTCCCTCTGTTGTGAACATCACACCTCGCGTCTCCTTGAAGAAAAACCTCAGTGACACGTCGTTAGATACCATATTGTAACAACGTCGGAACAGACCGTCTTGGCCTGATGTCATTCATTTAACTATAAATACTCTAACTTCCTCGCGCGTTATTATAATATTCAAGTCATTATTCAAGCGAACATTTATAACACTTCAATTCCGGTTTCACTGTGAACTGTGAACTGAGTTTCTGTGAACTTACATTCAAGCAACTGTAACTTTTTTGTCACACTTAAATTTCACAGCCCGATAAAACTTTTCTCTTTTGTTTTGTTAAACAAATGAAAACCGAACGAAACTTTTTATCACCTTTATTATTGACAATTAATTTGATGTGATCTGGAAAGCTCTGGTAACCTCAACCAATTAACTTAATTAACATTATATTACCAACGAGGTAACAATATGAGTATAGCAAAATAAGGGTGCAATATATATATATATATATATATATATATATATATATATATATATATATATATATATATATATATATATATATACACATATATACACACATATATATATATATATATATATATATATATATAATATAATATATATATATATCACATACATTCATTCATTCATTATATTGTGTGACGTCGAACCTTTATCAAATGGAATGTCTTTACAAATTTCAAATAAAAAATGTTGCATAAAATAATCTTTTTGGCTTTCAGAACCTCTTTGCACTTTTGAAGGGATTAATGAATACGGTTTGCAAGTGCATAAAATTAAAGGAAACGCCTACTTCAAGCAATACAACGACCAAGAATTGAGCTTTTTCTTGATGGTAAGGGACAGTAATGAATGATGCAGTCATGTACTTTCATATGAAAGCAGTTTATACATTTTGAAAGTTCCTTAAAAATTGTCCTTATGGCTCTTTGGTTATACGGTTTCTTCCTGTGCGTGAACCTTTATTTTTTAATTCTTGTTGATTACTTCTCACTCACTGTCGTTCCCATCAGCGGTCCTCAAATGGGAATGCTCAAAGTGGGAATTCCAAATTTGAGAGAAGAATTTCCTGATTTGGGAAAGGATAAAAAGGTGGGTATGACGCAAGTGAAGCCAAGGGGTATTTTCTAAAAAAAATGAGACATTCGAAAGTCCTACGATGAAAAGATGAAAAAAAAGCAGTTGATTTTTCACTCTTGGGTGAAGAAGAAATTGGGAATAGCAAGTAACGGACGGTAAAGTATCATTTTTACATTACATTACAGGGAACCGAGGGAGCGGAAATAACGTTCAAGTGTCCCCAGTCGTATCATCGTATCTTCAGCGACTACAGTGCCAAGGAACTATTTACTATTACTTGCAATAGTACGGGAGCATCATTTGGAAGAGAGAATAGTTTACCCGCTTGTTATGAAGGTATAATTATTTAAACAAATACTAGCTTCTCTTTATTAACGATCATACTTCCAAAATATGGATTCGTACTAATAGTACTTTACACACATTATCAATCCAGACCATTTTCTATAGGTTCGTTTGTCCTAAACAATTTGTGTTATATATTGCTTATCTTATCCAACTACACCTGTTTATTACATCTTCATTTCTAAAATATCCGTTTTAAGATTGATGTTTCAATCTCTATGTAATTAAAGTAATAAAATTTAACAGATAAAAATGTTTGCAAATAATTAAGATACAGACTTATTCAGATTTTTTTATTACTTTATTTTATTTTAGTTATACTGAAACCATCATTTTCTTAGTTTTTATTTTCTTTTTCAATGAAAAGGGGAACTATAATTTTTTTAATTAATTTTTCCCTGTGTCCAAATGTATCGGAAAAATAAAATGACAGAAAGTGGCAGTTATTAATATATATTTTTTTCTTTATAGTTTACGATAAACACACCATCGGCGATCCCGAGAAGAATTGTTCAGCTAGTACAGGTGAAAGAATATATATATATATATATATATATATATATATATATATATATATATGCACTAGAATCACAAAATAACACGTGACCTTATTAATAAGCAAACAACCACAAGGAAAAGGAAACACAAAGTCCGAGCGCTTTCGTGATATATTCACATTATCAAGGAGGAACAGAAATTTCCTATTTTCTGTTCCTCCTTGATAATGTGAATATATCACGAAAGCGCTCGGACTTTGTGTTTCCTTTTCCTTGTGGTTGTTTGCTTATATATATATATATATATATATATATATATATATATATAAGCAAACAACCACAGGGAGAAAGGAAAAAGAAACACGAAATCCGAGCGCTTTCGTGATATATTCACATTTTCAAGGAAAAACAAGTATTACTTGTTATTACTTGTTTTTCCCTGAAGATGTGAATATACCACGAAAGCGCTCGAATTTCGTGTTTCTTTTTCCTTTTCCCTGTGGTTGTTTCCTTATTAATAAGATCACGTGTTATTCTGTGATTTTACTGCATATATATATATATATATATATATATATATATATATATATATATGCACTAAAATCACAAAATAACACGTGACCTTATTAATAAGCAAACAACCACAAGGAAAAGGAAACACAAAGTCCGAGCGCTTTCGTGATATATTCACATTATCAAGGAGGAACAGAAAATAGACGGAGATTACAAAGTAAATGAGTTAAATAGACAAGCAAAAAATTCACAATTGGCACCTCAAATTAAAGGCCTTAAAGCCCTCTAAAGATTTTTTCAATTGATAACATAATCTATAGGCAGCTAAATTACAAAATATAAAAAATATATACTGTATAGATGAAATTAGACAAAAAGAAAACCAATACAGAGAACAAAAATTATTATAATGGTTATTAACACTAATATTTAATTAAAACAGGCAATTAATTGGCAAGAATTTAATGAAAAACAAATAGATAACGTAGATAACAAATAGATAACATAATCTGTAGGCTGCTTAATTACTATACAGATGAAATTAGACAAAACACAAATACAGAAAAAAAAAAAAAAAAAAAACATTATTATAATGGTTATTAACACTAATATTTAATTGAAGTAGGAAAAATTAAGAGGCCCGAAATTAATGAAAACAAAGGGAAAGTTGCCATCGTCTTACAGATTATTACAAAATTTCTACAAACAATCTGGAAAAAAATTGTTTTCCCAACAGCAACCCACTTCAAAAATCCAATAAACCACCCAGCAACCAAAGATTATACACGAAAGAAATATTACAATTAAAATAGACACATAAGAATGTCAACAGTTCTTACAATAATATTTATTTATTTAACCAGGGCAAACCATTAAGAGGCAAAAAATGCAGTTAAGAAAACAGTAGGCCCATCGCCAGCTTACTGACAATGTACGAATCTAATTTGTACAACCCAGGGCTAATATTAAGGACCAAATCCGCATTATTCTTGATCACACTTGATTCCACTATATTTCTGCTAACAATAGATTTACTAAACCTTAATTTGGAAGCATTTTTCCAATCAATGGGATGATTAGAATCTCTTACGTGAATGAAAATGGCGTTAGATTCCTGGCCATTTCTTATATACTGTATTGATGCTGTTTAATACGTAACTCAA
This sequence comes from Bathynomus jamesi, assembly GCA_023014485.1. Classification (NCBI taxonomy): domain Eukaryota; kingdom Metazoa; phylum Arthropoda; class Malacostraca; order Isopoda; family Cirolanidae; genus Bathynomus; species Bathynomus jamesi. The sequence goes on along the minus strand of JAJOZX010007333.1, from coordinate 73,224 downwards.
GGGTCTTACCAGTTTGGCCAATGTAAAATTTATTACATATTGTGCAAGGGATTTTATAAACACAACCATGTTCACTTAAAGGGGAGTTCTTAATCAATGAATTCTTAATTACATCTAAATTTTTGAACACAATATTTACGTTAAAAGTTCTCAGCAGATTCGGCAACTCAAGGAAATTTTCTCTGAATGGTAACACTAAAACATTTTTTGTGTTATAAGGAATCTTATCCTTTACTTCGTAGAAGGTTTTCTTTGCCATTTTTAAGGACTTATCTATGCAGTTCTTTGGGTATTTTAAATCAAAAGCAATTTTGTATATTTTACTAATTTCATCATCAATGAACTCAGGGCTACAAATTCGTAGGCCTCTTAGAAACAAAGTAGAAAGAACGGATCGTTTTACATTAATGTGGTGATCAGAATAATAATGTATATAGGAACAATTATTAGTGGGTTTTCTGTAAATATTGTACTTAAACTTTTTTCCAGACCTATATATTAAAACATCTAAAAAAGGGATCGAAGAATCTTTTTCTATTTCAACTGTAAAATTGATAGAGGGAATTAAATTATTAAGTTTGGGTAGGAATTCATTGAGATTTAAAGTCACTGGCCAAAGACAAAGAACATCATCTACATATCTAACCATTATGTTATCAATTGAAAAAATCTTTAGATGGCTTTAAGGCCTTTAATTTGAGGTGCCAATTGTGAATTTTTTGCTTGTCTATTTAACTCATTTACTTTGTAATCTCCGTCTATTTTCTGTTCCTCCTTGATAATGTGAATATATCACGAAAGCGCTCGGACTTTGTGTTTCCTTTTCCTTGTGGTTGTTTGCTATATATATATATATATATATATATATATATGCAAAATGCATTACACAAGTGGATACTGCAAGTTTGATAAGAAATGCATGTTCCATCGTTATCGGGACAACAGGTACCGACAAAGATAAAAAGAGGTAAATTCTCGGAGGACCACAAAGCAACGAAACCGGCACCCCCATTGGAAAACAAATCGGAACCACCTGTATGCGAAAAAGAAAGAGAAAAAATAAAAATAATCCTAGCCAACATACAGGGCCTTAAATCAAACCATTCCACGAACAAAGTTGTATACCTGAAAGGACTCATGCAAGAAGCCGGAGCAGACTTTGCATGCCTCACGGAAACTCATCTAAAGGACTGCCAGGCGAACATAACATCCTCCGAGCCGACAGAACAGTGAGACGTAAAGGAAGATGTGCTATTTACACAAGCGAAAGGCACAGAGCAGAAATGGCTATAAGTACCTCAAACAACTACGTAGAATGTGTAGCAGCAAAAATTGAAAAATTAAATATGGTACTAATTGTAATGTACAGACCCCCAAACACGCCAACCTCAAAATTTTCAGATTCCATTACAGAGGTAAGAAACTTAGTAAAAGATCTACACTCTCCAACCCCCAAAATTTTTCTCTGTGGTGATTTTAATTTCCCACTCATGAAATATAAAAGGATAGGAAAAAATATATGTATACACCAGGACAAGGGGGGCACACGAGAAGACCAGGAGCAGGTAAAAATGCTACTAGCTCTAGCTGATGAATTTATGTTAACGCAAGAAATAACAGAAAACACAAGAAAAAACAACTGCCTAGATTTGGTATTCACAGACAACAGTAATCTAATTGATAATGTAGAAATATCCCCAACTATGATATCAGACCACAACATCATTGAAATAACAACTAATATAAAGGCAACAGGAAAGGAAAGAACACGCACAACAGAAAGAAGCAAATTCGAATTTTTTAATTTTCACTCCAAAGCTATAAACTGGGAAGATGTGATATCCAGCATGGAAGTAATAGATTGGAAAACCATTTTCGAGGCCAAGACAACGGAGGAGATGCTAATGACGTTAGAGGAGAAGACGTTAGAAATTGTGGAAAAACATGTCCCAAAGATACAACAAAGAGGAAAGAGAAGCAGGTTCGAAAGACAAAAGAGGGCATTGTTCCTAAAGAGAAAAAGAGTGACTGCAAAATTAAGTAATTGTAAAGATAACATCAGAAAAATATTAAATGATAAACTACACAGACTTTGCTAAAGCGTTCGACAAGTGTGACCACGGAATCATAATACATAAACTGAAATATATGGGAATAACAGGAAAAGTAGGGAAATGGATATATAATTTCCTTAGTAAGCGGCGGCAAGTCGTTACAGTACAAGGAGTATCTTCATCAGAATCAGAGGTCCTCAGCTCGGTACCACAAGGAACAGTATTAGCTCCACTACTCTTCATAATCATGCTAACTGACACAGATGAGGACGTTACCAGAGACAGCACAGTAACATCCTTTGCGGATGACACAAAGATCAGTAGAAAAATAAGAAACCCAGAAGACATAGGATCTTTACAAACAGACATAAACAAAATCTACAAGTGGACGGAAGACAACAATATGAAGTTTAACCGAGAAATTTCAGCTATTACGCTACGGAAAAAGAGAAGACCTAAAATCCATGGAATATTATACCCCAAATGGACAGGAAATTCAGAGAAATTCCAGAGCAAAAGATTTAGGGGTTGTAATGACAGATGATGCGAAATTTTCAACACAAAATAAGATAGCAGTAAACAGAGCAAAGAGAATAACGGGTCAGATATTGAGAACCTTTAAACGAATAATTCCTCTACTGGAAACCCTGATAATACCCAAATTGGAATACTGCTCAGTCCAAACATCCCCATATAAAAAAGAAGACATTAGGCAGCTGGAGGGGATCCAAAGAAGCTTCACAGCCAAGATCAATGGGTGCAAAGAACTAAATTACTGGGAAAGGTTACGGGAACTAGACCTATATTCACTGGAAAGGAGAAGAGAGAGAGACACCATTATTTACACTTGGAAAATAATGGAGAAACTAGTCCCTAAGCGGTAGACTGTCGTATTCCCAAATTGAAGACGAGACAGGGAACATCCTTAACCCTGAAAGAAAATAGTTTTGTAGTGAGAGGACCAAAACTGTTTAATCAGTTGCCCAAAGACCTAAGAAACACGAAGGGAGTTGCAGTGGAAATCTTCAAAAGAAGACTAGACGCCTGGCTCAGAACAATCCCCGATGAGCCGGGCGGACCTGGCTATGTGAGGTAGAGAGCGCAAGAATGCAACTCACTACTTCACCAGGCCAACTCGAGAGGAGGGGCGACAAGCTTGACCTTTGCGAAATGAGAAATCATCGTGCGGAACCTTTGTAAGGTTGTAAGGTAAGGTAAGGTGTGTATATATATATATATATATATATATATATGATACACACAGACCGTGCATGGAACAAGGAAATCTTCTAGGAAAATGAAATCTACTATAGTCCGAATAAGAAATGGTATATGACAAATACTATAGTTTTTTCTCTTTCATGATGCTAGCCCGACGTGGGCTAGCATCCAACTACTGGGTAGTAGTTGGATGGAGGGTCACCATCTGCGTCCAGATCATGTAGCGACCCGTGGTTCGGTTCCAACGTAAAGCTGTAGGTTCCCTCCGTCATATGAGCTTACCTGTAGATGTTGCGAAGGAGGTTAAACAGCCCATCATTTAAGAATGCCAATAATTGTCATAAATATCAAATCTGATTCTGACTCAGAGTAAAAAAAAATTAAAATTTTTAAATTATTTTTGACAATTAATTCATATGGTTAATTCAACCATTTAGTAAATTTGTTATTAGGTAAAATATAAACATGGTTATCGCAGTTATCGCATTGTTTCAGTAACCATTTTGGATTGGTTGACATAAACTACGTATGTAGTAGTTTGAGTGTTTTAACCGAGTAATTTTCTGGGCAGGAATTCTTTCTTTATATAAAATTATTATTATTCTCTATATTATATAAAATTATTATTATTCTTTATATTATATAAAATTATTATTCTTTATATAAAATTATTATTCTTTATATAAAATTATTCTTTATATAAAATTCAGTTATCGATGTTGCTGAAAAACGTAAAATTTCGTAATATATTTAACGTATATTCAAATAAGAGTTTTAATAACGACTCTTATTCGTTATTCTTATTCGTTTCTGACGATGCTTTTGAACAGGTGTTCCATTCTGCAAACATTACTTTTCCGCGATGAACGAAACTGTGAAATTTCAACCAAAAGACAGTTATTTGGATCACGAAGTGTCTCCGATGGTACTTACAGTGAGTCTGCATTATTTATTTGGTCTTACGCGATTCTTGTTTTAGTAAGAGATGTGGATCAACCTTTATTTTGGTCTCCTACCTGATGTTTAAATACTTAAATTAACATAATTTATAAGTAGGATCTTATCGTAGGAGTTTACACGTTTCTTGGATTTGGCCCTTTATTTAGGGGTACTAAATTAAAATGCAAGGAAAACTTATCTGTACGAGTTTTATATATTTACCCCACATTAACCATATTTTTATATACCCTGGAACAAGAACGTGCTTTATTATTAATTAAATATTAAATAGTAGGCTGTTAAATAAACTTTTATACAGGGTGAGCGAAAAGTCTCTGTGCACGTGCAAGAAGTGTAGTGAACCTGTACCTGCACTGTGTTGGAAGTGGAAGGTGCACATGGACTTTTCGCTCACCCGGTATATATTTTTATTATTAAATAAATAAATGAGTTAAGCAGGATTGCCCTTACTCAAGTTTATTCCTGCAAGCCGCAATATCACTTGGCAAGAAATTTCTTTGGTAAATTAGTCTTAAAGAGGATTAGGCTTGTAGACATTGCGAGTGTTTTTTCTTCGGGATTAATAGTGTTCTCTGTCTGGTCTTTGAAGTTTATCATAATATGAGATACGACTGATTTGATTACGTTCCCTAATTTAGAGTTTAAAGTATCTCGCTTCGTGTTTTGTTGGTACAGAATTAGTCATTTCTGTAAGTTTTACCCGTAATTCGAGTCTTTTATCGTAGTGCTTATTTGGGTTATAAAGTGCCATTGAGTTCCTTCTAACTAAACAATTTCTTGTTGTCGTATGGAGACGTATGAAATGAAGAGAACTCGGTTAATTGGGAAATCACTGTTTTTTCATTATTTTGAAAGTTTCAAGTATCTGGGTTATTATCATTGTTATCTTACATGTAGAGAATTCTGCGTTTTGGATGTTCTTTTTCCGGATAGTTTAGCAAGAAGCGAAATTTATGTCAGTGGTTGTTAAGAAATTGTCACTGGTTGTTAGAGATATTGTTATCCCAAAGCATTATGATAACTAGATTGATTAATGCAGCATTACTGGCTTATGGTAATTTAGTCTATAGTCTATACTAATATATACTCCATCCCATAAGGACTAAGTTAGTGAATAATTGTCACTTACAGTTTGACCTAAAAATCTAGTTGCTTGTGGAAATATTTGCGACGCGAGTGGCATCCTATCGCTCTCTTTTGTTGTAAGTCGGATGTCGGTTAGGAGAGTTCTTTCTTTTCGGCTGAGTATTTGGTAATCTACAGTAGATAAAGGGTTGTTGCATCTTGCACTGTTCATTCGTTGATGTAAATTCTAGTCTGCTTAGAAAGTGAGACCACAAAAATATAGTTTATAATTTGGTTAGACCTAACGCATTTGGCTAAGATAAGACTGAATAGGCCCTAGGTCTCCTAGGTTTAGTTTAGCTTAACTTGGGACTATTAACTTAAACCCCAGTAGGCCAGTGTGAGACCTCACGCAAAGCGACTACTAGTGTTGGGTCTACAAAACTCCATAATGAAAATGATATTTATTAGTTGAATTAAACAATTTATTTGTACTAAAAACCAATAAAAATTAACTTCCATACAGTGAAAGACATCATTTCAAGGGAAACAAATTTACTTTTATTGTAATAGGCCAAGCTGGCTTTCTAAGGTTTAGGATACTCCTTCAGAGTGTGCCACCGATCAGGATCTAGGATTCCAAATCTAATAATAATAATAATAATAATAATAATAATAACACTAGCCTATAACTTTTAACCTGTAACTTTCCTCCTCCACAAAGGTATTAGGAATCTTTGCTCCTTAAAAAATGTTTGGTGAACTCCGGTGTCCAAATATTTTTCCTGTTACTGACGTAAAGTTTTTGAAAGTTTAAATTAATAAATATTTTTTAAAGTGCAGCACCTTACGAATCATGGCCTGCTGCGTAAGATGTTTTTATTGTCCAAAAGTACATACTATATAGTATATAATTCTGTTTTGGGGTAAAACTGAACTGTAATTTCTGTCTTTTTTCCTCCCCCCCCCCAAAAGTAATGATACATCCTCTTATCAGCACTTAGGGCATTAAAGAGAATTTATATTGCGTTATTACTTCAAAGAACGTACACACACACACACACAACTAAATAATAAGTCTAGCAGTTGGTTTTCAGAAAGTAATTAAATATGTTTTCATATTTGAAATAGGCGTGCATAGGACAAAGTCTGACGGTGGAGTGTAATGAAAAAGAAGCAGTTCTTTGGGTCTTGATAAATGAAAATAAGACTGAGAAGTCTCTTGGAAAGAACAGCATCACTGGTATATGCGGCGAGGTTGAATATATAAGAGGTGAATTCCGTTTGTGGACTAACCCTTACATTTATAATTATGAGGTTCTCACTCATACTCCTGAAGAAAATGTCACTTATTCGTGCATCGGTACGTACTGGCCAGGATTTCTACTTTTAATGTATGCAACTACTTGAAACTGCTTATATATATATATATATATATATATATATATATATATATATATATATTAGTGTCCCAAAAGTTACTACATAGTTTTATTTTTTATTGTACCAAACATTACGGCACAAAAATTAAAAAAAAATACCAAATCATGCCATTTGAATTACCAATAAAGAGAGTTGTTTTCCATAAATTAAAATTTGATTTACACTTCCACCTTGTAGCCACTACTTTCCAGTCACTTCAGCCATTGACGTACGCCTTCGTTCTTTAAGGCTAAGTTCTTTGGAGGCAGTTCTGATTTTCTGTTCGACTTGTAATATTAATTTCACACTTGATGTAAACCCATAGATAGAAATCAAGAAGCGTGGCGTCGTGTGATCCTGGAGCCCATTCAGAGGGACCGCGACGTTTCGGTCCTCCACCAATTTGGATACGTTATGTTCAGAAAGTTGCTTCCTGTACACCTTATAAGGAGGTAGTGCGCCATCTTGTTGGAAAATATAACATCATCTATGTTAGCATTTTCTTGCCTCTTTGGAAAAAGCATGTACAGAACTTGTCCATTCACTGTGTCTGCATTGTCATCCTTAAAGTAAATCTGACTGACGATTCCTTGACGAACAAGAAGCAGCACATGTAACAATGAATTTTGGCGAGTTATGCTGGTGCTCATAAAACGCATGAGGATGTTCTGAGTTAACGGATAATCCTTCCACAGAGGAGAAAAGTAGAGTTAACACTGAACCACATGGTATTTAGGAGGCTAGCGTTGTTGGAAAATGTTACAACAGCCCTTCCTACATTACACGCTGAGATCGTAATCTTCGGGATACAGCGCTTGAATGACTTGTAGCTATGTGGGTAAGCTCTGATATCTCCTCTTAAAGTTCTCTGTATAGCAGATTTATTAATATGCAATTACAACCAGCCGTTATCTTTTGTGAATGATGGCTGTGGTCAACCACTGCGAATACTGTCATTTACGGAGCTCGTTGCAAAGAATACTTTACGGTTACTAAAAATAGTGGGACGTGGAAATAGTGTGAATGGAAAAAATTCCAAAAATGTCTTTGAACAAAATTAAGAGACTCGTGTACTTCCAGCCAAACAACAGTTTCACAGATTTGCAAAGCTGACAGTTGATACGTCATTCGAGAATGTATAATAATTTTTGTTCCAATCAGATTTTAGAAAGAGGAGCTATTGAAAGAAACACTGATGGGTAACTTTTGGAACTATATATATATACAGGGTGTACATAAAGTCAGGATCTATTTTTGTGAAACACTTGGAAATTATATGGAATTCAATCATAAAATGATAAAGTGGTAACATTTATTAAATAATTAAGAGTAGGATTCGACGTGACGCCCATCAGTATCCCTGCACAGCTCAAATCGTTCCGCAGCATTTCTAAACACATTCTGGAGCATTTGCGGGGTTATGTTATCTGCAGCAGTTCGTATACGTGTACGTAATTTTTCAAGACTCATAATCTTCGTCTGATAGACGTGCGATTTGATAAAGCCCCATGCAAAGAAATCTAAAGGGGTTAAATCTGGTCATCTCGCTGGTCAAGGTCTGTTGCTTCCGCGTCCGATCCAGCGATTTGGAAAACGTCCATTTAGATAATCCTGAACAATTTTGGCATAGTGACAAGGAGCACCATCATGTTGATAGACGACGGTACTAACAATCCTATCCCCGTCGTCTATCAACATGATGGTGCTCCTTGTCACTATGCCAAAATTGTTCAGGATTATCTAAATGGACGTTTTCCAAATCGCTGGATCGGACGCGGAAGCAACAGACCTTGGCCAGCGAGATGACCAGATTTAACCCCTTTAGATTTCTTTGCATGGGGCTTTATCGAGTCGCACGTCTATCAGACGAAGATTACGAGTCTTGAAAACTTACGTACACGTGTACGAACTGCTGCAGATAACATAACCCCGCAAATGCTCCAGAATGTGTTTAGAAATGCTGCGGAACGATTTGAGCTGTGCAGGGATACTGATGGGCGTCACGTCGAATCCTACTCTTAATTACTTAATAAATGTTACCACTTTATCATTTTATGATTGAATTCCATATAATTTCCAAGTGCTTCACAAAAATAGATCCTGACTTTATGTACACCCTGTATATATATATATATATATATATATATATATATATATATATATATATATATATAATATTAGGGTGATTCAAAAAAATCAAAGTTTTTTTTTTTAATTGTTCAACCTGTATTTTTGTTCCCTATGACAAAAAAGTAGTGTATGCCAAATTTGGTGAATTTTAAATAAAATTTACTATGTGCTACCAGGCGTCAAAGTTTCCCTCTTTTTCAATTTGTTTGTTTTTACAACTTATGATTTTATGTTTAATTGTTTATATTTCAGAATTTTTAATTAATGGTTTATATACTAGCTTGCTTTTAATTGTTGCTTGGAACTCGTAATTTTGATACCAATTAATCGCTACCAGGCGTCAAAGTTTCCCTCTTTTTCAATTTGTTTGTTTTTACAACTTATGATTTTATGTTTAATTGTTTATATTTCAGAATTTTTAATTAATGGTTTATATACTAGCTTGCTTTTAATTGTTGCTTGGAACTCGTAATTTTGATACCAATTAATCGATTATGGAAGCTAGGCCTAACTCACCATCACCCAGTTGCTCATTTGGGAGAAGTTCTACAAGAAAAGAAACTGAAGTATGGCTAATTGGGCAGCCCTCTGCAGTACTAAAAACATTCGTATTACCATCAGAGAAGGAAATGATGGCCCTCTTCATGCACTACAGAAATATTAAAAAGCAAGACATTAGAGAATCATGCTGCTCTACTGCGGATGATGTGCTAACAGTTTGGAAAAAAGCAGGAATACCAGCAAAACAAAGAATACATGTAGTAGATAAAATTCAAGGAATACTGAAGGAATGACAGCTGCTTAAGAAAAACAAAGCAAACAAATTGAAAAGATCACAAAATTTAAATAATAAAGAAGAAAAATGGAAAGATAAACTGGAAAACTTATTTGACATTGCTCATGAGAATGCTATGCAGCTTATAAAAATAAAAGATAAGAAATTCTTGAAAATGCAACGTGAGAAAGGACGTCATGGAAAAATGGGTACCATTGATAAGGCTGTTGCTAAAAAAGAGCAAAGAGCAGCAGAAAAGCAACAACGTTATGAAAAGAGGAAAGCAGAAGAAGAGATCAAAAGAAAAAAGAATGAAGAGGCTGTCATACTCACCAGTACATCATCAGAATCAGAATCAGAGGAGAGTAAAAGTGATGAATCTGGTTTCTGCTGCACAACCTTCAACATGGAAAAGTAAGGTTGGCAAACGTAGAAAATTGTTTGATGATAAATTATTAGGAAGTCTTGATGTTGCAAAATTGAGTGACAGAAATGCGTCTCTTTTTAATGCAAACAATCAGACATCGCTTGAATGGGACATCTGCGAACAAATAAAATGCATGTGTTTCAATACAACGGCAGCCAATAGGTCCTAGAAATGGTGCAGCTATTCTTCTAGAACAAAAATTCGACAACGATTTATTGTGGCTGGCATGTCGACACCATATATTTGAAATTATGCTGGAAGCTGTTGTTTCAAAGTCTTTATCACCATCTTCTGGCCCAGATATAGTCCTTTTTAAGAAGTTCAGAGAAAAATGGTCAAGCATTAATAAGGAGGACTACGAGACAGCATTATCAGATCCAGATATCCATGAAAATATTCATGACATCAAAGATGACATAATTATATTTGCAACAAATCAACTAGATACATTCCAACCAAGAGACGATTACCTAGAACTAGTGCAGTTAACAATTATTTTTTTGGGAGGTGAACCAAAAGGTGGAATCAAATTTAAACATCCAGTGGGACTTCATCGGGCTAGGTGGATGGCCAAAATTACATATTCATTAAAAATTTTTATGTTCAAATCTCAGTTCAAAATTTCAGTAAAAGACAAAAAAGGACTAAAAGACATCTGTCTATTTGCTACTCGGTTATATGTAAAGACATGGTTTACAGCTCCTGTGCCATCTTGCGCTCCTCGTCTTGCTCTGGAATTATTACAGAATCTTGTAGTCTACAAACAAATAAATGACACAATTGCATTTGTTGCTTTTAAAAAACTGTTAGGTCACCTCTGGTACCTATCAGAAGAACTGGTAGCCTTGGCCTTTTATGATGATGAAGTGCCTACTGAAACGAAAAACAAAATTGTAAAGGCCTTGCAAAATACAACAGAAACTCTTCCTGCAAAACGGGCTTTTCTAGATCCTGCACTTATTCCAACGAAGAAATTAGAAGATTTTGTCATCAAATACTCAAAGATTCTTTACAATAACAGAATTTAGTTCAAAATTTTTACTCAAAGATGCTAAAGAATGGCATAATGATGAAGAGTATAACTCCGCTAAGAAATCTATCAAACAGTGGAAAGTCGTGAATGATATAGCGAAAAGAGGAGTAAAATTAATGGATGAATATAATAAAATACTAACACATGACGAAGATCAAAAACAATTCTTGCTACAAGTAGTGAAAAACTACAAGGCTGTTTACCCTGATAGAAAGAAAGAAACATTGATGAAGTAAGGACAGCTAATGTCTCAAATATCATGCTAGTTTAATTATGCATGTTTGTGGTTATGGTAGGACCTACGGGGGAGCTTTCCACATTAAAAAAAAGCAATGCGCCTTGTACTGTACCCCCTGGGTGGTGTGGAAAAATTTGACAATTTGAGTCGTTCTGTCAATTTTTAATTGCTGGTAGCAACCCTAAAAATTAAAAATTTGCTAAAATATTTAGGATAGTTGTTTTTATGCTGAAATGAACCATTTAAAGGGTTGAACACATTAAAATATAAAAAAAAATTTTTTACCCCCATATTTGAATCACCCTAATGTATATATATTACGTGTGTGTGTTTGTGTGCGTGTGTGTGTTTAGGGGAAAGGGAATTTAAATGTAATACTGCCAAGTCATATACTTAACTAACAGGAGAAAATAAATTGCTTAAGTAAAAAGGTGAGAAAATGAACGATTTACCAACTGTTTAATTAATGAATATACTTTTATTTTTGTTTTCAACAACACCAGAATCTCCGGGAACAATCAACGACACAGAATTAACTACAACAACAACATTGACAACCATTTTGTCATCAACAGATACAAAAGAACCGCATACATCATTATCATCTTCTAGTACAGACACTATTCCTTCTACTACACCGCATGAAAATTCAACCACAACTTCATCAGGAATAACATCAAATACAACACCGACAACCACGAGTATACCCGAATTCACGTCAGTAAGCGCAGAAACAACTTCACTAATAAACATATCAGAAATGATCTCTTCAACAATTCGCGGTGACTCCTTACAAACAAATTCGCCAGCTTCTCAAAAGAATGGCATCAATGGTGAAAATTCAGGTTTGTATATTTTACGTTCAAGATCTATTCTAAATTTCGGAACCCTAAAAAGGGTGATCAAGAGTTAGGTCGCTTTTATTTGTAGGAGTTTTTTCTCAAAGTATTTTCTAAGTTTCAAAAGGCTACATACACCATTACTAGTGTAGACAGTTTCCATACAGTGTCATATGAAAGGCAACAGGCATTCAACAAAACTTTTCCTAAGTGCTGACAACCTCCATAGGAAAATGCGAGTATGTAAGGAATTATGTCAGAAGTCTCTCAGAAAATTAAATGTTCTATTGACGATGGAGAATTAAACAGCTGAAAGACTGATCGTAACAATAGTAATGACGGTTGAAGTTGTTCAATATCCTCCGTAACAGCAAAGTTGATTTGAACGGAGGGACCCTACAACTTTTATTTTATGCAGCGAGGAGGGGCCAAGGGCGAATGCCTGCAAAAACGTCCCCCGATAGAAAAAGAATAGAACCAAAATCAAGGTCAGGGTTTTCGAGGTGCCCGGACACTCTGCGTTTGAAAGATTGGAGGTCATAAACAGGGGGAAAGATGAATTGAGGAAGATTGTTCCAGAGTTGACCGGTTGAGTAGACGAAAGACTGAAAATACAGATTAACCCTTGCGTTAGAGAGTTGGACAGAAAAGGAATGAGAATGTATCGAAAGTCTGGTCCTGCGTGCTCTCTTTAAAGAGGAGGCATGCAGTTAGAGAGTTCAGAAGAGCAGTGTCCGTTATAATAGCGATAGTAAAAAGAGAGTGAGGCAGCATTGCGGCGAAGAGAGAGGGATTGAAGACAGTCAGTAAGAGGCGGGGAATTGATGAGACAAAAAGCCTTTGATTCCACTCGGTCAAGTAGAGCTATGTGGGATAAGCCACCCGACACGTGAGAAGCTTACTCTATACATGTGTGGACAAGACCCCTGTACAGAGACAGCAACTGAGCGGGAGTGAAGAACTGCGGAGCCGGTACAGCACACCTAACCTCTTAGACGCCATTTTAGAAAGAGTGTATATATGATCTTTCCAGGAAAGCTCACGAGTAAAGGAAACCCCAATAAGAGAGGAGGAAGGATTGAGTTGTGTGTTGTTGAAGGTAAGGGAATAGTTGTGTGGAAGATTGTGACGAATAGACAGATGGACGAATTAAGTTTTTGAGACAATGAAAGTCACAAAGTTTTCCCTACCCCAGTAAACTATATGTGAGAACTCAACCACGGGTTGCTACATCATTTGAACGTAGAAGGACGGTCACCCATCGAACTACTAAACAGACCCATCGTCGTTTAACACAGGAAACGCTCTTTTCTCTTAGTAGTGAGGGATCCAATCTTCTAAGAAATGTTTAAAAAAAATTACAGTAAAGTGAATTTCAGCGAATGAATTCCAGTCCATAAAGCTTCTTTCAACAAAAGGGGTTAAAAAAATTCATTATCATTATTATTATTGAAAATGAAAAGGTTTATTGGCAGACCATAGTCCATATGACATATACTAATAATACAATGACAGTTCACATACTAAGGATAAAAATACAGTATATACAATTTATTAGAAATAATACAGTAATGTCGTAGTTAAGTGGAGCTACAGACAGATGTTTTCGTACCAAGAAGTCCATAGATTAGAGGATAAACGGCAGGACTCATGGCTAGCTTGGATAATCGGGTTGGTTGATTTTTTTTAATTCTTTGCATTAGACTGTATTGAGCACGTCTTGTTACCTTCGAGAAGCTCGGAACATTGCGGGTAGCAAACATTTGCGAAGCTGAGCACCTCGGGGTTAATTTATTAGGAGTCTGAAAGACCTGTTGTACAACAAATTTAGGGTTCTGCCAGAACCTTTTTCATAATTCACTCAGAGTTGCTGTCCATATATACTGTATTACTGCAGAAAGTACGAAAGAGGGTGTCTTTAGCTTCACTTGTACAGAACCGGAAGTTCCTTGTAGTCATATTCGCTTTAACACAAAGACTTCAAGATTGTTTTCTTATATCTGAGTCATTATTCAAGGAGCTGGTAATAGTTTGACCCAAACACGTAATTTTTGTACTTCCTCAATTACTTCACCATTCATTTTAAACCTAATGTCAGCTGGCTGATTACAGCTTTTAGGATGAAATTGCATAATCTTAGTTTTTGTAACAGAAGGACTTATTAACAACATATCATAGGCATAAACTAACTTATTTCTCCTTGTGTTATCTATACAACATCCAACTGTTGCTTCATTAAGTGAAGCAATTAATCCGTCAATATTCACATTAAACAGCAGAGGAGAGAGCAAGGAGCCTTTGCAGAGGAGCCAAAACATTCGAATAGTACATTGCCCCATCTAACAGTAAAAGATTGGTGGGAATTAGGGCATGATTCTGATTAATCAGTTAATAACTGTTTCTAATTTAATCATTAATTAATCAAAAAAATATTTTTAGAAAATTATGGGAAATGATTAATTTTCCTCATAATTTCATCAGCATTTTACCTTATATTTTGTAATGTATTATTTGAATTTGGCACCTTTTGCGTGTATAAACTGTCTAATCCGCCCATGCCTGATTTCTTGAACTAAAGCAAACTACTGTAAATATTTGAGCAAAATGTTTTTTTCGGTCTTATCTCACGCAACAGAAACAATAAAGCTTTTTCTTACTCTTTTCAGAAGTATTTAATTTTCAATCATTTGTAATCAGTTAATCATTAATTAGAAAATTTCATCATTCATCACTTTTTCCTAAAAATGATTAATTAACCATGCCCTAGTGGGAATACCAAAATTTCAATAAATTTAATATGTACATGGGAACTTTCCTATCTTCTAGTTTTTTAACTAAAATATTGTGGTTCATCCTATCATATGCCTTACTTATATCTAGGAAACAGCTATAAATAGTCGAATTACTGTCAGTGTATTTAAATATAATTTCCTTCAGTATATAGATAAACAGATCATTTAAGTGGGACCTTTTAAAACCAAATTGATTAGATGTCCATAGGTAATCATTTAATCGGAGTAACAAGAGTTTTTCTAGTAGTTTCGAGAAGCAGGAAGCGACAGCAAAAGGCCTGTAATTATTGCTGGATAGAATGTCCCCATATTTTTGACCAGGGGCAACATATGTACCTCATGAACTATTATTATTATTATTATTATTATTATTAGTAGTAGTAGTAGTAGTAGTAGTAGTAGTAATTGTTGTAGTTTCATTTTCATTACTCATAATAATCATTATTTATGGGCTAATACTTCATTATAATTTCTGTTTGAATGGAATACGAGTGGTTTTTGATGTAAATAAATATTAATATGCAGTATTTAGTTTGTTTAATTCAATTCCCTCTGTCAAAATGCTTCTCGTTAAGAATTATACCCTAAGTATATAACTGAATGATATATATATATATATATATTTTTTTTATTTTTTTTTCCTGTAAAGCTGTAACACGTATCTTGTCGAAGTTCGATTAAAAGTTGAAAGAAAGTGAAATCGTGGTAATTAAAAAGTATAAAAAGCTGCCAGTGTATAGATCCAAGCGAACACTTGTGGTACATGCTAGATAGGTCATTAAGGAAGCGGAAACCAAATAAAAATAAAAGAAGAATGAGCTGCAATACTTCAAGAATAAATAGCAAAATTCACCAATGAAATGCCAGAACGTGTGTCAGCGTTACATGATGCAAAGGGGAGAGCAACACCATTTTAAATACATCGATTCAATAAATTCGTTATTATTTATTGACTTTTATTATTAAATCAGAAACTATGAAAAAAAAAGTATCTATTTACGTTTGTCAACCCTTTATATCTAAGGCAGATGTTTCGCATACGTTGGCATGGCATAATTGAGCTTTGGAGACCTTGTCTTTGGCTCTCTGCGTCTTCTGTGGAGAATTCATTTTTGCGGGAGCTCGCCCTTAGCCCCCTCCTTCTTACATTAAAAATAAAAATTGATATATTCCAAATATCAAAGTTGGGGCCAATGGATGTTACGCGAGTTACCAAATAGAATTCAGAAAACTTTCTAAAATTTATTTGGAGAAAAATGGCACGTCACTTTTAGTTTTAAATCTGGCAAAAGTACCAGAATTTAAAAGTATATTTTCCTGAGTTTAGTAATTTTTGTACATTATTTTCCTAATACCCAGTATACAAGTCCTTCCGCTGTATTAATGACCTGATATTTTCATTCCGTATAAAATGTCTTTCAGTTATACTAGGCTATAAGTTTTCACCGGTACAACTTACCGGGTTTAGTTGTTCTTGAAAATTTTCTCTCCGTTGTGGATTTATTATCCAAATTATTAGTGATTAACCTATTTAATTCTACTCGGTCGAATATACCTGCAAAGATCCTTTTTTGTTTCCATAACTGTCTGTCTGAAGTAACCTTTTTTTCGCTAACAAACGCAAAAGTTCTGTAGCAGAGACCGGTATGTAATACCGAATTGTACTTGGGGAGGGGGGTTACCAAATAATACACAAATTAGGTTATTTTACGATTTCTGATCAGATTATAAAATGAAAAATTAAAGGAATTTGATATTTCCTATTATATTAAAGTATAATAAATTGTCCAAATGTACAATCTTCAAACTGATACAAAAAATAATAATTTCCTATTTTACGATTTTCTTAGCAAATTTTGTCAATTTTGAGCTCAGTAAAAATTCAATTAAACAATATGAATTTTGTTGAATTTACGATTTTCAAAAGAATTTAAAGGAACCAAAGTAACCTGACATGTTTTCTGAGCTGATACACACAAAATAAATTAATTAAATTTACGATTTTTGATCTGCATAAGAAAAATCAAATTAGTTAGATTTACGATTTTGAAATAAAATATTGTGATGGTGCCAACTTTGTTAATTTCGAAGTGAATGAAAAATAAACCATTTGGCTAATTTATAACTTTTGAGCTAATTAAAAAATAGCATATTACCCTAATTTGCAGTTCTGGATTTCATAAAAAATAGGAAAGTTTTTAACTGAAACAAATATGGAAATCAGTGACATTTGGAATTCAAGATTAATAAAAAACAACTGTAATGTAGCATATTTTATTATTTCTAAGTTCAAAATAGTAACAAATTATTCCGCTGTCGCCTATCTGTGATTGAATGAAAAGTTGTAATTTCGATAGTTCGTTATTTTTGAGGTATTTAAAAATAGTAAATTTAAGTAATTTAAAATTTATAAGTGATAAAATGTAAAAATTTAGCCTATTTACGAATTTTGAGGTGAATTTAAATGGTAATTTAATGGAATTTAGAAATTTTATTCCCAAAATAAAGTCATTTAGTCTATTTTGCAATTTAGAGATTAATAAAAAAATTAAAAGATAAAAATAAAAAATTTATATAATTTAAATTTTTTATTAAAATATTATAAATGAGGCTCATTTCTGATGTTCAAGATTAAAAAATGGGTTAAATTAACCTAATTTACTATTTTTTAACTGGTTAGGAAAAATGAATAATGTAAATTTACGAATTTCGAACTAAGTGAAAAAAAAAAAAATGAATCAAATCTACATGTTTTAAACTACTAAAAACTTGGGAAAGTCTCTATTTTATGATTTTTCGGATAACACAAATTATCAGTTTAGCATGCCTATTATTTTCGAGCTGAATAAAACTTTGCCTAGTGGGACATTTACGAATTTTCAGCGTGATTATCAAACTAGAAATTAGTTTAATATACGATTTTGTCTCATAAAAAAAATTATCAAATTATTTTCGCGATTTTTGAGCTGAATTAAAAAATAGCAAATTAACCGAATTTCGAGGTGAAGAAAAGATAGCATATTAACCAAAGAATTTTAAGATGGACAAAAGTTTAAATTTTGCAGATTTCACGATCTTTGAGCTAATTAAATAATAAAAATTAGGTAAATTTAGGATTTTCAATATGATAAAAAATAGCAAAGTAGCATTTTTTTTACTGTTTTTGAGCTGATACAAATTAACCTAATTTACGATTTTCGGAATTAACGAAACTACTGATGTTTGAGGTTGTTTAACATCCTTCTTAATAGCAAAAGTTATGTGGCGTAATAAACTTACAGCTATACGTGAGATCCAAACCCCGGGTCACTACATCATCTGAATGTGAGCAAACAACGCTAAATTCACCGAATTTACAATTTTTCTAAAAATAAAATAGCTTCGAGCTTAAGGTCTCGGAGACCTTGTTTTTGGCTCTCTCCGTCTTCTGTGGAGGGGTCACTTTTGCGGGCGCTCGCCCTTAGCCGCCTCCTTCTACATTAAAAAAATAGTTAGGATCACCTGAAGAACAGGGCCCCCAGACTTCTTTAGTTAGCTTTATAAGGCTAACTAACGAAAATATCACGACCTAACCTAATCAATCGTTAGGTCAACTGTACGCCCTTGACGATTGGTTAGGTTAGGTCGTGATATTTTCGTTAGTTAGCTTTATAAAGCTAACTAAAGAAGGCTGGGGGTCCTGATCGTCAGGTGATCCAAAAGTTATAGCAATAGGTGGATCTTTTCGGTTTGACGGCCTGTAATATTTTTTAATATTACTTGTTTTTTATTGTCCAGTTTTAATCGAGGATTTCAAAAATAACATTCATGTTTTAGAGAAACAAATAGTGAGGCAGTTATACATTTTAGTTTAAAGAATATCATATACGCTTTAAGATTCCAAAATCCTTGAAAGTTTTAGGTCAACTGTACGCTCATGACGATTAGTTAGGTTGTCATAATATTTTCGTTTGCTTTGACAGTAAACGGCTCTTTTCCGTTCTACCCCAGCATCAAAAAATGAAATTATATATTATTTTCTACTGTAGTTTTACTTGCTGAATTCAATAATATATATCTTATTTTGGAGAAATTAATAAAAAAAGAGTTTATAGTCCGTTTATTTTATTTAAAAGTAGAGATTGCATTAAGATTTCAATAAAAATGTCCTTTCCTTTTTGTCTTCTCCTCCACAGAAATTCACATAAATAAGAATCTATCATATTTCTAGATGTTCCCCAATGTCCTTGTTCCTTTGTTTAGCTAAATCAACTGTACGCCCTTGACGATTGGTTAGGTTAGGTCGTGAATTTCGTTAGTTAGCCTTATAAGGTTAACTAAAGAAGGCTGGGGTAAAACGCTATTCCTTAACTATGTTTATGAAATTCCATTTATCATCCATAACAATATCTACAAAAGAGAGAAAAAAATTAATAATTATAACCATAACTAATTAAAGCACGAATACTGTCTCCAAAATAAAATATATATTATTGAATTCAGCAAGTAAAACTACACTAGAAATTGTTGCTGGGGTAGAACGGAAGAGATCCCCCAGCCTTCTTTACTTAGCCTTATAAGGCTAACTAACGAAAATATCACGACCTAACCTAACCAATCGTTAGGTCAACTGTACGACCTTGACGATTGGTTAGGTTAGGTCGTGATATTTTGAGTTAGCCTTATAAAGCTAACTAAAGAAGGCTGGATTTTAATTATGTTTCAATGGCGGCAGTCAAACGGAAAAGATCCAAGATCCCAGTAAACTAACGAAAATATCATGAGTTAACCTAACCAATCGTCAAGGGCGTACAGTTGACCTAACCGGGCATTCTGTTAACCTAACTGGGAATTCAGTTAACCTAACCAGTTGGTAGAGTCTAGAATTTGACGGTCCCGTAGCCATGACTCGTTTTTTTCCGCCGGCCGTCAAACCAAAAAGATCCCGATACGGTTTAAAAATATATATTTTAAATTTGTTAAATTGCATATAACTGCCTCACTATTTGTTTCTCTAAAACATGAATGTTATTTTTGAAATCCTCGATTAAAACTGGACAATAAAAAACAAGTAATGTTAAAAAATATTACAGGCCGTCAAACCGAAAAGATCCGTGGTGTATGCACGGTGAACCAAAAGTAGGTGGACAGTAGGTTGAATACGGTTTGTGTTATATTATATTATAACTATGGTGTTCATTATAACTATGGTGTTTGTGTTATATTATATTAAATATTATAACTAAATTTATTTAAATTTTATTTTGTATTATAGTATACAAAAAAATTAAAAATGTATTCTCAAAATAAACGTTATCATTTACTGTCCACCTACATTTGGTTCACCCTATATACCTTGGCAACCATTTTTTCTTGCTATGTAAGGATGAGCATCAGGGTGAGCTGAGCGCCGCCTGCCCTCGCTGGCAATTGAACCCAGAGCCCATAGATTCGTAGTCAACGATGCTAACCACTACATCACCACTACATTACTATACATACTCTATATACGAGGGTCGGTACGAAAGTAATGCCGGAGCAAGTTTAGTTTACGTTCCCCTACATTATTCTACTGTAGTGTAGTTTGCGTTCCCCAACTTTGTCTGCGTATACCTAATCAAATAAAACGTTAAAACTAACGAAAATATTACGACTTAACCTAACCAATCGTCAATATATATATATATATATATATATATATATATATATATATATAAATTGACGATTGGTTAGGTTAAGTCTTAATATTTTCGTTAGTTTTAACGTTTATTTGATGGAATCATTTAAAAAATGTCTCCTAAAGATCCTAGGTGTATTTGCGTTCCCCAACTTTGACCTAAAGTAGTTTGTGTCCCCTTTTGCGACCGGGGGACGTAAACTACACTTGCTCCGTAATGCCTCTTATTTTTCACTTAATATTTACTTTATATTTACCACGTATGTATGCTTATTTCTTGTAATTTTCACTGTAATTTGAATTATATTTGGTAAGAAATGAAATAAGAGGCAGTACTTTTGTACCACCCGTAATATATATATATATATATATATATATATATATACAGGGTGATTCAAAAGTCAGGTTACATAGGGAAATACTGTATTATGTAATGATACCGGGGAATAGTCACATCACATGTTCGATATGGCCAGCGTTAACAGCAATGCACTTGTGCAGCCAGCTAGGAATATCACATCAATGCGCTCCTCCTTCGATAACATCTCATAACTCATTTACCTGCAAAGAAACAGTAGTTCTAGTAATCTTTCACTTTCGTTTCTCTTATTTTGGACCAAAAAATTATTTAAGGGTTTCAGTATCTGCGATATCTCGTCTCCTGTTCAGACTTGGAAGAACAAAGCAGCCCAGTATTCAGCAACTAGAAGAACCAAACTTTTCCATCCTTTCAGCATAATGTTCGCACAGTTTTTATGAACATTTCTCAGTATGATTCCCATTAACTGTTTTCCTTTGGTAGTTTTAATACTGTAGGGACTTTTTAACCCCTCTTTTTCTGACGTTCTTACTTCAGTATATCTGACTTGGTACTGTACTTTAGTGTATTTTGTGTGTTGGTACTTGTTTTATAGCTATTTTATTCAAGTTCTGTGTTATTACCCTTCAATGATGTTCCAATTTATCATCATTGAACTTTATATTATTTTTTTCTTCTTAAATAACTTTCTGGTATCCATTTCTAATTTTATTATTATTATTATTATTATTATTATATTATTATTATTATTATTTTCAGAAGCTATATTTTTCCTAATTTTTGTTATCCTCAGAAGACGATCGAATGTTATCTCTGATTTCTCTGTATATTAACGACGGGAGAGTCGTTAATACCGTCTGCTGTGGTACGAAGCTAATGACCAGCTATACTCAATTTAAATGCATTTACCGCTTCCCTTTAATATCTACTAGCGGAGCGACCCGGCGTTGCCAGGGCGGAAGTTGAACGCTTGCAGAGAACCCGCCTTTCGTTCGGGTAAAAAAAAAAACCGCCGTACTATTCAATTAACCGGACATTCAATCATTTTCCCGTAGGTTTCGATTAATTTTAAGCAACTTCAGAATGAGACGTGAATGTAAAAATTAACCAACTGCTTAGTTTAACTGAATGACCGGTTAGGTAAACTGAGTGTCCGGTTAGGTTAATTGTACGCCCATAACGATTGGTTAGGTTAAGTTGTGATATTTTCGTTAGTTTTAACGAAAATATCACGACTTAACCTAACCAATCGTCAAGGGCGTACAGATGACCTAATCGGGCATTTAATAATTTTCCCGTAGGTTTCGATTAATTTTAAGCAACTTTTTCCTAATAATTTTTTCTCTCGAGGAGCCGTTTCCATATTTTAGGGTGACACAGACAGACAGACAGACAGCATATAAAGCATGTATATTGTATATGTGAAGATTTTAAAAAATTCAAATTTTTGTCGAATTAAAAAAAAAAAAAAATTTTGTTTGCTGAATCGTAAATGCATCGCGTGAAAAGCACGCGTTAGAGCTCCGCCCATTTTATGACGTGTCTATGATGTCACTATCTTTCAACCAATCCGGAATACAGAGGCCTCCAGCGGGCTCAGATGACCTCAGAGGCCGACGCCACATAGCCTATGTTTTTCCCCGGCCTCAGTTACCCCTATCCCCTAAGTTTCATCCAAATCTGGCCAGTGGTTTGACCGGCCTTAAGTAACAAAGTTCGCAGGCAGTTCGACCGTCACAAATAGTAAGATAATATAAAAAATTAAAATCCAGATACCCAATTTCACAGTAATATTTAGTTTCCTAAGTTTGGGATCAAGAGTTTCATGGTCACATTAACCAAAGACACTAGCAAAAAATAAAAATATTTTTTTTTTTAAATTAAACCTATAAACTGCAACATTTGCCTGAGCAAACGTTATAATAATAATCTTGAATGCTATTGAAACACGAAACCTTTTTCAAAGAACATAAGTTTTACCAAATTCCTTTCTGTATCAGTTAGTCACGAATGTGTGTGACACACAAAAAAAAAGAAAGAAAAAAAACAGTCCAGAACATTATACTCTTGCGTGAGTATATCCGATGAAAGCTATTATAGAAAGTAATTATTTATGAATTTGATCTCAGAATACAGAAAGTAATGAGAAATTATGATAATCAACCCTTCCTAAGTGTTTTTCTACGTCACCTGGAAACCTTTTTATCGACAAAAATAATGACGGAGCCATGAAAGCTCCACCTGCTCTCGCGTTCATTGGATAGTCGTGGTTTCATTTACTCCGATTGAGGTGCATACTTATACTTTCGTTGTGTAAAGGCAGAAAGCAGTAAGTCATCCCTATTTTTGTTTATTACTATGGAAAATATAATACAAAGTACAAAAATATTAGGATCAAATGTAGAATTCGGACCCCAGCCTTCTTTAGTTAGCTTTATAAGGCTAACTAACGAAAATATCATGACCTAACCTAACCAATCGTCAAGGGCGTACAGTTAACCTAACGATTGGTTAGGTTAGGTCGTGATATTTTCGTTAGTTAGCCTTATAAAGCTAACTAAAGAAGGCTGGGGTCCGAATTCTACATTTGATCCAAATATTATTTCAATAATAAAATACTAATATTAAATAGGAAAATTAAAGCGCTTAACCTATTTTAATAATTTACCACAAACGTTTCGAAACGTCCCCAGTTAAGTTATTAAAATATATTAAGATCTTTAGTTCTATTCATTATTAAATTAAAGTTCTTAGGAACAAAACAAAATGAAATTAAAATACTAGGATCACCTGAAGATCAGGGCCCCCAGCCCTCTTTAGTTAGCCTTATAAGGCCTTATAAGGCTAACTAACGAAAGTATTACGACCTAACCTAACCAATCGTTAGGTCAACTGTACGCCCTTGACGATTGGTTAGGTTAGGACTCAGGGATTCTTAACCTGGTGCTCGCGAGCACCAAAGTGTTCTTTAAGTTGTGTACAGTGCTCTCCACCTTCACCTAAAACTTTGCTCGCGAGCACTATAGTGAAGCTCTTGACCCCTCCTGACTTATAAAAAGCAATTTATTGTATCAAACGTAGCAACGATGTTTAATGTGCATGAAAAGTTAATGTGCATGAAAAGGTTAAGGAACCCTGAGTTAGGTCGTGATATTTTCGTTAGTTAGCCTTACAAAACTAACTAAAGAAGGCTGGGGACCTGATCTTCAAGTGATCCAAATAGACAGAGAGAGAGAGAGAGAGAGAGAGAGAGAGAGAGAGAGAGAGAGAACTTTGTTCAAACAACCAAAGTATTTGACAACCATTTCAAATGGTTGGTGACTTTGCCATTTAAATATATTACAAATAAGTATTTATTTTGGATCTTTTCAGTGTTCTGAACTGTAAAATTTTTAAATAAAAATACATTTTTCTATAGTGTAGTTTTATCCACTAATTTCAAAAATAACATTCATTTATTGGAGAAACGAAAAAAATTATAATAATTTGCGTTCTAATTACTAATCAAAGCGTAGCGTACGCTATTTTTACGCACCTAGGCAAGTTAGGCATCAGAAGAAGACCTGTAATGAATCTGTTTCAATCCGCAAAGGCACCTGGTTGGAACGATCAAAACTCCCTCTGAATACGATAATTAAATTTATTTATTGTTGGTGTAAAGAGTATACAAACGTCAAGTTTTGCAAGATGAACTTGATATGAGTTATCCTACTGTGGTTGATTACAACGACTTTTTAAGAGAGGTAAGTTACCTAGATGAGAAACTGAAATAATATTAACTATACCTAACCTAACTTAACCTAACCTAACCACTAAGCCTAACCTAACACAACCAAACCAAAATTCTGCACGATATTTCTAACTTTTCAGTTGAGAAAGCCTAGTCTAGGCTTTTTCTCCAAAACAAGAATACTTTAAAGGCAAATTTTTATCATTGATTTTCGTTTCTCCGAAAAACAAGAATGTTATTTTTTAAATTAGAATTTTTTTGTTTTTAATTTTTTACAGTTCCTAAAACTGAAAAGACCCTTGTTTTTCTTTGTATATGTACAGATGGAAAAAGTAAAGAGAGGATATAAAGAGTGTCTGAAGCTAACACCTTCGGCGGCCATTGCTGGTTTACTTCTTATTTTCGTCTCACAGAGTGAAGGGATAAATGATACTGTCGTAAATAGTAGTGTTATTGTCGAAAGTAAGTGTAGTTTTATTATATACTTAAGGACACTAAAGTAAAACGTGCAGCAGAGAGAGGGTTCGTCCCTGCATCGCTGGGCCGAGTCCAGAAATTAGAGCACTGGGCTACATTAGTTGGTTTGAACGTTCTGCCAGTTTCTGGTCCTCCCGACTGATTAATTATTACACACACTTGAATATAAAGTCTTTGGTTTCCTGGATGGTGTAGTGGATAGAGAGACGTGCTCGGGACGTGGTCAAGGAACACAGGAATGAACCCTCTTCTGTTCAGTACGTTTTACTTTAGTCTCCACATTAATATGAATCCACGTTATTATTATTATATTACATTATTATATATATATGCCAGCGGTCATAGCTCAGTGGGTAACGCCGTTTTTCTATGGGTGAAGTGAAGTGAAGTTATTTAGTTCGTAGGTTCGAATCCCTATGAAGCTAGTAATTATAATACAAGAATTAGAGTCAGAGGAATGGGCCGCAGTTTCTGTCATTCGTAACTGATTGTGTGTGTGTGTATATATATATATATGTGTGTGTGTGTGTGTGTGTGTGTGTGTGCGGCGCGCGCGCGTAACAAAAATCTTTTGAGTGAAAAAATTATCAACACTTAATTTGTTACCCTGAAAACGGACTTTCACACATGAGAAGTTTTTAATCGCCTTTATAGAAATTGTTGACTCAGTGAAGAGGAAAATGTTTATTATTACAATAAAGTTTTTAGCCGTTTCAAAAAGACAAAATTGATGGTCCAATTCACATTTTACTTATTGAAAACTTGCGGTAACTTATCGACAATTCCTACCATTTTACTCCGCGGATGGAAGTCTTTATGCCAGTTCCAAATCCTCAGTATTTTGACTTGAACGGAAACTGCACCGAATGAGCTACAAATCTATCTATCTATCTATCTATCTATCTATCTATCTATCTATTATTTATCTCTCTCTCGGCTATCCGAAATAGGAAAGCTGCGTATAGGAGGGCGAAGGCCAATCGTTCCCAAGAGAACACCGAGGTGTATGTCCGCCTGTGCAGGAAAGTGATGGCGAAGGTTAGGCTAGCCAAACGTAACGAAAAACTCCGGGTGGCAAGCCTCTGCAAGGGGACCCCTAAGGAGTTCTTTAGTTATGTTAATAGTAGAAAGCCCATTAGAAGCATGATACCGTTAAAGGACCCCAGCGGCGCGCTGCGGACCTCCTACGCGGACATCGCTAATGTGCTAAATGAGTACTTTGCGGGAGTGTTCACCAGGGAGGACACCCGCGTCATCCCCGAGTCAGGCGTCAGGCACGAGGGTGCTGGCCTGGATAGTGTTCGGTGTACCGCGACAGTCGTCGCCGATAGATTAGACAAACTGAGCACGTTTAAGGCTCCTGGATCAGACCAGTTCCTTTCCAGAGTCTTGCGGGAAGTGCGCGGCCAGGTGACTCCCCACCTAGCTACAGTCTTCAACAAATTGTTGGAGACGGGCCAGGTGCCTGGTGACTGGAGGGAAGCCAACGTGATCCCTATCTTTAAGAAAGGGGATCACGAAAGTCCAGGAAACTATCGTCCCATTAGTCTCACTTCAGTTGTAGGTAAATTATTAAAGGGGATAATAGCGGATAGGATCGTTGACCATTTGGATTCTACAAGCTGCTTGGAGACTCGCAACATGGGTTTAGACAGCATAGGTCGTGTCTCACCAACCTGCTCGAGTTTTTCCACGTCATGTGGAGTGAGTACGATAAGAGTAGGGCGATTGATATACTTCATCTCCACTTTCAGAAAGCCTTTGATAAGGTACCTCACCGCCGGCTAATGGCCAAAGTCCGCGCGCTGGTTATCGGTGGGAAGTAGGTAGCTGGATTGGAAACTGGCTGAAGAATAGGCGGTAGAGGGTTGTAATTAAAGGGGCTACCTCGGGTTGGGCTCGGTCACTAGCGGGGTTCCTCAGGGTTCCGTTTTGGGGCCACTGTTGTTTATCATTTACACAAATGATATCGACGCTGGCATTGTCAGTAGGATCGCCAAATTCGCTGATGACACCAAGCTTGGGGCCAATGTTGGGACGCCCGAAGCGATCGAGCAACTGCGTGCGGACCTACATAGGGTAGGAGAGTCCGAAAAATGGCAAATGCCGTTTAACTTGGGTAAATGCAAGGTCATGCACATTGGCTACGCCAATCCCAAGTCGGACTACTCCATGTTGGGGAGTAATATCGAGGCCACTGATTTGGAAAAGGACTTGGGTGTGCTAATTAGCAACGACTTAAGTTTACCAAACAGTGCGTAGAGGTGGAAAAGAAATCCCAGAAGCTGTTGGGTTATATGAGGAGGCAATTTCGATTTTGGAACAAGGAGATTGTGCTCTCTCTGTACAATTCCCTGGTTCGGCCGCACCTTGAATATGCTGTGCAGTTCTGGTCGCCCACCCTCAAGAAAGATATTGACAGGCTGGAGCGAGTCCAGGCGAGAGCCACAAAGTTAATCCCTTCCGTTAGGCATATAGGGTACAGTTGACGCTTACGCGCCCTGAATGTTTTTGCTGGAAACTCGGAGGCTGCGCGGTCAACTCATCGAGGTTTTCAAGCTCTTACATGGGTTCAACGATGTCGATTTTAGAAGCATGTTTAGTTTAAACGATAACTCAACCCGCAACAATGGTTGGAAGCTGGATTTGAAACGGTTTAGCACTAGTGTGTGTGGGAATTATGTTACCTATAAGATCTGTGACACGTGGAACAGGCTACCTTCAGAAGTTGTGAACAGTTCCTCTGTGGATCAGTTCAAGGAAAGGTTAGACCGAATCTTGCACACTATTTGAGGGTGACACAATTTTTCCTTGGCACCCGTTGCCATTGGTACCTCCTCGGTATGGGCCGCAAGGCACTTTGATCTCTCTCTCTCTCTCTCTCTCTCTCTCTCTCTCTCTCTCTCTCTCTCTCTCTAAGTCCTCGGATTACATATGACGGTGACCATCCCGTAGAGACCATAAGTTTTACGAGAAATGAGGTACAGTAATTAACTGATAAGATGAACAAATACAAATCACCTGGCCCGGATGTATTTCTTCCAAGAGTATTAAAAGAGGTTAGCCACAATGTTGTTGACGACTTAGTAACCATATTCAAACAATCAATCGAGTTAGGGAAAGTTCCAACCGACTGGAAGTTAGCAAATGTAACACCAATCTTTAAAAAGGGTGATAGGGAAAATCCTTGTAATTATCGCCCGATCAGTTTAACATCAGTTGTCGGCAAACTGTTGGAATCCATCATTACAAAAAGTATTGTGTATCATCTTGAATCTAACAATCTAATTTTTTATTCTCAACATGGATTTAGGCGACATAGATCCTGTCTGACAAACCTGTTAGAGATTTTCCATAATATGCATACACTATACGATGCAAGTAGGGCAATAGATATAGTGTATCTCGACTTTCAAAAAGCCTTTGACAAAGTCCCTCACGCGAGATTGATGGCTAAAGTCAAAGGACTAGGAATCACCGGGCTCGTTTCCAACTGGATTGAGGATTGGTTAAAAGATAGGAAGCAGAGAGTGGTAATAAATGGAGTGGCTTCGGAGTGGGCGCCCGTCACCAGTGGTGTCCCACAGGGTTCCGTTCTGGGTCCTTTACTTTTTATCATCTATATTAACGATATAGACGTCGGGCTTCTAAGTACAATCTCCAAATTTGCAGACGATACGAAATTAGGAAGTAGTGTAGGTACTGAGGAGGGCATAAGAACGCTTCAGAATGATCTTGGCAGGTTGGGCGAATGGTCTGCTACTTGGTAGATGTCATTTAACTTGGACAAATGTAAGATAATGCACATAGGTTATAAAAACCCGAAGACCGATTACTCTCTCTTGGGAAGGAACTTGACTGAGACCGATCTAGAGAAAGATTTAGGAGTCTATATCAGCAATGATCTAAAACCGTCGAAGCACTGTGCTGAAGTCGAAAAGAAGGCCTTAAAAATATTAGGTTATATTAAAAGACAGTTCTAGTTTCGGAACAAGGAGACTGTAATGTCTCTTTATAACTCACTAGTCAGACCTCAACTGGAATAATGTGCGCAGTTTTAGTCTCCATCCCTCAGGAAGGACATAGAAAGGTTAGAAAGAGTACAAGCAAGGGTTACAAAATTGATCCCTTCAATGAGAATGCAAAGCTACCAACGGAGATTGAAGCGCCTAAATCTGTTTACCTTAGAGACAAGGAGGTTACGCGGTCAGCTTATTCAAGTCTTGAAGATGCTCAATGGAATAGACAGGGTAGATTACAGAAACCTATTCTCACTTAATGCCAATCCGACAAGAAATAATGGTTTAAACTGGAACTAAAGACATTTAGGACCTCTGTTTGCGACAATTTCTTTTCCTATAAAATAGTTAATATCTGGAACCAACTTTTCTCAGAGGTTGTTTCCAGCCAAAGTGTAAATGTGTTTAGAAATAGGCTAGACAAAGTACTGAATACTCTCATAGTTTAAGACTAAAACATGACATAACTCTGCAGGAGTTCGCTTGCACGGTGTCTATGTAGGCATGTTAATTATAGAGCTTTTATATATTCTCCACTTTCCTGTAAAATTTCCTTGGCTACTTTTCCAGGGTCAAGGTATTTTCTTCAACCTTTTTCCGTACCTTCCTCTGGCAGGGAGGGAGCGGAGGGAGGGTGGGGAGAGAGCCTTATACTTTTCTATTCAGTTTTCTACTACTGCTAGGATAGTTGAAAGAAAAGTAAACTTGTTTAATAACAGGAACCTCCCAGAGTTGACAGAAGGTCTTTGAGGATCTCTCTCTCTCATTTATATATATATATATATATATATATATATATATATAATATATATATATATATATATATATATATATATATATTTATATATATGTAATACGCCTCTCCCCGAGTTCGGGCAAAGTCAGGATGTTACTCGAGAGAGGGTATTACTTTAGCACTCCTGGATGCAGAAATAGTTCACTCTTCGTATTCCTACAATTGCGGAGAACTGTGTGGGCCCGTGAGTTTCTTTTTCCCAGTTATCAAAGTCCAAAGTCCAAAGAGGTAGACCAGCCATGAGTAGATCCTCGGGTCTTTGTTGGTCTGAAACATTATTACATTATAACAAAATAAACACAAAGGCTTACACAATTTTTAATTTGAATATAGGCGAGATAAATATAATTGATTAGAGTGAATCAATTGTTTCTTTTATACAGAGCAGAGAATTAATAATAATAATAATAATAAAAGTTTCATAATTATAATAGTTACTTTTTCTTCGTTGTAAGATATGAAATAAGCCAGAGACCCCTCTAAGACACCTTTTTCCGTTCTGAGTCTCCGAGTTTATATAAATCAATTGCTAAGCTACTGTTCTTTCTCTATACAGTCGGACTTAAATTGAAACCCCAAATCTTCCAATTTCCAAAAGCAATTCCGTTAACGGACCGAAAACCCTTTCAGCCCGGAGACCCTTCTCCTAGGGATCTACTTTAAGGGTGCTGGTCCCCTTCTTATATAGTGAAAGGAACGGAACCTGGTTACGCCATCACGCAAGCGGTTGACGTCACCTAAGAACATTGTAGAACCGAGCTTCTTAGCAATTGTTTTTCCCAAGTGAAATCAAAGAAACCGTCTGCGTCACTGCGTGTGAATTCCGTTTGGAAGGAAACGAGTCATACATAGCTTGAGAATTATTGAATGAATGAAATTACATAAACATAATGGTCATCAGGGCGCGGCTTTACTTCGATTATAAATTATAACATATATATACAGGGGTTGGACAAAATAATATGAACACCTTGATAAATGGCGGTTTTTATTCTTAATATGGAGTTGGTCCTCCTTTAGCGGCAATAACAGCTGCAATGCGTCGGGGAATTGATTCATACAGCGTTTGGACATTGGCTAGAGGAATCCTGAGCCATTCTTCGAGCAAACCCTGCTCCAGTTCCGCCAAAGACGCCGGCGGTGGGAATCGGCTTCTGACCTGCTGCTCCAACTGACACCACAGATGCTCGATAATGTTAAGATCCGGGGATTGTGGAGGCCAATCCAAGCGTTCTACGTCACTAACATGCTCTTCAAACCAGTTTTTAACGACCCAGCGGTGTGGATTGGTGCATTATCATCCTGGAAGACGGCGCCGCCATTGGGAAACAGCGTTTGGACCATGGGATGGACCTGGTCAGCCAATATTGACAGATAGACCTGGGCGTTAACCCTACCATGCAGTACTACAGCTGGGCCAAGAGTATTCCACGATATTCTGCCCAAACCATCACAGATCCGCCTCCATGCTTAACGGTTGGGGTCAGGCAGTCGGGGTCATAAGCATCTTTAGGCTGTCTCCAGACGTAAACTCGACCGGAACATGGAAATAGCGTAAAGGAGGATTCGTCAGAGTAGACTACATTCTTCCACCGGTCCATTGACCAATTCTTATGGTCATTACACCATTTTCTGCGCCGCTCAATGTTGATGTGCGAAAGGAAGGGTTTGGCAATTGCAGCCCTCCCATAGTATCCAGCTCCATGGAGCTCGCGACGTACAGTTCTGGTCGATACCGGGCTTGCAAGCTGCTGGTTAAGCTCTGCAGTCACTTTTGGAGCTGTGGTCTTATGGTGCTTTGTCATAATGCGCTTTAGCACCCGGCGGTCTCGATCACACAGCTTCTTCTTGCGTCCACTATTGCATTTGTCGGTGCTTGTCTTTCCATGGTTTTGGTATGCAGACATGACCATAGAGACAGTTCCTCTGGATACATTGAACATCTGAACGGTTTTCGTCACCAATGCACCAGCCATCCACGCTCCGACAATTTGCCCTCTTTGGAAGACTGACAGGTCTTTCATAACTGCTAATTCATAATTCACTCAGATCTGTAAAAACAACGTGAGGGTTATAACATGACGTATACACTCTCTGTTACGCATTTAAATAGGTTTGCCAGTCATTTGACCGTTTACTTTGTGTCTGAGCAGTCCGTAAAGATAACCAGTGAAATCGGCGGGTGTTCATATTATTTTGTCCAACCCTGTATATATATATATATATATATATATATATATATATATATATATATATATGTGTGTGTGTGTGTGGTGTGTGTGTGTGTGTAAAAGTTAAATTTCCTTTTTTGATAGTGTTTACCTTCGGTAAGTGGTAAAATGGTAAACCGCTTCCCGTCGACCAACGAAGTTAAGCGACATTGGGTTTGGATGGTAACTGAATGGGAGACCGTCCTTTGCGTTCAGATTACCTAGCGACCCGTGGTTCGCATCCCACGTAAAACTGTACATCCCCCCCGGCAGTCATATGACCTCAGATGTTGCGAAGGAGGTTAAATAACTACATCATTATTTATCCAGACAAATCAACATTTTTATTCGCAGAAAAATAAACTCATTTCACCTTTTCCGAGCAGCTGTATTGGAATGCAACAATTGCGTCATGGACTTGACATCTGTGGCTCTCTCCATTCCAGAGAAAATGAATTTGTCCGAAGGCACTTTGTATAATGAAGGAAACTTGCAGGTTAGTGAGAAAACAATTGGTAAATATACCAATTTAAATTATTAATTTAACAACAACAAAACCCCTAAATTTTTTCTTTGGCGATACTGCATGTAAACTTTCATCTAATCGTCCTTCAAAAGAATTCTAATTTCAGTTAAATTTTATAAGTTCTTCGCATTCTTCAAAATAGTTGTTTGTAACAAATATTTTAAGTATTTCTTTGCGTGTGGAAATGTAATGCTTTTCAATTTACTATAAAATAGGCATAACATCCGTTTATACACGAAACTCTTTGCTCAAATTTCTACGTAAGACCATTTTTACATTTCAGTCAAAGATAAAATTTATTGTTCATGATATAATAAGGTACTATTATCCCCTTCTGATTTGTCTACTCTGAAAGAGATTAATCAGCTCGTACTTATTCCCATAGGAATGTCATTTATCTGTAACATACATATATATATCAGGGTGAGTCAAAAGTATGGAAACACAGCAACTATGCTTATCAATGCAAATATATATGTACTATATATTTGCATTGAAAAGCATAGTTCCTATGTTTCCAGACATTTGACTCACCTTGTGTGTGTGTGTGTGTGTGTGTATATATATATATATATATACACACACACCAGTGTCATTGTCGTTCCACCTCACCAAAATATTTGAAAGAATAGTCAGAGAGAAAATCTATGACTTCTTGGAGACACTGGAAAGATTCAACGAAAATCAGCACGGATTCCGATCGGGAAGATCATGCTTATCACAATTTATAGAGCATTATAACAATATCGTAGATGCACATAACTTCCTCAGAGAATGACTACAGGTGGTCAAAATTCAAGGTGTATCATCATCAGAACCTGACGTACGCAGCTCAGTGCCACAAAGTACAGTGCTGGTCCCACTCCTGTTCCTTATCAAGGCGAATTCGAGGAGATTTATTTTAGGTGTTTAAAATGATTAAAGGTTTTGATAATGTCGACGCCAAAAAATATTTCACCTTCAGAAATGCTAACAGAACTCGCGGTAATGGTTCCAAATTCGTGGGTAAACATTTTAATTCTAATGAAGTTAAACATTTTGTTTTCAATCGTATAGTTAATTTGTGGAATGGATTGCCAGCCAGTGTAGTTCAAAGTAATTCGATCGAATCCTTTAAAAAGAAACTGGATGCTTCTCTTTCCTTAAACCCCCTGTTGGAAGCATATTTTAGCGCATAGAAATGTAGAATTTTCACGTGGATTCCCTCCTCTGTACTTTAAACTCTTTACCTTATCTTTAAACCCTTTCCTACTCCTCAACCTCTTTTCTCTCCTTTGCTTTGAAACTTTCACTTGTCTTTAAGTTTTCTTCCTTCTTTAAACTTTCTTCCTTCTTTAAACTTTCTTCCTTCTTAAACAGACAACCTCGTAGGGACCACCCGGTCTGTTGCTCTTTGGTGTCCTTGTATTCCTTTTTATAAAGGCGGCAAAATACGCGAGTCGCGCGTATTACATTACCTTTAAATTATTTTTTAAAGTACAGGGTGTTCAAAAAGTCGTACTGCAGTTGTAAAATTTATTTATGTAGGGGCACTACATAAATAAATGCTAGTCCCGTCAATAATGTATGAAAGGTGAAAAGCAAAATATAATGATTATTTCCCTGGTTTATTTTCCGCTTAAAATGCTAGACTGAAAATAAAAGGTAGTTAAAATTTCAGCACTACATAAATAAATTTTCAAACTGTAGTGCGACTTTTTGAACACCCTGTATAAAAAAAATACATTATAACTAATGAAGAATTTACATTTTTATTGTACGTTTCTAAATTCTATATTCACTTTAAACTTACTAAAACAAAGGAAATGTTAAGGGCGTTCAAGTAGGCCTACTTTTCATAAACAAATCTGAACAAACGTCTCCAGCGAGTTCAGGAAATTATAAAATCAATCTAAAACATTTTTGGGGAAAGTCATTTTCTGATTGAAAACTACTCTTTAATTAATTAGGAACTTTTTTTTTTTTTTTTTTACTATTTCAGTCAAGGTACATTACTTAAAGTGGAGGAGTGAACGTAGTACTTGGTTCTATATGCTAATGCGCGGTTAGCCGCGATACCATTATTATTAAAATAAAAGCTTAAGAATATATTCGTTTCTCATTTTTCCAGCGATTATAGTGAACACGCAGAATCGTGTTATTAAAAGATCGATAAACACATTCGTCTACTTAATCGCTATACTTGAAATAATAATTATTTTTTAGTCCCGTCAATAATGTATGAAAGGTGAAAAGCAAAATATAATGATTATTTCCCTGGTTTATTTTCCGCTTAAAATGCTAGACTGAAAATAAAAGGTAGTTAAAATTTCAGCGGCTTTATAGTATTTGAATCATTCTATGTTTATATATAACCAAGCTTCATGAAAAAGTAGGTCTATTATTATCTACTCAGTATGCTTCAGTAAGCTAGGGTGTCCATAAATTATCTTTACAAATCCGATTAAATTTCAAATGAATTTGTAAAGATAACTTATGGGCACCCTGTGTGTGTGTATATATATATATATATATATATATATATATATATTAAAAATTTATCCCTCACCAGGATTCGAACGGAGACCCGGCCGTTGACCATGAGGCCAAGACAGGAAAAGGTTAACAACAACATGGTGATATTTTATTACGAGAGAGAAACGCACAACGCTTTCGCGTCCAGGTGTTTTTACGTTGCTAACCCCCTGCACTCGAGCCAACGTACAACATTTAATTGAAATCTATATGGAAAACATTAGGGTACCATGAGATGCAAATACAAACGCATAACCTCGAGTGGTGGGATAGAATTTTGCATATGCAAAAAATTTTGAGGTCTCTTGTAAATTTCTATATTATCTGATATTGGCATATAGATGATATTTTGTCTCTGACCAGATAATTTGGGTGTTGATGAATTCCAAGTGTTATGTTGAATAATTTAGTTTCATCAACAAAATTTACTGTTGAAAAAGAAAATGACAAAAGCATATCATTTCTGCATTTTAAAAATGCGAAGATACTAAAACCATTTCAAATTTGAAATCTTTAGTAAACCTGCTAATAATAATAACTCGTACAGTAAATTTACCTTTATTCTAATCACTGCCCTTTCATAAAATCTCTCAATTTTCTTCTATGTTTCTTAGAGCATTAAGAGTTTCGATCCATGAAGGTTTCGATTCTAAGATATTCAATATTATGAACATTGACAGTAAACTATATTAACCGGTTTCCTTTTCAGAAAATTGTCTAAGCAAAGTTAAAATGAGGTACTAACAATGTAACTCACAAAGACATAATACTATAACCTTTGGTCATAAAAACATTTTTATCCTTTATTACGATGTAAACTTTAAACAACTTCCTGCCTTACTTAAAACAATTAGAAATAGCCTTGTTTTTAATTTTTAAAAATACCATTAAATCTCACTTAATTAAAAATAGCCCAAGTAATGCAGATGGGAGCGACTACTCCACTGGATGTAAACATTGTGATTTAGTATATAGGACAAACTAGTTAAACTCTAGATGTTAAAACAAAACAACATAAATATGCTTGTAGAACCGCGAATAATTCTAATGAATTGTTTAACAATAAGTACAGAAATAATTACAGTATTAATTGGGAAGGATAAAAAAATTCTAAGTCTCCCCTAATGCACCCATACTACTGAACTCAAAGCCACGGAGTCCACTGATGGCGAACCACTGACCCGCGGGTCAAGTACTGCCCCACGAGCTCTTATTTAAATAAAATATAAATACGAAATTCTTATATATAAATATAAATACCAAATACCAAATTCTTTTGCATCAATGAAAAAGCTAGCATTAGCTCTGCTAACAATGTTTGGCTCATCTTATTCATGTGAACAGTTGTTTTCCTCCAAGAATTTCGTCAAATCCATCACTAGGAATCGCCTTGGCACAGATATGAGTGCTGCATGTGTAAGACTAAAGACAACTAAATATAAACCTCGGATCAAAACATTAGCAGCTAAAATCCAACAAGTTTCTCACTAAAAATAATAAGTAAATAAATTATTGTGACCCAATTTCATTTTTTTTAAAATCAAAAGTAACAAAAATGACCCGCCAGCAAAAAAAGGTTCGCCACCACTGCCATAGACAATACTTCATTCGCGATATGTGTCAAGTATTCTATTCCTACTTTATACATTTGTAAATGTACAAAAGTATTTCCATTAGATGTAATTGGAGTATCCCAGCAAGAAACGGACCATTTAGTAAATGCTATAAATGTTTTATTGACTTTTTATTTGACTGAATCTCCTATTCTTGCTGGGATCTTCAAATGCCTCTAATTTTCCTGTTTGGTAGGGATGTCTCGACGCCGTGGTTACGATGACTTGTGAAAACGGTTCAATCTACAACACCAATCCTCCATCGAGTTATATTTCCCTAAAATGCTCAATTGACGGATGGGTCTTGGAGAACGACAGTTCAATGCTGGTAGAGTACATAGTAGGATGCAGCTATGGTTAGTTCCATTTCGTAAAATCATTCAGAAAATGTTGATGATCAATTAATATTTATTTCATTAAGCATGTATTGCCTCACGTATAACTAATTCCAACACTGAAAAACATACTTAGTTGTACGATACAAACTTTGACTATTGTTACCAGATATTGTGTTAAGATATCATTTTCCTTTAGTTAGCTCTACCAAATGTATGGCATTCATGTCGAAATTTTGTCTTTAGGACAAAAAGATAGATTCCATCATCAAATTTTACATATATATATATGTTACATGGAATCTGTATAACTAGGGATTTCATGGAATCCCTAAAATGTTCAGGGATTTTATGTAAAGTTAAGTCGTGATATTTTCGTTAGTTTTAACGAAAATATCACCACTTAACCTAACGAATCGTCAAGGGCGTACGGTTGGCCTAACCGGGCATACAATAATTTTCCCGTAGGTTTAACGAAAATTTCACTACTAATCCTGCATAAAATCCCTGAGCGTTTTAAGGATTTCATGAAATCCCTAGTTACACAGATTCCCTGTAACATATTTAACATTGTTTGGTCCATTTGGCGTGTAAACTAAGAGTAGCTCTATCTTTCAGTGGAGGTACAATACTCTATTTTGTTTGGATATTTTATTAGTTTCAGTGACGGTAATAATATTTCACAAACAAATCCAGCCATCATT
The DNA here is from genome assembly GCA_023014485.1 of Bathynomus jamesi. Lineage (NCBI taxonomy): Eukaryota > Metazoa > Arthropoda > Malacostraca > Isopoda > Cirolanidae > Bathynomus > Bathynomus jamesi. Next base: position 35,369 of record JAJOZX010007333.1, on the reverse strand, counting down.
TATTAATCGTTTTATTTTTAAGAAATTTTATGTTCCTAGGCGAACTTTTTTCCGAAACTGTACATATTATAATTAGGGCGGTCAAAAGTCAATAAAGTCAAATTGTTTCCTATGGGGCACTTTTCGCTGAAACGACTGAAAATGCAATAAAAACACCTGTAGGGGGTATATTACCAAAGTTAATAGGTCAACCAAAAGTCAACTTTTACCTGTTAGGTCAAAAAATAGCAATGAGGTAAATAAAGTCAATTTTTTGGAATAAATAATTAAAATAACTAAAAATTGGCATCTTTTTGGTTAACTGGCAACTTCGCTGCTCGTATTTGTCTTATTCAGTTATGTCCGTTCTGGTGCATCTGATTGCACCATTAGAGAGGCATATGAAACCATTTCTTCTATCAACCTTGGCGAAGATATGTGTTCAGTCAAACAATACATTGAAACAAGACTCAAGACAAATGGTATTTGTGAAATAATTAACCTCAGTAGACCTGAAATCTCACCAACAGTTTATGGTCAGCTTTTGCAATGTCAACCAACAACTGCCGCTGTAGAGAGATCTTTCTCCATGCTTAATAAATTATTAATTAAGGATCGCAATTTTTTGCCAGAAAATGTCGGCAAATACTTCATAATTTACCACAATCGGTCAACTGATGTAGAAGAGCAAGAATAAGTAATTAAAGTATCGTTTTTATTATTGAAAGTAAAGGCAACTTTATAAGTCAATTTTTTCAATTCGTAAGGTCAACTTTCTTAATTTTTTCGGTCAACTTTTGACTGCCCTAATTATAATAATTCCATTCGCACACGTAACAGAAATTTTTACCATAAAAAGCCCTTAACAAAAATCATAGAATAGACGATATTAGATAATTCAATCCCTTTGTGTTAATCCGAGAGATTGGGTATACACCTCCACCGTTACCTGTAATTATAAAAATTACTACCGCTCATTACTGCAGATCCTCCTTGCATTCACGAAGGAATGAATAAATTCAACTTGCAACTACATTCATACGAAGGGGTGGCTTACTTCAAACAGTACAATGACTCAAACTTAAATTTCTTCATGATGGTGAGAAATTTCACATTCTAAACGAAATGTCTTGCGATTTGTATAAAGATTGTAATAAAGACTAAACCACATTGTTATATTCCTTTCCATGCAAATACTATTCGTTTATTAAAATTAATACAACCTCTGGAGGAACGCATGGCTTCATTTATTAGGTAATACGACAAAGCGTCATATGACAGTAGGCAAAATTTTTAGTTTGATTTTATTTCCTTGTCACTTATACTTGTATTACTCTAATAATAACTTCCTCTACTTAGTTATATGTACTTTTTTGGCTTTATTTATTTTTCAGGGAAAGGAACAGGCGAAATTAACTTTTAAATGCTCACATTCGCGTCAAGAAATTTTTTACTTGTATCGTCACGAGACCACATTTAATCTTACTTGTAAAAAAGGAAGTTTTGGTAGAAAATCAAAAACTTTGCCTGCTTGTTTCGAAGGTGTGTTTCTAATTACTTTTTCTTTTATACCCTAACTACTTTTTGCCGCATTGCAATACCAATCTTATCACCTAGAATTAACTGTGATTTTACACACACACACACACACACAACACATATATATATTATATATATATATATATATATATATACCTTGGCCAAAAGTATTGGTGACATTGTTCAGTTTGAAATATTAATTTCCTTGGCAAGAAAATTTATTGGGTATGCAGTGGAAATATTTAAACAAATAATATTGTAGGAATTACACGTTTTGAAAACTGTTCTATAATGCCTTATGAGGAAAAAGATACATACAGTAAGAACTGTTTATTTATGTTGATCCCATACATCTCAGAACGATAATAGTGAAGGTAAGAGAGGTTAGTAGTATAGCCGCAAAAGGTTAGAGTGCAGGAATGTTGCAATGTTGCAAGAGATAATTATCAATGTTGAAAATGGGGTGGGGGTATGCAACAACTCAATGTTGCGAAGGGGGGTGGGGGGATGCTGCAGGTGCAACAAGGGGCCATGAAACTTGGAGGCGGCGTTATCCCCAAGAGAAAGACAGGAGAAGGAGAGAAAGGAAAAGAGGTGTTCATCTGGCTCCTGCCAAGTGCATAATAACGCTTCAGCTGACCCGCCGTCCTTTTATAGACTCCTAATCAGCCAGTTGGCTTACCAAAGCATACAGACTTTCTCTTGAAAATGATTATTAATTAAATAAATAGAATTTGCCTTCAACTGCACAAAAATAATATAATACGTACAATCGTCAAAATAATAGTTCAGACGAAATACACACACCACACACACACACAATTGAACAACTTGCTCCTTACCTTATATATATATAGAAAGAATCATATTAACTGTGTCTATTTAATTTTGTCATTCCTTATATATAAACGGATTTTCACCTTAAAGTGAATTAAAACAATATTAACATTAAAAAAAATTCACTAAACAATTAGCTTAGCAAAAGAATTCGTTCCAATAACATATTCTCAAATCTACACACACACACACACACACACACACACACAATTATATTAAATAATTAACAGCAAAAGAAATAAACACATTAACTGTGTCTATTTTCTTTTGGCGAAACCTTTCTTATGTTTCAAAAACAGAAAAAAAAAAAATCATTACACACTGTTCACGTTCTCCTTATAGTTTATATAGAGAAAGAATCAATTTCAGATTTTTAATTTTCACACCAAAGGGTCTATTTACTTTTTGTCACCCCTCTATATATAAGCCTTTTCATATAATTTCATTTTCATGTCATTTCACTTCATTTCACTAATCTCATATCATTTCACTCATCTCATTTACTTTCATCTTCTCTGGAAAAAAAAAATTCTGAGCAGATGCGTCTTACGCTAACCACGAAAATGACCACTAAGTTTCCTTTTGGCCTAATCCCTTCCATTCAAATCGACAAAACCTCGCTTGAGTCCAATTGTTAAAAATATTATGCTTATTACTACTCAAGTTAAAAAACTTTATTTATACTAAACGCGTGAGAGAGAGAGAGAGAGAGAGAGAGAGAGAGAGAGAGAGAGAGAGAGAGAGAGAGAGATCACACACACACACACACATATATATATATATATATATATTATATATATATATACCGTTAAAGATTTCGCTCACAAAAAAACTCGGAATGAACCCAGGGGAAAGGGGAGGGGGGAGAAGGGGGAATACCTTCCCCAAAGAATACCTTACCCTAAGAGAGGAAGAGACTCGTTACCTAAACCATAGCAGTGTCTGGTGACGAGGCTATGGTTCGTTCCAGCATGATGGACCCCGAGTTGGGCGGGTATTCGCCCTGTTACTGAACAATGGAAAATCTAACTCTATCTACGTTGTCGAACCTATGTTTTGTAAGAAATAAAGAACTTCAATAAAGAGCAGAAATAAATTAATCCAGTTACAACCACAAAACAACCTCATAAAATACAGAAGCACGAAGTCAAGCAGGTAATTATGCGAGACGTTTTACTTGTACACAAGTTTTTCAATTTTAATGAATGATATGAATAATACTCTATTAAATTTAATAACACTTCTTTTCACATTGTTACAAGAACATTTTAAAAAACAGTTATTTAATTAGTAGTACAAGAAATAACATCCACAAGGGAAAAAAACGAAAATCACGTGTAATTATTGTCTAAATGACAATCTCAGGAATGTTGCAGAGATATTATGACGTTTATTATATATATATATATATATATATATATATATATATATATATATATAGTATGTCTGTCTTATTTTTTCTTATTTATTCTTTTAGATAGCAAGAAAAATAAGCAGAAAAGAGAAACAAACGAAAGCGTTGAATTCTCAACTTTTGAGGTGAATCTTGTGCAGTTAATAAATTATATTTATTTATTTATTTCCGTTTGTTAAAACTATGTTTATATACAAATAATAAGATACTCTGAATATTTAATTAAAAACTAAAAGAAATTTTATATTCATCGACGCATACATCTTTGAATGTACGAAAACCATCCGATTGAAATCACACAACTCATTTTAAAAGAAGATACAAAAAGTGTAATGAAAAAGAACAGCTTCAGAGTTCATTCACACCATGCGTACACTTATCTCGTGTACGCAGTGTACACCTTCCAATTTGTGTCTGACAACACAGAAGCTCTTTCCAAAATTGTTGCAAGAAGATGCAAAAGTGTAATGAAAAAGAACAACTTCAGAGTTCATTCACACCATGCGTACACTTATCTCGTGTACGCAGTGTACACCTTCCACATTGTGTCCGACAACACAGAAGCTCTTTCCAAAATTGTTGCAAGAAGCAAAAAGTGTAATGAAAAAGAACAGCTTCAGAGTTCATTCACACCATGCGTACACTTATCTCGTGTACGCAGTGTACACCTTCCACATTGTGTCCGACAACACAGAAGCTCTTTCCAAAATTGTTGCAAGAATGCAAAAGTGTAATGAAAAAGAACAACTTCAGAGTTCATTCACACCATGCGTACACTTATCTCGTGTACGCAGTGTACACCTTCCACATTGTGTCCGACAACACAGAAGCTCTTTCCAAAATTGTAGCAAGAAGATACAAAAGTGTAATGAAAAGAACAGCTTCAGAGTTCATTCACACCATGCGTACACTTATCTCGTGTACGCAGTGTACACCTTCCACATTGTGTCCGACAACACAGAAGCTCTTTCCAAAATTGTAGCAAGAAGATACAAAAGTGTAATGAAAAACAGCTTCAGAGTTCATTCACACCATGCGTACACTTATCTCGTGTACGCAGTGTACACCTTCCACATTGTGTCCGACAACACAGAAGCTCTTTCCAAAATTGTTGCAAGAAGATGCAAAAGTGTAATTAAAAAGAACAACTTCAGAGTTCATTCACACCATGCGTACACTTATGTATACCTGTACAATTAAAATAAAAATGGTATCTGGCAACTGAACCATCATCTATATAAGACTCGCTTGGCTTCGGAGCTGGTAGTTTGATGCGAACTTCGGCCGAATAAAGATCTCTCTCCTTCCCTTCTTAGGTTAAGACTTAGCTTAGTTTCCCTTTGGGGGGTTAGGACATCCCACCTTGTACTCCCAAAGTCCTCCTCCGTCTATCCTTTCTCTCTTAGGCTAAGGCAACCCCTTTGGGGGGAGGTCATCCTTCCTTCTCCCTCCTTCAGGTGTACCCCTTCCCCCCTTCGCTCCTTCTAAGCCAACTGGCTGATTAGGAGTCTATAAGAGGACGGCGGGTCGGCTGAAGTCTTAGTGTGCACCTGGCTCCTGCCAGGTGAACACCTCTCTTCCTTTCTCTCCTTCTCCTGTCTTTCTCTTGGGGGATAACGCCGCCTCCAAGTTTCATGACCCCCTTGTTGCACCTGCAGCATCCCCCCACCCCTTTGCAACATTGAGTTGTCGCATACCCCATCCCAATTTGCAACATTGACAATTATCTATTGCAACATTCCTGCACTCTACCTTTTTTCGGCTATACTACTGAGGTTATCTTACTTTCGAATAAAGGTAATAATAGGTCCTTAAAACTGCCGAAAGCAAGGGAACGAACATGAGGATAAACAACACAAACTCAAATCATCTACTCCCAAGGTCTCCGCCAAATTGCTATTGCGAAAAAACTTAAACGTTCTTGATGTGTGATCCAAACCACCTTGGTCACAGTGGCGGATTATCACTGAGGCTATTGAGGCTGAAACCTCAGGCTCCCATGCTTGAGCCCCCCCCCCCCCCCACTCAACTGAGTTTCGATGATATAATTCGAGATTTCGCAAACTTCTTTGATTAAATAGAACAGCGTACACAAACTGACAAATTCCCTGTTTTATTTTGTGTTTATAGGCCCTAAAGTAAAGTTTGTTTAATACGGTTTAGTTTTGGCAAACGGCAAAATACACTGGGTTAAGGTTCTTTTAAGTTTGTTTCTCAATTAGCCTGAGCACCGGACATATAATTCGTGTAAATGTACTATGTACTGTACATGTACATATATTGTTAATAAAAAGCTATAGAAAAAGACCACCATATTCTTCATTGCCTCGGGGCCCCGAGGTGTCTTAATCTGCCTCTGACCTTGGAACGTCAGAGGCATTTGGCACTCTGATAAAACTGACCCTGTGTTCGTAGAGGGACGTCTTAATTCACAAGATTACATATCCATCTTAGATGAAAACTTCCTCCCTTTGTTTCGGAATGGAAACTTCACCTGGAGGACTTCGTGTTTCAAGAAGATGGTACCACCTGTCCATTCCGTTGCTTTAGGACAGTATAACACTTTTTTTGCTGCGACCTTAAATTGGACACCAACAGGACCTCCCGACGCTCAGGCTTATGATAAAATTTAAATGAATATAAATGTATATAAATATAAATTGAATTAAGAAATAGTGAATATAGTAATATTTGTGATTTAGTGTGTTAAAAACTTCAATAATTATGCTTTCATTTGCCATTCTAGTTTGTTTCTATTATGTGTACATCAAAAGTCATTAAAGTTTAAATTTGTGCAAGGACTTTGCAATCACCCTGTATTAAATTACACTTTCTTAATAAGGATAATTATTAAATGATATAATTAGCAACAGTATATTTACGTCATCCCCTATGTTAACTTTGTAAACAATTACATAGGGTGCCTAATACTTTTGACCAAGGATAGATATATATATATATATATATATACATATACTGTATATATATATATATATATATATAATACATACTTTGTGTGTATATATATATATATATATATATATATATATATATATATATATATATATATACACTGTGTGTGTGTGTGTGTGTATATGTATATATATATATACACACACTGGCACTGTTCCTGTCTAATGAAAATGATGATTTATACCTCTGTAGTATTTTTTTACTTTCAGTTGAGCCAGAAGTGGTAGATATGTCGTCAGAAAACTGCTCAGCTAGTACAGGTAACTTGTGTGTACAGGTAACTTATGTGCACATGAAAAATATCAAGTAATTATTTTCTCACTGTTTTTTTTTTTTTTTTGCAAGACGGTTAACAGTTTCATATTTCTGTCAGTTCTCTTATAGGAAAAGTGTTGACGTGATAACTTGCTCACCACATTTACCGTTTCAGTCATTGAACAGTAACACGTTATTGATTCCTCTGAAAATAAGTCATGATTCATAGTTCCGGTTTTTCTAAGACTAAACCCGTAATTTGATTTGCATAAATTACATCTCTTTGGTATAAAGAGCGATTACACCGGATTAAGCTAAATTTAGAATAGCTTTTAAATTTGTTAAAATGAGCAAGTAGACCTAATATAGCTCACTGTAGTTATTCGTAATTCTTTCACTTTCCTTATCATGATTCTCCCCTATCAATGAAGTTTGGACACGAATAAAATCACCGTACCCTATCCAAGCAGTCTCTAGACTTTTCTTCATAGTGAAAACTAGACTTTTCTTCATAATGAAACATTAGTGTCCAAATTTTAAGGCTGTTGTAATCTTCAATTAATTTGTTTTTTCACCAGTTTAGGACCTTTATTTAATTTGATATGAATTTGGGCAAAAATAAATAGAGATGAGAAATGTAACCTCGACATTTAAGCAAAGCTTAATTAAAGGATTGACCTGCCTTTAATTTTTGTTTCCAACTGTTCAACAGTGGGAAGCATTTATACTACATTTTCCCCACAAAAACACACTGTGATCCTACATAGGAATCTGAGGAACTGTAATGAGAGATTTAACGAATGAACCATGATAATAACCGAAGGAAGTGAAGCAAATTCCTACAAGTGAAAATAGGCTTGAGTAACAAAATCGGGGAAGCGGTTTAATCTAACGTAATTCATACTTAATCTAACATAACTTAGCTTAAATCGAACATACTAATAAAGGTGAATGTGCTGCTAATTTTAACAAGGAAGGCGTTGCCCTAGTCGCATTTCCGTCCGATACAATGATTCTGAGAATGATTTATTTTTCAGATCGAGGAAGTGTTACTACGTTTAATATAATAAATTATTATTATTATTATTATTAATGTGGGAAGAGAAAAAGTAAGAAAGTGGGAAGCTTGGAGCCAGTGAAACTCGAACCCGCGTTACGTGGTTTCGGAGTTAGCGCGATATCATTCGCGCTATCCAAAACCCCAAAAAAGGTTCGTTCAAGCGAGCATTAATATTTACGCTCTTTGATCGGTAGCGCGCTGGTTCCGAAATCACGTGACGTGGGTTCGAGCCTCACTAGCTCCAAGTTTCCCACTTTATTGCTTTTTCTCTTTCTATATTACTTTAGTACGGTCGTTGCACTTAAAATGCATTCCTTTATTAATATTATTATTAGAGATAATTAGCAACAATAGCTAGTGGTAAATATACTTATGTACTTCAATACATTTCTCAAGACAGTAATAGTTAAATACGAGGTACAGGGTGTTCATAAAGTCACGCAAGTGAATATGGTGAAGTGTACATGCATATTCACTCGCGTGACTATGAACACCCTGTATTAACGTCACTACTGTAAAAGTATTCTCAACCTGTCAGTATACACACACCTTGAATCGTCCATTAAATATATTAATTTTACAATATAACAGATTCTGGAATGTTATTTTCGTTATTAAGTGCCGTAACCGAACATACAGTATAATACGACGTAACTGATCGTTAAGTATATACATTTTAATGGCTTTATTATTATTCATAACAAAAACAAATAAATAAACTAAAAGGAGGTTAGCCTTTGCTCCATTTCACATTATATTACTGTGTTTGTCATAATAAAAGAACAGAAAATTTTTTGACAATAGTGAACGAGCGTACCAATGATGATGCTAATATTATTATTACAATTATTATTATTATTATTAAATAATAATAATAAATCCACTGACATCATTATCCTCCTGACAGGAGTTCCCTTCTGCATCCATTATTTCTCTACAATAGACGATTCACTAATTCTTGTTCTCAAAGACAGTGTGGTCATTTCTGAGTCTTCTCCGATGGTACTAAAAGTGAGTAGTTCGTACAACTAATTTCTAACGAGTGTGTAATTAATTAAATCAAATGGGCGTAAAAATGTCTTTTGTACATTAAATTTTCCATATAGGAAATGGATCGTTTTGCATTTCAGTATCCATTTAAAGTGATGTGAAGGAGTTAAGAATGAATTATTATACGTCTTCATTTTATATTTCCTTTCCTATCATAGGGACATTATTTTACGTTCGGAGAATTGACAAATTTAAGACATTTGAAATGTTATTTTGTTCCCAAATCAGCAAGTTAATTTCTCTAAGCAATACCGAAGTGTTTTTTTTTAATGAATATTTATTATAAATTATTAACTATTAGATTTATATTGATACCTTCATACCATTTTAGTTCAAAATAGTCTTACAAAATACACAGACTTTGTGAAATCATTAAATTCGAGGTCCGCATAGCAAGTTTCAAATAGTATGAAGGAAACTTATTGGTTGGTAGCCAATAACATGTTAATTTAGCATTTTATTAATAAACATTCTTCGGGATAGATTAATTTACGTTAATTAACTCGCGTTTGGTTAAGAAAGTGTAGGTAGGTCAAATTAGGTTATTGGTTAGTTTAAATCAAAAGAAGCTAGGTTACGTTAGATTAACAGTTATCAATAAAATTGCCCGTTGATTTAATGAGCACAAGCTCCGCAATTTTGCTTAAATAAAACTTAAGTTTATTATAAATAATAATTTTTCTATAAATAAATAAATAATTTATTAAAACCCATCTAACAGTGGCATTCCTGGTCTCGAATTTAACGAGGTATGGAATATATTTTGTAATGGGCAAAACTTATACCGTTTCCATTTCACTTGTCCGAAGTCCTAAATGGTCAAATGAAAATTTACCCATGCATTCTAAATTACAAGCTACTGTAAATATGTCACTGTTAAACTCTAGGAATTAATGAATTTTAAAAACCACTTCCAGTCCCGTAGCCAGGACTTCCCAAAGAGTCGGGGGGGGGGGAGTCGAAATTGTAGAAAGGCGGACCTTTTGGTGCAACGACCTAGTCACTGTGGAGGTTGGGGTGGGGGGGGGGTTAGAGTAGTTTGTGAAGTTTAAAAAAAAATGCAAAAATATGCAAGTGTTTATTTACTGAATGATGTTATATATTATACTCGTATTATCACATCACAAGTTATAACTATGGTTACAAAAGTGGACCTTTCCTGTTAAGGGGGGCGTCGTTCGAATCCCCCCCTCAAACACCCCCTGGCTACGGGCCTGCACTTCTATGTTTGAATAAATGAGTATATCCTTCTCCTTAACTTTTGTAGGCATGTATTGGTCAAAGCATGAAGGTGGAATGTGTTGATCCGTTAGCCAATGTTTTTCTGTTGGAAAATGGAGGAAATGTTTGGGAATCTCTTGAGAAAAACTTTATCAAAGGCTCGTGCGGAGTAATCATTGGTAATCTCAATGAATTCAGAATGTGGACGTTCAACAACAACTATAATGCATTTACGCACAAGGCTCATAAAAATGTCTCTTATGTATGCAGAGGTATGTCCATAAATATGCGGGCACGTATAATGAAACACCAAATGAGAGTAGACCAAGTAGGATTAAATCATTATGGTTTTTATTAATTATCCAATTTTAATATTATATACTGTACATTCAAATTTGATACCGAAACACTAAGGTTAATGAAATACCAGGAGTAGCGGCGTTTCGCGTCCAGTTTCATGCAGTTTCTTATGTTACTTTGCGGTGTCCCAGTGGTTCCGTCTAGAAAAGTTGAGTCGAAGTGCCTGGGTTTGTTCCCCGCCTTCTCATTTCGATTAAGGGGCGCGTCTCGTTCAACGCGGGACAGCTATGGGGGAAAGTAGAGCAATAGGCCCCTCCTATTGTGTTCCTGAGTTCCCCGCGCCATTTGTGACGTTCATTGAAGTTGTACTTACAAACGATGGTGCAGTACCCACTACCTTTCACATATTCAGGATATTACATTATCTTGCGCTTTTACTAACAAATTTAGCAGTTCATTAAATGGCCGTTTCCTTGCGTATGGGAAGTAAAACCACTTAAATTCCTCTTTATTATTTAAATAACTATAAGTATAGCCTATTCACTTCACATGAAATATGTGAAATATTTTTAATTCAAGCGCATATTATTATAAAGGCTGAATAATATACGGTAGATACAAAATTTTCATTATAATCCTGACTTACATAGAAATCATTATAAACTTATTGTCTTCTGTTTACGTACCTTTTATTTTCTATACATTTTCACAAAACTGTGTAACTAAAATTATCTCAGACTCTGAAGGCACTTAATTGTTATTAGGAAGTTTACAATTATGTCTTATTTTCAGTGTAGAAATAGCTGTAGATAAATATTCTCATAATAAACTAGAACACAGTCAACTTCATCTTTCATAATAGATTATTTTCTCCTCAAGATATTCACTTCTGTAATTATCTTAAGCTCATCTCCCACACTGAATAGGATGGACACAATGTTTGTGCCAACTTCACCCGAAACTATCAAAGAATTAATTGATAGCTTAGAGGAACACTCAACAAATAGAGATGAAGTTCCATGATCATTGGTCCCTGCATGGGAACTGAGTTTGCAAAAAAAAATTATGCGGGAAACATGGGAAAAAAAGTTTCATCACGGGAAGTAAAAAAAAAATTTACATTGACCATCCCCCGAAAAGTTAAGTTTCCCTAATCCTGCTGCTACATCTTCCATTACAGAAGAGAGAAATGCTCAGTATAATTAACGTTGTTGACTGAGCAAATTACAGAGACGTCAACCTCCAAGTACGAAAATCCGTGAGATTTTGCCTGTGCCTGATTTTGATAACTGGAAACATATGCCACATGAGGGAGTTTGAGACTTAAAATCCGTGAGTCTCACGGAAAATCCGTGAGAGTTGACATGTCTGAAATTATCCTTCTGGAGTTAATGCATTTAAAATCAGTTTCCGAAAATAACGACGGTCAGTTTTCTACTTTTAGGACTTGTTCATACGCAAGGAGATAAAGCACAACTTCACCTACATTTTAACCACTTTGTCACGAGATTCTCTGTCCTCGGGATATAGAGTTTTATAGATGGGGGTCCCATCTAAATCTCCAACCCCAGAAGAGTTTTATAATGAAAAACTGTAGTTGATGGAGAGTGGAAAGAGAAAAGGATTGCCAGAATACGAAGAGAATTAAAAACTCGTAGGAATAGGCCTAGGAAGAAACCTACTTTTAAAAAGTTTTAATAGTTACTTTATAGGAATAACGACATCGTTCCACGAGCAAATACTCTATCAAAAGAGATTTTCAGATGTTACTTTTCCTTCTTTTAAGTTTATAACATAAAATAAGTTAAATTTAGAAAATATTAAAATAAAAAAAACCATTTTTTTGCATGATTATCGCTTCATTTCGCCATTTAAATATTTATTCAGAATTCGATAGACATCAAAACTGCAAATGAAAATGCATCATAATTTATAATTTCGTCTTTTAAATGACGAGAAAAGTAAAAATTATTAAAAAGTATAGATCACCTGAAGATCAGGGTCCCCAGCCTTCGTTAGTTAGCCTTAAGGCTAACTAACAAAAATGTCACGACTTAACCTAACCAGTCGTTAAGGGCATACAGTTCACCTAACGATTGGTTAGGTTAAGTCGTAATAGTTTCGTTAGTTAGCCTTATAAGGCTAACTAACGAAGGCTGGGGGCCCTGATCTTCAGGTGATCCAAAAGTATAGTAAACATTATTAAAATTACTACAAGCTACTGTAATTACTGCAAGCAATTCATAAAAATTTTGTGATGCTACTCTAAGTTTTAGATTTTACTGAATTTTTGTTTTTGCTTATGGAATTTATAATACTAATTAATTTTGTTTTGTACAGATCCATTAGCTACCACAACTTTATCAACAACGGAATCGACAACCATTACCACAGAATTAACAACAACGGACACTTTATCAACAACGGAATCGACAACCATTACCACAGAATTAACAACAACGGACACCACTTTGCCGTCAACGACTACAACAGAACTGAATACAACAGAACTGAATACAACAGAACTGAATACAACAGAACCGACCACAACAGAACCGACCACTAATCAAACTACAACTGCAGATACTAGGACAACGACAGACACTACATCCACATCAGTAACATCAGATACTACATGGACAACAGAATATTCTTCGGCAACAACAGGAGATACTACATCGACTTTAGCACTCCTAACCCAAACACTAACGACAGACTCATCAACAGTAATGACATCACTGACAAGTACCGCAGGCAGCTCATCGTCAATAGTCAATACGGAGAGCATCACTGGAGGTTTGTATTTATGACAGATATTGAGAAAGAGTGACGGACAACCTAAATACTCGGAAAAATTGTTTTGTCAACTTCGCTACTTATAATTTAATGTTAAACGAATTTTCTTTTTGTTGTTCAATTGAATTATATTTTTTAGAATTCAATTTGTTTTTGGGTTGTTTTTGTTGTTCATATATAGTTATGAATCTACTTAACCATAGACTGTAAAAAACATCTGATGTCCTAGGACTGTATCGTATTATTTTTAACTCATAATATGACGAAGTTCTTAATAAACAGAAATGGGAGCAAGTGTAGTTTACGTTCCCCAACTTTGTCCGCGTATACCTAACCAAATAAAACGTTAAAACTAACGAAAATATTACGACTTAACCTAACCAATCGTCAATATATATATATATATTGACGATTGGTTAGGTTAAGTCGTAATATTTTCGTTAGTTTTAACGTTTTATTTGATGGATTCATTTAAAAATTGTTTCATAAAAATCCTAGTGTAGTTTACGTTCCCCAACTTTGACCTAGTGTAGCTTGTGTTCCCTTTTGCATCAGGGGGACGTAAACTACATTTGCTCCCAAAAATGGGTTTCATTATGCGTGGGGTTGAGACAAGTTAAACAATTGTAAAAATTAACAAAAAACAGAACAATCTTTTAAATTATTTAAAAAGTAATGAAACTGTTTATAACAAATTAGCTGGTCGAAAGACTACACCATTTTTCCGAGTGTAGGTTTTCACGTTCCTGCACTAATCGGCAAAGAAACCTCTTCAACTGACCACTTATTTCTAAGTCCAAGGTACATCTGCCTCATACTACCCTTAATGGCTGTAATTGCTTAGCGTCCTCTTTGCAATATAATATAGGGAAAGACCACAAAAAAATAAAAAATGAGGGAATTGATTCACTAGTCACCTGAACCACGTCCAGGGGATTAACAAAACAAGCAAGCCTGGTTACATTGCCTGTTATCCAAAGAATCGTTGTAACACTAGATTCAGTTAACCATAAACTACGAGTTGCAGACTTAATTTACAGCTCCCAGGCCAGCGGCCTAAAAATAAAAATATATCATAAATACATATTTGTCTAACATTCATTATACACACACCTTTTCGAGTTATTACATATACACATTATATATAGGTACCCGATACATTTATGAAACATTAAACACTAGCCATTAACTGCCCATAATTATAATATACACACTAATATACATTTACAGCAAAGTAATTTATAACACTGGGCAACACGTATTTTATTGAATGATATCTGACACTTGATTCTAGGTAATTTGGGTGCGCTGAATGCGAATTTCAACTCGGTTTGGCTCTATCAGGTCCTGATTCTTGTCGACAGCCTATGTGCCATTTTCCAGATTTTTCAAATTAGGACTAAAAAATTAAGTCATGTGTTAATTTTTTTTTCAAGTTTCATGAATACAAGCAGTTCAAACTACAGTAAATTACATTATAACGATAGAAATGACTTAAAATAAAAAAACAAACAGGTATGAAGCTTTCTCTGTGGCAAAAATTTTCTTTTGTAAGACTTTCTAGCGTATTTGCTTGTTGATGGCAGGTCTCTTTTCAAGCACCAGCAGTAATCAGCCATCATGTGGGAATCCCAGCGGCCTTGGTACCGTTCCTCCATAATTTTGATATCTTGGTGGAATCTCTCCCCTTGTTCGTCACTTACATCACCTAAATTACTTGGAAATTGGTCAAGATGGCTATTCAAAAAATGCATTTTTATGCTCATATTGCAACCTAACTCTTTGTAGTCCCTTAAAAGTTTTTTTACGATTTCTTCGTAGTTATCTGCCCTATAATTGCCTAAAAAGTTTTCTATCAAGTCCACGAATGAGAACCAGCCATTTTTTTCGCGTTCATTCATGACATTAGGAAAATTGCTGTCTTTAATCATTGTTCTTATTTGTGGACCGTCGAAAATTCCCGCCTTGATTTTTTCATAACTTAAACTTGGAAATTTTGAAGTTATGTATTTGAAACACTCGCCGTTCGTATCTAAAGCTTTTACATATTGTTTAATGAGGCCTAGTTTATATGCAGAGGAGGAAATATGATTTTTATCTCTGCTCACTAAAGGTGGATTAATTACGTTTTTTTCTCCGACAGTAAGTGATGTTCGTGCTGGCCAGATTTGTTTGAAATAATGTTTTCCTTGGCTCTGCTGTCCCATAAGCAAAGGAAGCAGGGATTTAGTATACCTCCTTGTTGTCCTAGCAGAAAATTAACCATTTTTAAGTCAACACATATGATCCACTCGTGCTCCCTATATTTGATAAGATTTAAAACCTTTTCTGTATGTTCATACTTTTCTTTAATTTTGTTGAGTGCCCAATCGGTATCGAGCCGTATAGATTGCCATTATGCAACAACACACACTTAAGACTTCTTTTCGAACTGTCTAAAAACAAGCGCCAATCATTGCATCGTAAGACTCAACCCCCATCTTCTTTAACAAACCAACTATGTCGCAGCAATATACTAAACTATCCTCTGT
Source organism: Bathynomus jamesi (assembly GCA_023014485.1). NCBI lineage: Eukaryota > Metazoa > Arthropoda > Malacostraca > Isopoda > Cirolanidae > Bathynomus > Bathynomus jamesi. The sequence continues at coordinate 19,414 of JAJOZX010007333.1, read as the reverse complement.
TCTAAAATATTTAACAAGTTCTTCTTCTCTTTTCTGTAAAATGAAATGTATGTGTTTGAAGTAAGCAAGTTTTCTCTTTAAGTCTTGAAGCTAAATTTCCGCAGCCTTTTTTGGCAAATTTAGATCCCTTACAGGCTTACAAGATCATTCAACTCGGCCTGGTTAAACTTTTGCGGATCGTTTTGACTTTCAAATACGCTGGGGTCAAAATCGGTGTCTGACTCCTCAAAGTGCATAACAATATTTTCAGAACATCTTCAACTAATTCTTGAGTTGGCAGACCTTAAATTTTGGAATGGGGATCTCATTTGAATGTAGCACAGGTCGTATCGCGGTGTCGAAATTTGGGTACTCGATACAATGTTTATTTTTCTTAGTGAAGACCGAAGTCTTGACAAAGCAAAGGTAGCAATCGGTCTCGTGGTTAGTAGGCTCTCGCCACACCTGATATGGAAAAAAAATTGTAAAGCGTTAACAAAAGCGACGAGAAACTTGTTTTTATGAATTTTATCAAAAGTTATCACCCAAACATTTAACATTTCTATGTGTTTCAACCTTATGCAATATTTGAGATTCTTATAAACATTTTCTGTAAATTTTTTTATGTACCTAAGTTACAATTACATTTAGGTAAGTTACAGTATACTAGTGATTAAATTACGTAGTTTTATGAAATCATAAACTTACCATCGGAACTCCAAAAGGTATTTTTGAATCCGAACACTTCGTCCAATGTCGCAGTCTTTCAATGCATATAGTGCAGGCTTTATGTGGAGCCCACGATTTATCTTGGTCCCCCAGTTTTATGCCAAAATAAGCTAAGTAAGCTCTTTTTACGAAGTCAGTTATATTTGCTCGTTGATGTGGAAGTGTAAAATTTCCACATATATAACAGAAGGAATCAGGGTTTGTTTTGCATTTGAACTTTCTAGTGCTTGATGACATATTGCTTGATTGTTCTGCCAATTTGTAAAGGTATTTAAAGCCCTTAATTCATATAAATTTAAGAAAATCTGAAATATAAACACAAAAATTAGTTTAAATAGGTACTTATTATGAAATAGGTACTTACAATCTATGAAATTAAACTAGAAACACGGATGAGTAGGTACAATATAAATTACGTCTAATTAAATCAACTATATTAAATCACGATGACAAAATTACTCACTAAATCATATGCCAATTCAAAATTATGTTAATGCCCAAACTTAATTAACTAACTCAACTGACTGACTGACTGACTGACTGACTGACTGACTGAATTGACTGATTAACTCTGGAAACAAGTCGCTTTATATATTTTAGTTGTCCCTCTAGAATACTCTACAGAGAACAGGAACGCTCGAGAAAATTTTAGAATTCTATGATATTTTTAGCTTAATTTTAGCTATTATATTATAAAATGGTTAAAAATGACAAAATTAAAAATACTTTTAGGGTGTTACATATAAAAATATACATAATACAACAATACCATAACAATAGGTACAAATACCTAGATAAAAACCTAGTTGCATAATGTGTAACTGCAAAAAGACTTAGCGAGTATTGAGAAAAAAACCTTTTTATGAATACGACGAAAGAAGAGGGGTGTTGAGCAAAATCAGGACCTGATAGAGCAAAACCGAGTAAACATTCGTGCTCAGCGCACCCAAATTACCTAGAACTAACTGTCAAATCTAATTCAATAGACAAAAATTTGAAATTTGTTCCCCAGTGTAATCACAGATATATAAACAATTTCTCAAAACTACAGAAATAAAATTACCTTTCCACAAGAGGCTGATAAAATAACCGTTGAACGCAATACAAAAACTTTCCACTCAATTGTCACGCTTCTTTATTTGCAGGAATAATACTACTCATGCGTAAAACTTTGAAACTCAAGTACAAATCCTTCTCTCACAAACTTATTTCAAACTCAAGACTTCCCACACGTATACAGGGGTATCATTCATTTACACATTTCCACACAAAAAGTACAACTTACATTCTCACGTCACAAAAACCAAACAATATTCGTAACAGTGGTTGCTGAAGTGGATGCAGATATTTATATTACAACCGTAATATAAATATCTCTGTTAAAGAATCTGACGCCCTAATACTGACAAGGCCATTATACAATTACTTGTCTCACTGCGAACATTTGATCCACACATCCATTTTCACCTCGGAACCTTCTTTGCTCATCACTCACTAAACATTCTGTAACACCATAAACTCTTTTTGTCACCACTCTGTCATACACCTTCCTCACTACACTCAACAGACTTATACCTCTGTAATTCTTACATTCACTCATTTCACCTTTCGTTTTGTACAACGGAACAAATTATTGCTTTCTCCCAGTCTTCAGGCACACTTCCATTTGTCCATACTCCACAACCACTGTGGAAATAACCTCTGTGGAAATAAAGCTGCCTGTGGAAATAAAGCTTAAAACAATTTGTATTCATGGGTACTTTTGAAAGTGTATTTATTTCCAGTCATACACAGATTACATACATTATGAAAATCTCATTTCCCAACGAATTGAGGTGAGAAGGTAGAAACAACCTTGATGTAAAATACAGGAGGTAATGAAAAGGAGAAAAGATAGAAAATAAAGCGTACACATCCATTCGCACAGGCGTCTTGGTGGACCAGTGTCTCCTCACATGGCAAAATTCTACACCTGCTGCCCTTCATACACCATGCGTGGTGGCGCTTCCAGACCTTATCAGAAATAAAAGTGACAGAGTCCCGAACTTACATACCTCTAACAAACTTCCTCCATTCCAACCTACTTCTACTGTAGTGCATCACCCAGATCGATTCCATGCTTGCTCACGCAGTCATTCACTATGTCCGCTCATCTTTTTCTCGGCCTTCCTCTCCTCCTTCTACTTTCGCAAACACTTATACACTCTTTTCACAACTCTGTTATCTTCCATTCTTTCAGCGTGTCTAAACCACTTTAACACACGTTCCTCAATTTTCACTTCCACTGACTTCTGAACACTACATCTTTCCAGAGCCACTCGATTTCTTACTCTATCAATCCGATGTGCGCCATACATACTATGATATTTCTCAGATTATCCATCTCAACCGCTCTTACTCATGATTTCTCTCTTCTATGCCATGCCAATGTTTCACACTCGTACAAAAAGTGTCGGTACTAACACACCTTCATGTAAACATCTCGCCATTTATATCTGGTCTCCTTTCTCACAACCGCTTTCAGCGCATCCGCCACCTTTCTTCCTTGATTGACTCTACTATTAACTTCATCAGCACTCGTACCTGTTTTGTTCACTACACATACCAAATACATAAGGGACTACCACTTGTAGTGCTTAACCATTCACCATCACATGATAGTCTTAATTTCCCTCATTCTTCGCAATTAATAACCTGCTCTTACCCACATTTAGTTTCAGCAATCTTCTGTCGTACACCGCCACAAAGCTCTTAACAACCACAAATAGCACAGTATCATTAGCATACAACAAATTTTACAGGCTTCACTTATTCATATCGCACACCAGATTCATTCCTCTTTCTAATAGTCGCACTCTCACCTTTCCCATGACTCTGTCCATAAACAAATGAACAGCCACGAAGACATCACACATCCTTGAAGTACACCAACACTTATATCAAACCATTCATTAAGTTCTTTATTTACTCTCACACATGTGCTACTTCCATCATAGAAACTCTTCACCACATTCATGAGTCTACCACCAACCTCATATATACTGACGACCTGCCAAAATGCTTCTTTATTCACTCTCTCACACACTTTCTCAAGACCCATAAAAACTATGCAATCCCTTTCATATGTTTTCTCACTCACTTTTCTCACTGCGAACATTTGATCCACACATCCATTTTCACCTCGGAATCTTCTTTGCTCATCACTCACTAAACATTCTGTAACACCATGAACTCTTTCTGTCACCACTCTGTCATACACCTTCCTCACTACACTCAACAGACTTATACCTCTGTAATTCTTACATTCACTCCTTTCACCTTTCGTTTTGTACAACGGAACAAATTATTGCTTTCTCCCAGTCTTCAGGCACACTTCCATTTGTCCATACTCCACAACCACTCTAATCCTTTCAATACCCGATACCTAATCATTTCCCCATACATATTTCCATTTAATTTATTTATTTACAGCAACTGCACGTATAAATCTCCTTTCCAGAAGCGTTTCCTTGCCATATACATATATAGGGTTCTTGATTTTTACTATGAGTTCAGAAATAAAAATTTCTACTACCTCAATCATTTCTTACGCGTAAGATTTGGTAGGAGATATGGAACTCAGTTATTAGAATAAAGAGGGGGTTTTTGTCACATTTAACGTTCAATTTTTGCTCCTTATTTTAATTAATGTCAATTATTTGTTATTAGTAATGTCAATATGATTATAGTCACTTTCATACGTAAGTGTATATAAGAAGAGTTTCCGTGAAGTTTTTGCAAACAATTTTCAGAGAGTATTCACTGGTTGAATTATAATCAGAAATAACATGGAAATATCATATATTAATTATTTCTCAAAATAGTTCTCGCTTGGGTCACTGCACTGTTGCCATCTTGGGAACATCGATTGTAAACATCTTCGACAGAAATCTGAATCTTGTATTCGTATCTACTTCCACTATTTTCAGAATACTTAGCAACGATAAGGTGTATTCCATGGAAGTAGTCCTTCGCTAGAACAAACAGACTGATCCTTCGTTTCAAGAATTAATGTCACAGTTTTAACGGGAAATACGTTATTAAGTTCTGCGAATTGTTATAACTACTCACTGTTCGTTTGTTGATGCAGCGACAGTTAACAAAGAACTTGCTGAAGACTGACGGGAACATGAATAAGTTATATTAATTTTTAAGTAGCTTTTGTTGCAACCAAACCAGTAGGGTACTTTTTGAAAAATGTTTGAGGAAACTTGCTGGATAGCTCTCGTCATTTTAAAATTCTTCTTCTTCTTCTTCTTCTTCTTCTTCTTATTATTATTATTATTAGTAGTAGTAGTAGTAGTAGTAGTCCAGATATATACTAATAGAAATTATTTTATTTTATTTTAAAAAATTCTTCCATTTCAACTTTGAATGAGGAGAGAATGGTGGTTTGAAAAATTTTGTTTCTCAAATAAAAATTGCTGTATCGTTTCTATTTTTAATACTAAATCCCTTTATTTTTTAATATAAATATATTAAGAAAATAATATTAAAAAAATACATTAACAAAATCAGTCATTAGTTTTAAAAGTCTTCAAACACTATAAACTGGATTATTTCTTCTTAAAACCAACTAATTGATGTCCCTGTGCATAGAGACTCAGAGGGCTTTTTTTTTTTGCATGTAACACAGAGGCACTACGAAGATTAAAAGTACTATTATGTTTTAAAGCCAAAATATAAATAAAATAAAATAAATGTTCATAAGCAGTCTTGTGTACCAGTTTCAGTGCTATGAGGAAAGTTATCCTGGTCTCTCTTTCACGTTAGGCACATACTACTACTACTACTTCATCAAGAGCAACATGGACAACACAGTAATAAATATGCGAACGTTATATGAAGGAACGTAGAAAGCAATCTAATGTTATATAACTGACCATTTTAAAATTCTTTCTGTTCAGTCTAAACTCTTCAAAACTAGAAGCGACTGAAGCAATGCTTACAAAAGAATTGACTCCTGAAATTGCCATAAAATGTAATGAGTTATCTAATCAGATAATCATTTTCTGACTGCAATATTGATCAGGCCTCCATTGCGATAATAATCTGAAACAATTCATCCATGGAAACTGCGTCAAACAGTATGGAATAAACCAACTACATTAAGTATTCGAAATGTATAAATATTTCGTGAAGTACTTAAAGTCTAAACCATTATTTCAGCAAAGGACTGCTCCAAGCCATCCTAAGAAATGAAATGAGGAGAAGGACTTATTTTTCCGGTAGAGGGCTTGCCACCCTTCAGTGCCCTCAGTTGGACCAAGGACGTAAAACGGACCACTCAACCAACTATTGTAGTCTGATTCCCGGTGTGGTCAGACACGTAGTCCTTCTGGTTCTGTTCCCCACCCCCCACCGGTGCTGTTTTTAATTTTTATTTTAATTCGATAAATGACAGTCATATTAATGATTGGTAATCATGCATAACAATTTGAATTTCCATACCATACCCCTAATTATTTCCAGTAATTGTCACTAGCCCCAGTGATGGCCATACATTCTTACGTTGTTTTGATACATTGTTTTGATTATGGATAAGTTTAAGGTGTTGAAACAATATATTTTACTATTTTACTAGTAAATTGAAACTATTTAAATGAGAAATATCTAGAGAAGTCCTACTCTACATGAAAAATCTTCGTTAAAAAGGTCCGAGAAGGTATATGAAAACTCTCTTGTGAGGAATCAGACATACACCCTAAAAGCCAAAACTACTACTTCTACCAAAGTCTCAGTAAAATTATACTAAAACAAATACGCGTCTGGTTTCCAGAAAAATTAAAATATATTCATGTCCAATATCAATTTTCATTTAATTCCTATTTGCTCAAGTTTTTATCCGTAATACGAAACTTTTGTAATTTACTTGAACTCGGAACACCAATTAAATACAACATGCTAATATGATTGATTATCTTTGTATAGTGACCTAACGGCTATATTGACCACTTTTCTGCGGTCCCTGCTCAACTCGTATATTTTCAATGTAAAATTTTATCATAATATTAGGTAATATTTCTATATGTTTGTCCCTATATATAAGAAAGATTACATTCTTCACAACGAGATAAACACCTGCGAAATTTCAAGGTTATTTCTGAATTTATTTCCCATTACATACTTTGCTTGGATAAATAAGTTCAGTATTCCTTTAAAGGAAAGCGTAAATAACAAAATCAGTAGAAAGATAATTGTAAAAATCTTATGTAACAAAAGATTTTTATTTACTGAAATAAAAAATAAAAAATACAAAAATATTTTACTATTTTTGAGATTTTTTTTTTATGCCGTTACAAATTGCGAATTATCTGAGGAATAAACCCGGTGTTGGTTATGTTAGACTTAATACTGTGAACATGACATCTGAAGAAAATGTAAATGATTATTTTTGGGTGGATGTTATTTCTGTAATCAGTAAAACCAAATACACGATTGTCTCGTATATTTTTCACCTTACTTTGCACTTCATTGGCGTCATTCAGTTCTCATCCTTTGTTATGTTTATTCTCGATTGTTACACAGATTTCAACATATATTTTTCAGATGAACAGGCATCTGAAATCCTTTAAATCCCATCGATTGATTAACTAAGGTTAATCCCTCTGGCGTCGCAACCCTGAAGTCACTGACGCCCTTCAACTTGCGTGTTGAGTCCATTCATTATTATTATTAGATTTTCATCCTACTCCGCCACACATATTATAGATTATTATAAGATTTTTAAATTTAGTTTACTTTCGTTTTCCATAATTTAACTGAAGATGGCGCCTCTGTAGAACTTAAGAACAAAACGTTTCGTTTTTCATTCATTCACTAATAGTATAAAAGATTTCTTAGAGTGGATGTTATGTATCCAATCTATTTACGTAGTTTCTTTTATTTCATAATTTAAGTTTATATTTTGAATATAGTTTAGAATTTTGTTCAGCTAAATATAGTGTCATTGAAGAGTGGAACATTTCCCGTAACGTCTCATATGAAACAAATGTTTAAAAGTTTCTCTCTCTCTCTCTCTCTCTATATATATATATATATATATATATATATATAATATATATATATATATATATATATATATATATATTATATACAGGGTGTTTCAGGTCGACCCTATAAATATGGAAATTGTGAAATTACTATGACAAACTTCAAATACCAAATGCAAACTACAAATTCCCCAATTTCCCAATTTCCATATTTCTTGGGTTGACCTGAAACACCCTGTATATATATAGGATAATTTTAAGTTTATTTAATCATCTTCTTGGAGACTGTGACCCCTTCCCGTCATATATATATATATGGGATGAATTTCACAATTAAACACGTGAAATGAATGAATGATGCAAATCCACAAGAAAAAAGAAAAATGATTCCAAGGCCTTTCGTGTATTCAGAAGTACACCTCGTCAGGGAATGATGGGAGAAGGCGAGATTACAAAAATATATACAAGCGGGACAGAAAAACAAAAAGATTAGAACATGATTAACAAGAGTTGATTAAAGGCAAAAGGTATTTTAACAGGATATTGTCAATTTTATGCATTCCCGCACTGTTATTGAAATTATTTTTAAAATGGATAAATGCACATTCTAGAATATTCCTTTCAATTATATCTCTGTTTTTAACGAGCGCTTTAGAACTATCTCACTTGATACTATGATTACAGCTATACATATGGTTATACAATGCTTTAGAATTATTTGCTGTTCTACACGCATATTTATGCTGTTTTACCCTAATATCTAACGTTTTACCCGTTTGAACTATATATACTGAGTCACATTGTGTACATCCGATCGAATACACACAACCAACCACATCATCCGGGCTATTCTTTATTAGCCGTGATTTAACAGTATTATTATACTTAAAGACTACATTGATACCAATTGCTTTAAGTAAAGTCGGAAGATATTGAAAATTTGCATGGTAAGGTAGGCTAAGGATATTTTTACGCTCAAATTGCACTATTGAGAAAATTTGTGAAAAAATCGAAATAAGTGCGTGGAAAGGATAACACTCCAAAAACCTAACGTAATAATTAGTTAATTACAAACGAGAAAATTTAAAATTGAAATGGCTGTACCTTTTTAAGTTTTCATTTCTAGAAAAAATGATTTGCATTTTCTAAATCAGAGTATGAAATTGCACTTTTGAGCAAATTTGTGAAAAAATCGAAATTAGTGCGTGGAAAGGATAAGACTCCAAAAACCTAACGTAATAATTAGTTAATTTCAAACGAGAAAATTTAAAATTGAAATGGCTGTAACTTTTTAAGTTTTCATGTCTAGAAAAAATGATTTGCATTTTCTAAATCCGAGTATGAAATTGCACTATTGACCAAATTTGTGAAAAAATCGAAGAAAGTGCGTGGAAAGGATAACACTCCAATACCTAACGTAATAATTAGTTAATTTGAAACGAGAAAATTTAAAATTGAAATGGCTGTAACTTTTTAAGTTTTCATTTCTAGAAAAAATGAGTTGCATTTTCTATTTCAGAGTATGAAATTGCACAATTGAACAAATTTGTGAAAAAATCGAAAGAAGTGCGTGGAAAGGATTATTCTCCAAAAACCTAACGTAATAATTAGTTAAATTCAAACGAGAAAATTTAAAATTGAAATGGCTGTAACTTTTTAAGTTTTCATTTCTAGAAAAAATTAGTTGCATTTTCTAAATCAGAGAATGAAATTGCACTATTGAGCAAATTTGTAAAAAAATAGAAATAAGTGCGTCGAAAGGATAAGACTCCAAAAACCTAACGTAATAATTAGTTAATTTCAAACGAGAAATTTAAAATTGAAATGGCTGTAACTTTTTAAGTTTTCATTTCTAGAAAAAATGAGTTGCATTTTCTATTTCAGAGTATGAAATTGCACTATTGAGCAAATTTGTGAAAAAATCGAAAGGAGTGCGTGGAAAGGAAAAGACTCCAAAAACCTAACGTAATAATTAGTTAAATTCAAACGAGAAAATTTAAAATTGAAATGGCTGTAACTTTTTAGGTTTTCATTTCTAGAAAAAATGAGTTGCATTTTCTAAATCAGAGTATGAAATTGCACTATTCAGCAAATTTGTGAAAAAATCGAAAGAAGTGCGTGGAAAGGATATGACTCCAAAAAGCTAACGTAATAATTAGTTAATTTCAAACGAGAAAATTAAAAATTGAAATGGCTGTAACTTTTTAAGTTTTCATTTCTAGAAAAATGAGTTGCATTTTCTAAACCAGAGTATAAAATTGCACTATTGACCAAATTTGTGAAAAAATCGAAGAAAGTGCGTGGAAAGGATAACACTCCAAAAACATAACGTAATAATTAGCCATTTCAGCAAATTTGTGAAAAAATCGAAAGAAGTGCGTGGAAAGGATATGACTCCAAAAAGCTAACGTAATAATTAGTTAATTTCAAACGAGAAAATTAAAAATTGAAATGGCTGTAACTTTTTAAGTTTTCATTTCTAGAAAAAATGAGTTGCATTTTCTAAACCAGAGTATAAAATTGCACTATTGACCAAATTTGTGAAAAAATCGAAGAAAGTGCGTGGAAAGGATAACACTCCAAAAACATAACGTAATAATTAGTTAATTTCAAAAGAGAAAATTTAAAATTGAAATGGCTGTAACTTTTTAAGTTTCATTTCTAGAAAATATGAGTTGCATTTTCTAAATCAGAGTATGAAATTGCACTATTCAGCAAATTTGTGAAAAAATCGAAAGAAGTGCGTGGAAAGGATAAGACTCCAAAACCTAACGTAATAATTAGTTAATTTCAAATGAGAAAATTTATAATTGAAATGGCTGTAACTTTTTATGTTTTCATTTGTAGAAAAAATGAGTTGCATTTTCTAAATCAGAGTATGAGATTGCACTATTGACCAAATTTGTGAAAAAATCGAAGAAAGTGCGTGGAAAGGATAACACTCCAAAAACATAACGTAATAATTAGTTAATTTGAAACGAGAAAATTTAAAATTGAAATGGCTGTAACCTTTTACGTTTTCATTTCTAGAAAATATGAGTTGCATTTTCTAAATCAGAGTATGAAATTGCACTATTGACCAAATTTGTGAAAAAATCGAAGAAAGTGCGTGGCAAGGATAACACTCCAAAAACATAACGTAATAATTAGTTAATTTCAAACGAGAAAATTTAAAATTGAAATGGCTGTAACTTTTTAAGTTTTCATTTCTAAATAAAATGAGTTCATTTTCTAAATCAGAGTATGAAATTGCACTATTGAGCAAATTTGTGAAAAATCGAAAGAAGTGCGTGGAAAGGAAAAGCCTCCAAAAACCTAACGTAATAATTAGTTAATTTCAAACGAGAAAATTTAAAATTGAAATGGCTGTAACTTTTTAAGTTTTCATTTCTAGAAATCTAGTTGCATTTTCTAAATCAGAGTATGAAATTGCACTACTGAGAAAATTTGTGAAAAAATCGAATGAACTGCGTGGAAAGGATAAGACTCCAAAAACCTAACGTAATAATTAGTTAATTTCAAACGAGAAAATTTAAAATTGAAATGGCTGTAACTTTTTAATTTTTCATTTCTAAATAAATGAATTCATTTTCTAAATCAGAGTATGAAATTGCACTATTGAGCAAATTTGTGAAAAAATAGAAATAAGTGCGTCGAAAGGATAAGACTCCAAACACCTAACGTAATAATTAGTTAATTTGAAACGAGAAAATTTAAAATTGAAATGGCTGTAACTTTTTACGTTTTCATTTCTAGAAAAAATGAGTTGCATTTTCTAAATCAGAGTATGAAATTGCACTATTGACCAAATTTGTGAAAAAATCGAAGAAAGTGCGTGGAAAGGATAACACTCCAAACACATAACGTAATAATTAGTTAATTTCAAACGAGAAAATTTAAAATTGAAATGGCTCTAACTTTCTAAGTTTTCATTTCTAAATGAAATGAGTTCATTTTCTAAATCAGAGTATGAAATTGCACTATTGAGCAAATTTGTGAAAAAATCGAAAGAAGTGCGTGGAAAGGAAAGCTCCAAAACCTAACGTAATAATTAGTTAATTTCAAACGAGAAAATTTAAAATTGAAATGGCTGTAACTTTTTAAGTTTTCATTTCTAGAAAAAATGAGTTGCATTTTCTATTTCAGAGTATGAAATTGCACTATTGAGCAAATTTGTGAAAAAATCGAAAGAAGTGCGTGGAAAGGATTATTCTCCAAAAACCTAACGTAATAATTAGTTAAATTCAAACAAGAAAATTTAAAATTGAAATAGCTGTAACTTTTTAAGTTTTCATTTCTAGAAAAAATGAGTTGCATTTTCTAAATGTGAGTATGAAATTGCCCTACTGAGAAAATTTGTGAAAAAATTGAATGAACTGCGTGGAAAGAATAAGACTCCAAAAACCTAACGTAATAATTAGTTAATTTCAAACGAGAAAATTTAAAATTGAAATGGCTGTAACTTTTTAAGTTTTCATTTCTAGAAAATCTAGTTGCATTTTCTAAATCAGAGTATGAAATTGCACTACTGAGAAAATTTGTGAAAAAATCGAATGAACTGCGTGGAAAGGATAAGACTCCAAAAACCTAACGTAATAATTAGTTAATTTCAAACGAGAAAATTTAAAATTGAAATGGCTGTAACTTTTTAATTTGTCATTTCTAAATAAAATGATTCATTTTCTAAATCAGAGTATGAAATTGCACTATTGAGCAAATTTGTGAAAAAATCGAAAGAAGTGCGTGGAAAGGAAAAGACTCCAAAAACCTAACGTAATAATTAGTTAATTTCAAACGAGAAAATTTAAAATTGAAATGGCTGTAACCTGTAACCTTTTAAGTTTTCATTTTTAGAAAAAATGAGTTCCATTTTCGAAATCAGAGTATGAAATTGCACTATTGACCAAATTTGTGTAAAAATCGAAGAAAGTGAGTGGAAAGGATAACACTCCAAAAACCTAACGTAATAATTAGTTAATTTGAAACGAGAAAATTTAAAATTGAAATGGCTGTAACTTTTTAAGTTTTCATTTCTAGAAAATATGAGTTGCATTTCCTAAATCATAGTATGAAATTGCACTATTGACCAAATTTGTGAAAAAATTGAAGAAAGTGCGTGGCAAGGATAACAATCCAAAAACATAACGTAATAATTAGTTAATTTGAAACGAGAAAATTTAAAATTGAAATGGCTGTAACTTTTTAAGTTTTCATTTCTAAATAAAATGAGTTCATTTTCTGAATCAGAGTATGAAATTGCACTATTGAGCAAATTTGTGAAAATATCGAAAGAAGTGCGTGAAAAGAATTATTCTCCAAAAACCTAACGTAATAATTAGTTAAATTCAAACGAGAAAATTTAAAATTGAAATAGCTGTAACTTTTTAAGTTTTCATTTCTAGAAAAAATGAGTTGCATTTTCTAAATGAGAGTATGAAATTGCACTACTGAGAAAATTTGTGAAAAAATTGAATGAACTGCGTGGAAAGAATAAGACTCCAAAAACATAACGTAATAATTAGTTAATTTCAAACGAGAAAATTTAAAATTGAAATGGCTGTAACTTTTTAAGTTTTCATTTCTAAATAAAATGAGTTCATTTTCTAAATCAGAGTATGAAATTGCACTATTGAGCAAATTTGTGAAAAAATCGAAAGAAGTGCGTGGAAAGGAAAAGACTCCAAATACCTAACGTAATAATTAGTTAATTTCAAACGAGAAAATTTAAAATTGAAATGGCTGTAACTTTTTACGTTTTCATTTCTAGAAAAAATGAGTTGCATTTTCTAAATAATAGTGTGAAATTGCACTATTGACCAAATTTGTGAAAAAATCGAAGAAAGTGCGTGGAAAGGATAACACTCCAAAAACCTAACGTAATAATTAGTTAATTTGAAACGAGAAAATTTAAAATTGAAATGGCTGTAACTTTTTAAGTTTTCATTTCTAGAAAATCGAGTTGCATTTTCTAAATCAGAGTATGAAATTGCACTACTGAGAAAATTTGTGAAAAAATCGAATGAACTGCGTGGAAAGGATAAGACTCCAAAAACCTAACGTAATAATTAGTTAATTTGAAACGAGAAAATTTAAAATTGAAATGGCTGTAACTTTTTACGTTTTCATTTCTAGAAAAAATGAGTTGCATTTCCTAAATCATAGTATGAAATTGCACTATTGACGAAATTTGTGAAAAAATCGAAGAAAGTGCGTGGAAAGGATAACAATCCAAAAACATAACGTAATAATTAGTTAATTTCAAACGAGAAAATTTAAAATTGAAATGGCTGTAACTTTTTAAGTTTTCATTTCTAAATAAAATGAGTTCATTTTCTGAATCAGAGTATGAAATTGCACTATTGAGCAAATTTGTGAAAAAATAGAAATAAGTGCGTCGAAAGGATAAGACTCCAAACACCTAACGTAATAATTAGTTAATTTGAAACGAGAAAATTTAAAATTTAAATGGCTGTAACTTTTACGTTTTCATTTCTAGAAAAAATGAGTTGCATTTTCTAAATCAGAGTATGAAATTGCACTACTGAGAAAATTTGTGAAAAAATCGAATGAACTGCGTGGAAAGGATAAGACTCCAAAAACCTAACGTAATAATTAGTTAATTTCAAACGAGAAAATTTAAAATTGAAATGGCTGTAACTTTTTAAGTTTTCATTTCTAAATAAAATGAGTTCATTTTCTAAATCAGAGTATGAAATTGCACTATTGAGCAAATTTGTGAAAAAATCGAAAGAAGTGCGTGGAAACGAAAAGACTCCAAAAACCTAACGTAATAATTAGTTAATTTCAAACGAGAAAATTTAAAATTGAAATGGCTGTAACTTTTAAGTTTTCATTTCTAGAAAAAATGAGTTGCATTTTCTATTTCAGAGTATGAAATTGCACTATGAGCAAATTTGTGAAAAAATCGAAGAAGTGCGTGGAAAGGATTATTCTCCAAAAACCTAACGTAATAATTAGTTAAATTCAAACGAGAAAATTTAAAATTGAAATAGCTGTAACTTTTTAAGTTTTCATTTCTAGAAAAAATGAGTTGCATTTTCTAAATGTGAGTATGAAATTGCCCTACTGAGAAAATTTGTGAAAAAATTGAATGAACTGCGTGGAAAGAATAAGACTCCAAAAACCTAACGTAATAATTAGTTAATTTCAAACGAGAAAATTTAAAATTGAAATGGCTGTAACTTTTTAAGTTTTCATTTCTAGAAAACCTAGTTGCATTTTCTAAATCAGAGTATGAAATTGCACTACTGAGAAAATTTGTGAAAAAATCGAATGAACTGTGTGGAAAGGATAAGACTCCAAAAACCTAACATAATAATTAGTTAATTTCAAACGAGAAAATTTAAAATTGAAATGGCTGTAACTTTTTAATTAATCATTTCTAAATAAAATGAATTCATTTTCTAAATCAGAGTATGAAATTGCACTATTGAGCAAATTTGTGAAAAAATAGAAAGAAGTGCGTCGAAAGGATAAGACTCCAAAAACCTAACGTAATAATTAGTTAATTTCAAACGAGAAAATTTAAAATTGAAATGGCTGTAACTTTTTAAGTTTTCATTTCTAGAAAATCTAGTTGCATTTTCTAAATCATAGTATGAAATTGCACTATTGACCAAATTTCTGAAAAAATCGAAGAAAGTGCGTGGAAAGGATAACACTCCAAATACATAACGTAATAATTAGTTAATTTCAAACGAGAAAATTTAAAATTGAAATGGCTCTAACTTTCTAAGTTTTCATTTCTAAATGAAATGAGTTCATTTTCTAAATCAGAGTATGAAATTGCACTATTGAGCAAATTTGTGAAAAAATCGAAAGAAGTGCGTGGAAAGGAAAAGCCTCCAAAAACCTAACGTAATAATTAGTTAATTTCAAACGAGAAAATTTAAAATTGAAATGGCTGTAACTTTTTAAGTTTTCATTTCTAGAAAAAATGAGTTGCATTTTCTATTTCAGAGTATGAAATTGCACTATTGAGCAAATTTGTGAAAAAATCGAAAGAAGTGCGTGGAAACGATTACTTTCCAAAAACCTAACGTAATAATTAGTTAATTTCAAACAAGAAAATTTAAAATTGAAATGGCTGTAACCTTTTTAGTTTTCATTTCTAGAAAAAAGGAGTTGCATTTTCCAAATGAGAGTATGAAATTGCACTACTGAGAAAATTTGTGAAAAAATCGAATGAACTGCGTGGAAAGGATAAGACTCCAAAAACCTAACGTAATAATTAGTTAATTTCAAACGAGAAAATTTAAAATTGAAATGGCTGTAACTTTTAAGTCATTTCTAAATAAAATGATTCATTTTCTAAATCAGAGTATGAAATTGCACTATTGAGCAAATTTGTGAAAAATCGAAAGAAGTGCGTGGAAAGGAAAAGACTCCAAAAACCTAACGTAATAATTAGTTAATTTCAAACGAGAAAATTTAAAATTGAAATGGCTGTAACCTGTAACCTTTTAAGTTTTCATTTTTAGAAAAAATGAGTTCCATTTTCGAAATCAGAGTATGAAATTGCACTATTGACCAAATTTGTGAAAAAATCGAAGAAAGTGCGTGGAAAGGATAACACTCCAAAAACCTAACGTAATAATTAGTTAATTTGAAACGAGAAAATTTAAAATTGAAATGGATGTAACCTTTTACGTTTTCATTTCTAGAAAATATGAGTTGCATTTTCTAAATCAGAGTATGAAATTGCACTATTGACCAAATTTGTGAAAAAATCGAAGAAAGTGCGTGGCAAGGATAACACTCCAAAAACATAACGTAATAATTAGCTAATTTCAAACGAGAAAATTTAAAATTGAAATGGCTGTAACTTTTTAAGTTTTCATTTCTAGAAAATCTAGTTGCATTTTCTAAATCAGAGTATGAAATTGCACTACTGAGAAAATTTGTGAAAAAATCGAATGAACTGTGTGGAAAGGATAAGACTCCAAAAACCTAACGTAATAATTAGTTAATTTCAAACGAGAAAATTTAAAATTGAAATGGCTGTAACTTTTTAATTTGTCATTTCTAAATAAAATGAATTCATTTTCTAAATCAGAGTATGAAATTGCACTATTGAGCAAATTTGTGAAAAAATAGAAAGAAGTGCGTCGAAAGGATAAGACTCCAAACACCTAACGTAATAATTAGTTAATTTGAAACGAGAAAATTTAAAATTGAAATGGCTGTAACTTTTTACGTTTTCATTTCTAGAATAAATGAGTTGCATTTTCTAAATCAGAGTATGAAATTGCAGTATTGACCAAATTTGTGAAAAAATCGAAGAAAGTGCGTGGCAAGGATAACACTCCAAACACATAACGTAATAATTAGTTAATTTCAAACGAGAAAATTTAAAATTGAAATGGCTCTAACTTTCTAAGTTTTCATTTCTAAATGAAATGAGTTCATTTTCTAAATCAGAGTATGAAATTGCACTATTGAGCAAATTTGTGAAAAAATCGAAAGAAGTGCGTGGAAAGAAGCCTCCAAAACCTAACGTAATAATTAGTTAAATTCAAACGAGAAGAAATTTAAAATTGAAATGGCTGTAACCTTTTAAGTTTTCATTTCTAGAAAAAATGAGTTGCATTTCTTTCAGAGTATGAAATTGCACTATGAGCAAATTGTGAAAAAATCGAAAGAATGTGCGTGGAAAAGGATTATTCTCCAAAAACCTAACGTAATAATTAGTTAAATTCAAACAAGAAAATTTAAAATTGAAATAGCTGAACTTTTTAAGTTTTCATTTCTAGAAAAATGAGTTGCATTTTCTAAATGTGAGTATGAAATTGCGACTTGAGAAAATTTGTGAAAAAATTGAATGAATGCGTGGAAAGAATAAGACTCCAAAAACCTAACGTAATAATTAGTTAATTTCAAAACGAGAAAAATTTAAAATTGAAATGGCTGTAACTTTTTAAGTTTTCATTTCTAGAAAATCTAGTTTGCATTTTCTAAATCAGAGTATGAAATTGCACTACTGAGAAAATTGTGAAAAAATCGAATGAACTGCGTGGAAAGGATAAGACTCCAAAAACCTAACGTAATAATTAGTTAATTTCAAACGAGAAAATTTAAAATTGAAATGGCTGTAACTTTTTAATTTGTCATTTCTAAATAAAATGAATTCATTTTCTAAATCAGAGTATGAAATTGCACTATTGAGCAAATTTGTGAAAAAATCGAAAGAAGTGCGTGGAAAGGAAAAGACTCCAAAAACCTAACGTAATAATTAGTTAATTTCAAAACGAGAAAATTTAAAATTGAAATGGCTGTAACCTGTAACTTTTAAGTTTTCATTTTTAGAAAAAATGAGTTCCATTTTCGAAATCAGAGTATGAAATTGCACTATTGACCAAATTTGTGAAAAAATCGAAGAAAGTGCGTGGAAAGGATAACACTCCAAAAACCTAACGTAATAATTAGTTAATTTGAAACGAGAAAATTTAAAATTGAAATGGCTGTAACTTTTTTAAGTTTCATTTCTAGAAAATATGAGTTGCATTTTCTAAATCATAGTATGAAATTGCACTATTGACCAAATTTGTGAAAAAATGAAGAAGGTGCGTGGCAAGGATAAAATCCAAAAACATAACGTAATAATTAGTTAATTTGAAACGAGAAAATTTAAAATTGAAAATGGCTGTAACTTTTTAAGTTTTCATTTCTAAATAAAAATGGTTCATTTTCTGAATCAGAGTATGAATTGCACATTGAGCAAATTTGTGAAAAATCGAAAAGAAGTGCGTGAAAAGAAT
This sequence comes from Bathynomus jamesi, assembly GCA_023014485.1. Classification (NCBI taxonomy): domain Eukaryota; kingdom Metazoa; phylum Arthropoda; class Malacostraca; order Isopoda; family Cirolanidae; genus Bathynomus; species Bathynomus jamesi. The sequence goes on along the minus strand of JAJOZX010007333.1, from coordinate 897 downwards.
TATTCTCCAAAAACCTAACGTAATAATTAGTTAAATTCAAACGAGAAAATTTAAAATTGAAATAGCTGTAACTTTTTAAGTTTTCATTTCTAGAAAAAATGAGTTGCATTTTCTAAAGAGAGTATGAAATTGCACTACTGAGAAAATTTTGTGAAAAATTGAATGAAACTGCGTGGAAAGGAATAAGACTCCAAAAACATAAAACGTAATTATTAGTTAAATTTCAAACGAGAAAATTTAAAATTGAAATGGCTGTAACTTTTTAAGTTTTCATTTCTAAATAAAATGAGTTCATTTCTAAATCAGAGTATGAAATTGCACTATTGAGAAAATTTGTGAAAAAATCGAAAGAAGTGCGTGGAAAGAGACTCCAAAACCTAACGTAATAATTAGTTAAATTTCAAACGAGAAAATTTAAAATTTGAAATGGCTGTAACTTTTACGTTTTCATTTCTAGAAAAAATGAGTTCATTTTCTAAAAATAGTGTGAAATTGCACTATTGACCAAATTTGTGAAAAAATCGAAAGAAGTGCGTGGAAAGGATAACACTCCAAAAACCTACGTAATAATTAGTTAATTTCAAACGAGAAAATTTAAAATTGAAATGGCTGTACTTTTTAAGTTTCATTTCTAGAAAATCGAGTTGCATTTTCTAAATCAGAGTATGAAATTGCACTACTGAGAAAATTTGTGAAAAAATCGAATGAACTGCGTGGAAAGGATAAGACTCCAAAAACCTAACGTAATAATAGTTATTCAAACGAGAAAATTTAAAATGAAATGGCTGTAACTTTTTACGTTTTCATTTCTAGAAAAAATGAGTTGCATTTCCTAAATCAGAGTTGAAATTGCACTATTGCGAAATTTGTGAAAAAAAATCGAAGAAGTGCGTGGAA